>CM010620.1:9202329-9802329 GCA_003430845.1 Xanthoceras sorbifolium | reverse complement strand
ATGGAAGATATCCAATTGGATACCCTCTAAAATGGAGGAGATTTAAGTTTAGAATTTTCTATTGGATAGAGGAGATTTTTCTTTTTCTCACACACACACACACATGTGTATATATATATATATATATATATATATATATATATATATATATATTAGATTTTTATTTCTCTCTCTCTCTCTCTCTCTCTCACACACACACACACACACATTCCTATTTACTAGTGATGTATCAATTTTTGATTGGACATAAAAAATTCAACTTATTTATTTAACTTTTCCATTAAATGTCAAGTTTATTGTTAACTCAATGGTACTCGGTCAAATGTAATTTTGTATTATTATGATAAAACTAACATTATTAATGTCTTTATATAAAATATTAGGGTATTAAAATGTAATTTACCTTTATTTTATTTATAGTTTTGTTCTTGAATTTAAAGTTTTGAATTGGATTACAATAATATTATTGAAATGTAAGTTTGTCAACAAAAGGGGATCCAAATTAACACAACTCAATTGTAATTTTATTATTGTATTCCAATTATTTACTCATGATAATACTAGTTGCACATTAAGTGTGATAAATTCAATGTAAAAGAATTTTTGGAATTTAGCTAAATACCCAAAACATAATTTAAAATTATAAAACTACACAGATCACACCAACCTTTGCATTGGTTAAAAAAGGCTCAAAAGCATATTTGGGCCTACAAACTGACCCAAAACCATCGAATAAAACACAAAAATCCATCAGCTACTCACTAGTGAATTAGACCAAGTCAAAGCAGAGCAAGTCCAGTAATCGACTACATAGGCCTATCATATCCAATTCTCGAGATCTCAAAGTTACCTGAGATATTAGAGCACGATCTCTTCAACCCACCCCAAACTCTTTTCTATAAATACAAACCTAAACTTCAAAGGCAAGGGTCATGCAATTTCACAAGTACTACTATTGATACACTCAGTACCACATCACACTAACTCTTATGACATATTGTTGTTTGAGATTGGATAAAAAATAATTTAATGCCGTATTTGATAATACCAAACAACAACACCCCCCCACTTCTTTCTCTCATCGTAATTTTTTTTTCTAACTTTTTCATCGGTTCATCTCTCTTTAGATTTCCTCTCTCTTTGTTTCCTTTCTGTTTTTTTTTTAAAAAATTTCTCCTATTTAATATAATTTAAAAGTTAATTAAATATATTTTATTAAAACATTTTAAAAATTAAATTTTCTTAATATCAACTAAAATAACATTATTTTATATAATATTAATTCTTTTAAAATATTTAAAATATTTTATTTTATTTTAATGTTAAATAATATCATATTATATTTAATAATTAAAAATAATTTGATTTAATTTATTTTAAAAAATCTAAATAATTTTTTATTTTTAAAATTAATTTTAAATAATTTAATTTAAAAATTAATTGAATATAATATTATTCTAAGCAATCTCACTCTATCAAACATAAAATACAATTATTTATTATCCAATATCATACAATACCAAACAAGGGACATAATTACTTTTACTTCAATCATACACTGCACCAAACACTTCACATTACTAATTAGTTCAGTCCAATCCAATCCAACCTCACAAAAATAGTTAAATCAAATATCGTGCACCAAATGCACCTTTACTGCCTAGCCACTACTCGACACTATTGACGCTAGACCTTGGTACGATTAACTCGGCTACGATTGACTTTAATCCACTACGGTATCCCCGATACCACCTATGCTTGGCATCCAACATAGGTCATTACGCTCGATAATTGCCCTTCACATGTTTGATCTCATTTATTGTCATTTTACCAGTTCGAGTTTATTTGATAACTTGAGCGTGATAATCCATTTAGCTTGCACCACCACAGTGACCCAAGTGCTCTATGTCCACTCTCTTTATCCTTGCAGTTTGTTGGCCCTACTATCAACATGAGCATGAATTCCAATATCTACACTACCCAAACTAAAATTTGGGACAAAAGTAAAATTACAAAACTATCCAGATCACACTAGACAAATATTTACTCTGGATAGTTTTGTAATTTTTTTTATTACTTTAGCTAATTCCCAATAATTAAAAGATAAAAGTAATAAGGTTTCAGTTGGAATCAAGTTTTACATGATATTTAATTTAAATAATTTAAAGAAAATAGGTTACATGTCTTGTTATTGAAGTTGCAATCAGTTTCATCTAAGATATTCAACCCCGGAGACAAACTTACCTCCCGAAAATAAAAAATCTTAAAAATATAGAAAATATGGCACAAAGAGAAATATATCTCTGGTATGCATTTGTTAAGACTGATTGCTAACATGAAAACAAAAAGAAAACTATTAAGAGTATCGATATTTCTACTCCGATGTTTAAGTCAGCCAACTATATTGGAGAGATAAAGTTTATAGTGAGAGAGGTAAAAATCTGGCTACTTAAACGTCTTATTTTGTCATTGACACTTCTTTATATCTATATATATGAGTTGATTGCTTAGCTGTAAGAGTTATCTAATTGGTAACCTTATGTCATCAGTGAGGTAGTTGATCGAAGAGCATCATTGCTTGGTGACGCTCTCCGCATCAAATTTTTGCTATTATCGAGTAAATCGAGGGATTTATAGATATGTGTCAGAGACTAGATGGTCCGAAGACATCAACATTTATTACAACGTATCTGTATTTATAACAATTTGCATTAATTACAATTTTAAATGCTTAACTAACGTTGATGGGATAGCACTAGCACTAGTTGTGACCCTTCTCGCAAAGACGCCTAATGGTCCTATCGATGACTAACTTGCCATAGAGCAGGTTTGTCCTTTCACTTTATAGTTAAAAGGACGCTCGACGAATTATCTAACAAAGCTCTCAATAGAGGCTATGCAAATAATTTTTTCAGGATTTTAAGTGAGTCAAATCTTGTTCTTACAGTAAGCCGATCTGACACGCCAGCCAATAACTACTTAGAGCATCTCCAATGCAAATATGTATTCTTAACTATCTAAATAGTGTCATATCAACATTTCTAAATAATATAAATCTACTTTGTCAAAAAAATTATAGAAATGCATATTCACTTCTCTAATGTGAGTATCTAAATATTAATTTTAAATCAATTACCACAAGTCATTTGTTACATTCTCTCTCCATTCAATATGACAATTAAATGTATTGACAAAATGCTAAAATTTTATTGGTGGAAAAAGTTAGAAATTATAGTCAGCATATCAATGAGGATATCTACAATTAAAAACTCTACTTGATATTCTCTAACCTTTTTTTTTTGCCACATCATATCAATATTAAAGTTAGATAATTGCATTGGAGAATTTTTTTATTTTTTTTTAACTTTTTCAATATAGATTCTATGTGACACTCAATTTTCTCCAAATACATAATAGCATTGGAGATGCTCTTATAACACGTATGTCTACGACGTGCATTAGGTTGTAGATTTCAAAACATTTTTTATTGTAGAAGACTTCTATTTTGAGGATAAAACTTATTATATCTTTTAACTAGACTTGTCATCTTTCATTGATCGATTTTAATAAATATTTTCATTTTATCGATGTCAGTTAAAATAGAAATATCGATCGACAATCTTATAGCGACACAATATCAATTTATCACGGGCAACTTAATGGCAAATTGTGATAGCTATGGCTTAAGATAAGAATAAAGTCAAGATTATTGAAGATGAAATACAGCAAAACCTCTATAAGTTAATAGTCTTGGACCATAAAAAATTATTAATTAATTGAGATATTATTTACTATATAAATTAATAATTTATTAATTTATATATTAATTAATAACAAATTAATTTATTATGGTATTCTTTATTTTTTTTTTTCAAAATATTGAACTTAATGTATTGTGATTGTACAAATATTATCTAATTATCTACTTACGCATTAACATTATTCAATATATTTGTGTAACCAAAACAAGTGCATGAATGTAATTAGTCTTATTAAATAGAAGTTATGAATCTATCTATTTTTACAACAAACTAAAATTACATTCGATGTATACCTAATTAATATACTTCATGAACATTAAGTCAAATAAAAACATATATATTTAAGTAGTAAAAAGAATATATAGTTACAAACGGTAAAGATGAACTCAAAGCAACAATCACATTGCATAATTTTCTCTTGCAATACGAGAACACTACAATCGAGTTTCTTAATGCACTAAGAAAAATTAGAGATGAGGTCCAAAGAGCCATCAATTTCAAAATGAAACAAGTAACATTGGAGTTATATTGTACAAAGGCCTTCTAATTGAGTAATGTGTGTGTGTGTGTATATATATATATATATATATATATATATAATTTTGATGTACAATGAAATTATTAATTTATATGTTAAGTGAAACCTATGTATTTTTTTAAAATGTATTATCTTATAAATTTAGCGAATTATTAATTTATCATATTAGTCTCAAGTCGGGACCGACCAAAAATATTATTTAATCGATGTTATTAATTTATCGAAATTATATTATATTTTCATTCAAAAATCGAATTAAATTGATGACCACTTGATCATCCCAATTCCCACGTCAAGAAATCATCAACCCTACAACCATACATCCCCTAAAAGTAAATAAATTTCAGCTTTCAACAAAATTGACAAACATAATAGTAGCGGGAAACTGAAAATATTTGGAGATCGCGCCTATATACCTCGTAAATTAATTCAAATATAAAAGCTAGCTCTCCATTGATTGGTCCATTTTAAATGACACGGATCGTGACTAAAACCATCCACAACCGTCTATTTGAAATCAATCCAAAGGCCCAGATCCCCCACTCCCACACCACTCGCTCTCTACACTGGTTATAAAGCCCGACCCCCAACAACAAACTCCGAACTCCACATCAGATAACCCTAGAATTCTCTGTGAAACAGAGCTTGTTCGTGATTTAGCATTCTCGTCATTGTCTTGTTTTACAATTTTTTTGGGGTCGGGTAGAGAAATGGACGCCGGAGGGAAAGTGAAGAAGGGAGCCGGTGGCAGGAAAGGAGGGGGTCCGAAGAAGAAGCCGGTTTCGAGGTCCGTGAAGGCGGGCCTCCAGTTTCCGGTTGGTAGGATCGGTCGTTACTTGAAGAAAGGGAGATATTCTCAGCGGGTCGGAACCGGTGCTCCGGTTTACATGGCCGCCGTGCTTGAGTACCTAGCAGCCGAAGTACGAAACAGATCCTCTCTCTTGTGTGCTGTGCTTGATGTTGAAATTTTGTTGGCTTCTGATTATTTGTTTGTTTTTTTCTTGATAGGTGCTGGAGTTGGCCGGAAACGCGGCACGTGACAACAAGAAGAACAGGATCATCCCAAGGCACGTGCTGCTGGCGATAAGGAACGACGAGGAGCTTGGGAAGTTGCTGGCCGGAGTAACCATCGCGCATGGCGGTGTGCTGCCAAACATTAACCCGATTTTGTTACCGAAAAAGACGGAGAAAGCCACAAAAGAGCCAAAATCTCCATCCAAGGCCACCAAGTCCCCCAAGAAAGCTTAGTATGTGTTGTGTTGTTGCGTTAGTTGTGTATGTAAAATCTTCGATTTAGAAGTTTGACTTTATTTTGTCCACAGTGCTTGTGTAGCGGAAAAAAAAAAGTTATGGAATTGATGTTAGGATTTTGTATGTCAATGAACTTGAATCAAATGAATCTTCTTGTTTTTAAATCTCCTTCAATTGTCTCAATTAAAAATTTACATTTGTTCATATGAATAGTTAGATCTGTGGTTTGTTTTTAAAGATTTAGGGTTTGATTCTCTTCATCGATACGTGTATGATAAAGGTTATCGTTTGTTTATGTAATTTTTAGATTATTAAAATAAGAACATATGCAGTGGATGTAATCACATAAAAACATGTTCTTTGCTAATTTTTATCATTGAAATGACATGAAGCAGAAGTATTACGTGTGTAGTTCGGATACTTATTTTCACAATATTGATGAGTAGGTTTATGTGTAAACAGTGAGACTTTGAATCTGTCAAGATGAAAGAATTAGTACTCGCATATTTTACAAGAAGCAAAACTAAATTATGCATTAAATCAATCTTCAAGCTAACACAAATCTGGTGTCCTAACTTTCATGAATTACATTTGTTGTTGATAAGTCAACAAGATGAATCTTATTCAGAATCTCATCTAACGCCTGTAGCGTGACCTTGTAACGGTCTTGAGAGTTTCTTCCTTCCTCAACGACCTGGATGATGGATTTGTACAAGTGACCGTACCTGTGCACTGGATTATTAATATCGATGCCACTGCAGGTGTGATCGAGAATGTATGTTCGTTTGATATCTTTTCTCCACCGTGAGAGAATGTACTGAGGAGGGATTTCCTCCAAGCCGTTCTGGTTGAGAATGCTTAGTGCGTGTCTGCATAAATATCCTCTAAAATTGTATAATCCACAGATGCAATGTACCTCCATTTCGGAAGCATTGTAGAAAACCTCGAAATCCATCAAATCCCTTCTGTGTTCATCGATTTCGACTTGTTCCTTGACAACGTACGTAATGATTGGCCCATCCGCATTCAGTTGTCTTGTGCTAAGGCAAGAGTACATTCCTTCCACCTCATTCTCAAACTTCCTTAAGATTTCGTTCGTGTACAATTTTGAGAGTTGGAACTCAAAGTAACATCTTGACTTCAGCATATAACTTGAATTTCTTGAATCCATATCTGCCATGGCTTCGAGTTGATGGTTTGTCTGAAGAGCTTGATCGTACTTATCTAAAAATTCTTTCAACGGTGTACTTTTATCAAGATATCCTTCAAAAAATAAAGTCAAAACCTCATTTTGCTGGATGGGGAACATTCCTGCCAAAAATGTCTCCTTCAAATAAACTGGAACCCACCGTTTTCGATCTTCATATAAAGATTGAATCCATCTGTGATCCCTAATTCCATGATGTTGGATCATATCCTCCCAAGCAGCTTTGAATTCCTCAGGCCTTAGGGAATAATAAATGGCTCTATTTAATGCCATTCTAATAGCTTCGTATTCGAACAATCCCTGGAGTTTCTCTGGAACTTTTTGCATGATTCGTGATAAAGAAAGACAGTGATAAGCTCTTGGGAAAACATCACCAACAGCTGCTTGCAAGGTTTTACATTGGTCAGTGATGATTGTTTGTGGCGGGCGCCCTAACATACATGTCAGCCATGCCCTAAACAACCATGTATACGATTCTATGGTGTCACCTGCAAGTAGACCACAACCCAACAACACAGACTGTCCATGGTGATTCACACCAGTAAATGAAACCAATGGCACATCATATTTGTCAGCCAAGCAAGTAGTGTCAATCGAAACTACGTCACCAAAATACCTATATGCAACTCTTGACCTTGCATCAGTCCAGAACAGATTCCTCAAGCATCCTTTTTCATTAAGATCCACCACATTAAAGAAGTTTGGATCCATCAACTGCATGCGACAAAAGAAATTTTGAACAGCTTGGGCATCTCCTGGTTTAAGCTTCAATTGATTGGAGTGGCTAACACTATTTGCAAACTCTCCATTAACATCTGCGTTACCGTTGTCCTCAGCATCAATAATCACAGTTCGAAACAGCCTAATTTTTCGTACTTCTTCAACACTATCCACTTGCAATGTTCTTTTGGTTCCAAGACCTATGTGCTTGTGTGACTTATAAAACTTTCCACTTGATGGGCTAATTAAGTGATTGTGCTCAACCTCAACTTCAATAATTCTCCACCTCTTGGTTTCCATCAACCTGAACTTTATCATTGCCGGACAACCGGTTCTTGTTTCTGGCCTTGGGCGGTTTGCTTCACTTTTCTTCTTGAAGCCTGCACTACTGCAGCTAAGTTTCCCTCGGTATTTTTCTTTACTCTTTCTGTACCAAGTATTACTAACTCTGACACCAAATCCCTGTTCCTTGGCATAGCAATTGTAAAAGTAATATACATCATCATATGTCTCGAACTCCATTCCAACAGCAGGAGGCAAAGGATTTTGGATTATGCCAGTTTGACCGACATATTCCGTCATCGCACAATCTCCTATAAACTCAAAGTCTTCAGCATCATCGTCACCTACTGGCTCAGTGTTGAGAGAAACTTCATCCATCTGCAACAGATGTTGAACAAGGTGACCAAGAAATAGAATAAAAAATAACAGTAGTAACAGACATCAACCAGCAATTTCATAACCAGTCATTTTCTTTCAAAGAATGCACAATTTCATTCAAATCTCATGAAATTAAAGAAACTAGATAAATGATAAGATTTTTTTTTTTATTTCTTAATCCAATTTTATACTTGTCATGTGTACTTCTATAATAAAATTTTCAGTTACTTTTAAAGAATATGCAACTATAAATGGACATATGACCACTACATGTGCAAATTGCAAACCCATTGGGATACATATTCACCAAGCACTAACATAGCTCATACACACGGTAGGACAATTTCGGTCATCAATTCCCTAAGTAATCCATACCAAGGATCAGTTTAAACCATCAAAAAATATATAAACTAGTTACATAAGGAGCTGACCAGACACCGCGACCACAAACTATTGAGCCCTTGTATCCACATTTTTGCTTCAATGGTAGTACAGCAACCACAAATTATGTACAGCTAAGTTCATTATAAACTACAATGTTCAATCAGTTGATCAAGTTGAAGTGTACTCCTCTTTTACATTTAGTATTCAAAGAATTTGGAGGACAAGCGGAAACAGAAAAAAATGAAGAGGGGGACAAAAGAACAAAAACTGTAATGACACGTCTACTGCATTTTACTATCTCTTCAAGATGACAAATTCGGGATGCAAAATTTGAGGTCAACAATAACCAGATATTGCCTATATTTCTAGCTACTCATCCTTGTATACCCTTCTCTTTTTTCTTGTTCTTTCTGTTCTTACTGCATTTCTTTTTCCAGATAAAATCTTATCCTAAGACTTACTGAAATCCACCTCCTACCTTCACAAACAATTAGAGCTAAAGCCAAACAAAGTGTAAGGTGTTTCAAAGATTATTTATTTTCTAGTCACAACCAAAGAAACAAATATCGGTTTCAATCAAAATATGGGAATTCCAAATTTTGGGAAATTTTAGAGGAAATATCGAAAATACCACCGATGTTCCGAAAATAAGGATATTAATTATATTTTTTTTATATGGGTCCCTCGAAATATGGAAAATATAGGAGATATTTCAGTCGAAGTCTCGATATTTACTCGGAACAGTGCACAATATGACCCTTTAGCAGCACAGTTTTCCTTTGTTTTAGAAGATTAAACTCCAGAACAAGATACAGAAAATCACACCCAAGTATATATTAAGCTAAAAGACCAAAAATGTATTAAACAATAACAAAAATACTATCTTTTACATTGAGAGTCCATACAGTTGTACCTCATAAACTACTTGTACAGAAAACAGTGATACCCATTTTCTAAATTTAGCTTTGACAATTGACAAATAGAAGATAAAATGATCAAAAACACAAATGAACATACGAGCACAAGAGTGGTTCAAGCACATCCTGATTCTCCAAAGTAGCTATTTTGACTAAATTTTCACATTTTGCAACCAACAATAACGCATATGCAAAAGAAATGAAGAAATCCAGAAATAGAATGAAAACCCACCCTCGGATTAGTTGAAGTCCGTGCAAACGAAAGTTTACTCTGAGCGAGATCGGGGATTTTGGAGAAAGCGAACCTGATTTCGAATTTTGTCTTGGATTTGCTGAATCGGATTCTCTCTGTGTCTTGTTTACTCGATTCGTGTTTGCACACAATGAAGTGAAAACAAAATGGTGGGCATAAAATCTAGGGTGAATTGCACTCAAGTACTCTAATTTTTATCATAATTATACGTTTAATGTCAGTTTTGCCATAATTACACTCTAGTACCCGGTAATCCGTTGACCACCGTTAGGGTAACGGTTGACCAAACGGATTCAGGGGTAAAATGGTCTTTTACTTTTAAATTTATTTTTAAAAAATTTAAAAAATCATCCAACCAATAAGAACATGCCACGTTATATTTTAATTAATTTTAAAAAATATTTTTTAAAAAACCAAATCAAAAAAATATATATATATTTCAAAAAATTTTCGAAGAACACGAACCCAGAAACTGAATTCGACCGCGAACCCAGATTTCTGGGTTCGATCGCGAACCTAGATTTCTGGGTTCGAAGATCTGATTTTCAATTTTTTTTTATTTTTTTTTTGGTTTTTTCCTTTGAGGGGCATTCTCGTCATTTTGCCGAAATCCGTTTGGTCAACCGTTACCCTAACGGTGGTCAACGGATTACCGGGTACTAGAGTGCAATTATGGCAAAACTGGCATTAAGCGTGCAATTATGATAAAAGTTAGGGTACTTGAGTGCAATTCACCCTAAAATCTATTACTAATTAATAATTAGGGCGAATTGCACTAAGCAACTCTGAGTTTATACATAATTACATGCATAAAATCAGTTTACCGTTTATTATACTCAACTACCCTTGACTATGTTGACTTCATTAAAACTAACTGTTGACCAACTTTTTTTTTTTAAAATGACATAAATATCCTTATTAATAAATATAAAAATAATATTAAAAAAATAGTAAATAATAAAAAAACATAAAAAATAATAAATTAAAAAAATAATTCCTTCACATCTTCACTATCATCACCATCTCCATTCTCCACCATCATCATCTTCCTCAAAATCCACCATCTTCTTCATTTAACTCTTCATATTCATCACCACCACTCATCCAACTTCAACAATTAACCTATCAACCATCCACCTAAAAATCAAATACCACATCACAAAAAAAATAAAATGAAAAGTACAAGGTGGAGCAGATCCGCTCCTCTTGCATTTGGAGCGACGCTCTACCGGCGAGGGATCATCGCTGCACCTGCAGATGGAGAGGCCGGGATGGAGCTGCTCCACAGCCGATGGAGCAGCGATGGTCGGTGCTCCATCGCAGATGAAGTGGATTTTTTTTTTTAAATGTTAAAGAAGAGATCTGGAAAATTTTTTCAGATCTCTTCAATTTCCAGATTTAATTTTTATTTTTATGAATAAAATTGTGATTTTATTCTTGGGTTGTTGTAGTTGAAGTGTTTTGCCTACTAATATGTCATTTTGAGGAATATGATGGTGGTAGACATAGTGATGATGGTGGACATGTAGGGAAAATGGTGAATGAATTATTTTTTTATTAATTACTATTTTTTAATATTATTTTTATATTTATTAATAAGGGTATTTATGTCATTTTAAGAAAAAAAATAGTCAATAGTTAATTTTAACGAAGTCAACGTGATTAATAGTATTTGAGTGTAATAAATAATAAATTGATATTATACGTGTAATTATGTATAAATTCAGGGTAACTCAGTGCAATTCGCCCCAATAATTAATTAGATGGGTCACTTGTTTTCTTAGTTTGGAGAAACCTCAGGCCATCAAACCACTTTTTTTTTTTTAATAAACTGATACAGGTCTATTAGGACATTGCACTATCTCCACAGTCCGAATATCTACTCATATAATAAGAAGACATCTATTCCCTATTATTATAAATATACATAATAAAATTTAAATTACCACTATAACGTAAATTGGGAAGCGTACACCAACTGAGATACGAGGAGACGTGCCCCTCCTCCACAACTTGCAAGACACTTCTCTATATAATTGATTAAACCATAGCACACAGTTAGTTATGGACAAGCGTTTAAAATCCTTCTTCCATATATCACGACAAAATATATTTATCAGAGAGGGTTCTCCTCCACACCATTGCAGTTAAAATTTCTAATTCTAGAGAAAGATTTAATTTCTTCAAATTGCTAATTAATTAATATGTCTCAAGGAGATTAAGTTCGTATTAACATGTTATTTCAACTGGTTCATAGTGATGAATGTAATACTGATTCACCTTTTGATCAAATAAATTCATATTTCCTTTACTAAAAGTTATGGTTTTTCAATAGTACCATTATAAACTTTCCATATTTGAAAGCATACAATGCACCTCTATTTTTCCAAACAGTCTATTCATTGGTATCCAACCAGTTACATATGTATATGAATCTTTCCATACCCAACAATATTTGAATTTCTTCTATACTATATATTTCCATCTCTTTGTTTTGCAAGCTTGAATATTGAAAATACTGAATTGTGTACCTCCATAGTAACCCTCATTTACATAACCGCATTAATCACAGGCGGAGTAAATCTCCAACAATACCATTACAAGAAGTCGAATACATGAATCAGAATATCTTCATTGATTGTTCATACAAGAAGCCACATGATATGCTTCCACTGATATATTCGTAATTTAATATCCTCCAATATCATAAACGTGTTACATTTCCATATATTTTTTTTTTACCAAAAATAAAATAAAATATTACTGGAGGACCAATATCATAAATACACTTTAATATTCCCCAAAGTATTTTGACAAGTACTGTCACCATAACGTTGTCCAATTTTGACTGAAATGTGAAAAAATAACAATGTATAGATAATGTTTCCATATATAGATCCTTTTTGCTATATGTATTCTATCAAATCCATAAAAAACTACAGATTTTACAAATTAGGTAAAAGTAAAACTGGATCCTTCTTTGTATGAATTATTTTATATAACATGTAGATATTCTGCACAAAAAAGAGACTGAAAAAAAAACCTCAACAACAATGGGAATTTTATTTACAAAGAATGTTGATACCTTCACGTTGTTGGTTGGTTGGTTATTGTTGCTTTTCTTCTACATCATGAACCCGATTTAGGGACTCTTCAAAAGCTTGCAATGCAACCTTGTAATGGTCCAAGGAGATCACTCCCTCCTCCACAACTTGCAAGGCACTTCTATATAACTGATTAAACCGCAACACACGGTCAGTACCATCGACAGGATTGGAGCCATGATCGGGAATGTACAAGCGTTTGAAATCCTTCTTCCATCGTGACAAAATGTATTTAGGAGGGATCTCCTCCACTCCATTGAAGTTGAGCACACACAAAGCATGCCGACAGAGATACCCGTAAAAGTTGAAGCAGCTGCAAATGCATCGAACCTCACCGGCTGTTCTATTGTATAGAACTTCGTAATCTCTAATTTCCCTCCGGTTTCCTTCGCCTAGAACTCGCTCCTTAACCAAGAATATTATGATTGGTCCATCGACATGCAACTGTGTTGTACTAAAACAAGAATACATCTCCTCCACCTCAAGTTGGAACTTCTTGAATATCTCTCTTGTGTAGATTTTGGAAAGCTGCAACTCAAATGGACATCTGGTTTTTAGCGTAGGACTCGAGCTTCTTGACTCAAAATCTGCAAGATTTTCCTCCTTGTGCTTCTTTTGCAGAGCTAATTCATACTTATCAAGAAACTCTTTCAATGGAGTTTGCTTGTGGACATATCTATCAAAAAATGGATGAAGAGCAGCATCACCTGGCCGTGCAGAAAACATTCCAGCAAAAAAAGTGTCTTTCAAATAAACAGGAGCCCATTGAGCTCGATCTTCATACAAAGATCGAAGCCACTCATGATCAACAACTCCAAACCGCTGGACCATAAATCCCCATGCTGCTTCAAATTCAATCACTTTTAATGATTCATAAACTGCTTTAACCAGTGCCTTCCTAATTGCATCATAGTTGCGCAATCCTCCCAATTTTTCAGGTACTTTCTTCGTGATGTGTGACAAACCAATACGATGATGTGCTCTAGGAAACACCTCCGTAATTGCATTCTGCAACACCTTGCACCTGTCAGTAATAATAGTTTGTGGACAGGATCCTGACACACATGTAAGCCATGCTTTGAATAACCAATTATACGACTCAGTTGTCTCACCAGCAAGCAGGCCGCAACCTAGCAACACAGGTTGGCCATGGTGATTGATTCCAACAAATGCTACTAATGGGATCTCATATTTGCTTGACAAACACGTGTTATCAATATAGATAACATCACTGAAGTAACCACATGAAGCCCTGGACCTACCATCAATCCAGAATACATTCTTCAAATGTCCTTCGTCATTGAGATCCATCAAGTAAAAGAAGTTTGGATTGGTCAATTGCATACGACAGAGGTAGTTATAAATGGCTTGTGAATCACCTTTTTTAAGGTTCAGCTGGCTGGAGTGATTAGGCAAATTCCTGACTTCTCTTCCAATAGAGTTCGAGTTTCCATTTTCCTCTGCATCTATCACAAGTGCTCGGTACAACTTGATTGTTCGTCCTTCTGCATCGGAACTTGATTGTGGCTTCCTTTTAGTTCCAGAGCCCATCTTCTTAATTGATCTGTAGATCTTAGCACCTAATATGTGGTTGTGTTCAAGGGTAACTTCAAGTACCCTCCATCTTTTAGAATCCACTAACCTCATTCTTATCATTGCAGGACAACCGGTTCTTGTTTCTTTTCTTAAACGGTTGACATCCTTTATTCTTTTGAAACCCTGACTGCTGCAACAAAGCACTGCACCATACTTCTCTCTACTATTCCGCTTAAACCACGAATTTTTCACTCTAACACGAAAACCCACTTCCTTAGCATAGCAATTGTAATAATTATAAGCATCATCATATGACTCAAACTCCATTCCGACAGCAGGAGCAACAAATTCCTTTTTTTCTTCCACACCATTCTGACTATCTATTACTGTTATTTCACCTTGTCTTTCATTCTGACTCTCATTGTTTTCATCATCAGGCATTTTCTCACTACTAAGTGTGGGTTCTTCCATCTGTATAATATACCGAAACACATATTACACACATGCTATTCAACTACGTATCAACAAACAATGATAAGAGGAGATAGGTACATATTGATCTGAAACCAACATGCAGAAGAATAACACAAATCATGGGGCAACTCATTTCTCATTCCAATCAATATACACAAGCATGAAGAATAATAATTGAATAAAATAAATATAATTCTGACATCAATGATTTACACTGATGGCTGGTCTTTGTATCTTATATATGGAAAGCTGAAGAAAAAATGTGTGTCTGCGAGGGAGAAAGAGGAATAGACTGAGATAATGATAGAGATGACAGTTATCGCACAACGATATGACACGGTTTATACAGACGCTAACCTTATTTCTGTAGTGAAATGGGATATCACAGGGAGCAAGAGCCTTCATAATGCTAAAGAAGTTTGATCATTATAAGAAATTATTCGAACATGCAGCATCAGCTCATCGAGTTTTTCCTTAGCTCTGAGGTGAGCCTCATAAGACGGGTTTTCTGTCTTACAAGCTTTCCAATATGAAGCATACTCACAATGGGCATTCACGGAATCGCAACGAGAAGATATCTTCTTCACCTTAGATGCCTGCAATCGCCAAAAAGAAAACACTGTTATAACTCGTCCAAATAAAGATAAACCAAATGACAAATAAGAAACTGATAACTCTATGCATCAGATCTTCCTACCATGGTAAAACACCAAAATCTAAAATTTACCAGAAATAATAATGATAAAACCAAAAGAAACTAACTAAATAGAATATTACATCAATCTTCATTGTATATCACTAAATATGACAAAAGTTTTAGACTATTAAGTGGCCTTCACACCCCAACTTAGCTCATTCATTGCATTTAGAAAAACCAAAATATGACAAAAAGAAACCCAACATCATCATTTCTCATTTATATATACTTTCCCTCATTTTTCCCACTGTCCAAACACGCATGCCTAAATTTTTTGATTTATAAGTACCAACTAAGAAAAGCTCCCTGTCCTTTTATCCTTTTTTTTTTCTTCTTCCTTTCCCCAAGTTTTGCAATCAAACAAAGTCCACTACAATCTCTGGGAAAGTTGTCATGCCATTATATTATTTAATTCAATTCAAGATGCTAACTGGTTTCTGACAATCATGTGCTTTTACATTTGACTTTTGTGAACTGTGTGTACTTTATCACATTATTCGTT
The DNA here is from genome assembly GCA_003430845.1 of Xanthoceras sorbifolium. NCBI lineage: Eukaryota > Viridiplantae > Streptophyta > Magnoliopsida > Sapindales > Sapindaceae > Xanthoceras > Xanthoceras sorbifolium. The sequence goes on along the minus strand of CM010620.1, from coordinate 9,786,325 downwards.
CAAGGACAATCTATCTCAATTCATAACCAAACATAACTCGGAACAACTAAATAATTTCTCAACTTATAAATATCATCAATATCATCAACTTATAAATATCATCTAGTTATTGTATATAACTAGAAAATCCAATTTTGTTTTCAGTCAAATTATTACCATGACAACTAACAAAACCACATAGGAATATTATCACCAATTATCGCAAGAATATACAACATGGATAAACAATTCAAGATAACATACAAGATTGAAAAATTCACATCATCAAAAGATTCAAGCAATTTCCAGGACATTTAATTTTTTTTCAGTCATTGGTATTTCAGTCCGAAAACGAGCACATTCACATTTATACCACAAATTAATCCAAATCAAATTCATCCAATAACATACACAAATCATAAGAAGAAGAAGAAGAATAATAATAAGAAGAAGAAGATAAAAAAATCATAAATTAACAATCCCAAGCAGCAAACTTTATGTGAGTGCATACCGAAAAACGCAGCCAATACAATCAATAGACCAAATAGAAGCAGCTCCAGCAAACTCCTTTTGAGATTCAACCAAATTTGATTCTTCCTGCACCACAAATCGAACTTCGAGAGTGAGAAAGCGGCGTGTGTACCGAGAGATAAATATCACCGGGATTTCAAATTAACAAATTAAAGTAATTGCGATTAGAGATCTTGATAATCACCTTTATTATCCGATAATAATAGCCAGAACGAACTCTTGAAGCTGCCTCGGATTTCACACGGGATTCGTTGCCTACGCCGTGGAGAGTCTGTGAGGACAAGGAACCGGATGGTCGCGGTTGCGATCGCGACGGAACCACGACGGCGGAGACGGCTGGGATGAGGAGCAGCGTTTCGGAGAGGGCAGCGTTGTTGAGTGGAGTGAAAATGAAAACAAGATTCGGGTAGCGTTTGAGAAAAGTTGGACTAAAAAGCCCGGCCATTTCTAACTGGATGACCCGGCTCATGATCCTATATTCCCAATTACTATTTTATCAACTATGAAGGCAACGAATAAGGGTTATTCATATTAAATAGAATATAAAAACTTTATTAAAAAAATAAAAGGTTTTATTAAACTTTATAAAGTACAATATACAAATAAATTAAATAATATTTTAATATTATTTAATTTTTTAAAAAAATTTTCCAGGTCGATCTTTAAATAAGTGGTGCGAACCATATTTGTGTTAAAAATTCAACTCTTAGCCTCTCACCTTATGTTTTTATCCATAAGTGTAAATAGATTTCTTCCAATATAAATTATTATTTAAATAGTGTTTCAAAATTTATTTTCGCAAAATTTAGAAATTGGATTATGATCTTCTTCTAATATAAATTTTTTCTAAATTTTTGTATAAAATTTTAATAATTAAGTTGATTATATACCACATATCTTCAGATGTGTAAAAACTTTTTAAAAAGAAAGAGAATAGAACATAAAATCCTAAATATTAAATCCACATATCTTTAAATGTGTAAAAGTTTAAGAAAAACTTAGGTTAGAAGATGATCATAATCCTTAAAAATATATAATGATTTTCTAAACTTTTAAAAGACATTCTAGTATTTCTGTGAAAATTTCACAAATTCTTAATATCTCTAAAAAGTTAAATTAAATTTTCTTTTTTATTTAAGGGATGTTATTATTTGTCTCCTGAGGTTTAAAAATATATCGTTTTACCCCCTATTTTTAAAATATTCACTATTTTTCATTATATTGTTTAAAATATTCACCGTTTTACCGTTAGCGTTAAAAAAACTAATTTAACCGTTAACTCTCATAGATAAAATGGTATTAGCTTTAATATGATAAGGTATATTATTATTTGCCCCCTGAAATTTAAAAAAAAATATAATTTTATCCCCACTTTTAAGATATTCCTTATTTTCCCCTTACAGTTAAAAAAACTAAAATATATACTTTAAAAATATATACCCTTAATGAAAACTATAAATAATTATTGTAATGGCCAAAATTTGTCAGACCCAAAATCGAGGTAAGCAAAGTCCAGCCCATGAGTTGGACCACTCCATACACTGGCCCGAAGCCCAATCACATTACTTAACTTGGCCCAAAACCATGTGAAGCCTCCAGGATGGCCCAGATATGGGAACAAGAGTCATGGACTAGACAAAGCTCATGTCGCTCGACACATCGAGGGATCCAGTGTCGCTTGACACTACAGGTAGCTAGATCCCCCTTGATTTGGGCCTATTACTCAGGGATGTGATCCACTCCCCCCAACGGGTGGATCACCTCTTATAAATGGAGGACTCACTCTCAAAAGAGCCCTCTATGCGTGATCTTACTATATGAGAACTAAGAACTGAACAAATCAAACTTCGATACTTAATCTCCGGCTAACTTCAGTCACTTTCGACCATCTTCCGATCACGATTTCGATTCATCATTCTACCCCATCATCAATCACAAAGGTCCCAATCCTTCAACTTAAGGAAGTATTTCTCTGCTCTATTCTTGTATGATTGACTTTATCTACTATAAATCACTAACTTGATCGTCGAAGTGACTTTGACTGGTACCACCCCGGTGTCCCAGACGTCCTATGTGTAACATCCGTAATTTTCATTAATTATGAAAAGTGCCCATAATTGTTGTTAATTATGTGAAAATAATGTAATGGGTTTATTTGGATTAATTTTTAGGTATACAAGTGGACCAGGTAGAGCGGTCTAGAAAGAGTACATGAAGGAAAAGGAAAAAGTTGGCAGTGAGCACTGCGACCAGGGATTGCGATGAACAGCTCGCAGTGAAAATGATGATTTTGGACAGTGAGCATCGCGACCAGACACTGCAATGGTTGATCACGATGCAGGAGGTAAAAATACTCAAGTGAGCACCGCGACCACAGGTCGCGAGGAGCGGTCACGATGACCAAAATTTTATAAAAAAAATAGATGGCAGTGGGAAGCTTCACGAAGAAGTAAGAGAAAACAGAAATAGAGAGAGATAGACCAGGAGAAAGAAACAGAGAAAAAGAAAAAGAAGAAGAGAAAGAAGAACAGAGAGAAAGGAAGAAGAAGAAGAGAAAGAAGAAGAGAGAGAAAGAAGAAGAGAGAGAAGAGGAATAAGAAGAAGAGAAGAGGAAGAAGAAGAAAGGAAGGAGAAAGAAGAAGGAGAAGGAAAAGAGGACAGAGAAGGAGAAAAGGAGAAAGGAGAAGGAAAAAGGAAATCCAGAAAAGAAAAGTTCGTAAAAAATAGTATCCAGGTTGGTGTACACTCATTTCTGAAATCTTTATAAACTTAATATGTATTTTGATTCGAATCTGAGATTTTTGAATATTTTGGTGGATATATATATTCATACGTTTCTTTATTTGAATATTTTGATTTGATCTTATTTCAATTATTTCGATTATGTTGAAATAAATTATTTCAGAATATTGTATGAAATAATCATAAAATTTTCAAGAAGTCAAATACATATGATTTACGAATATTGTTTGGTAATTACACTTGTTGAATTTGATTTAGAGTTTCGAATTAAAGTTATTGATTTCGAAATGAATGAAATGAATTGATATGAAAGTTGGAAAATTATGTATTGTGAAACGGGGCTAGGATACTTGAATATAGAAAATGGATATAGGAGGTTGGTATACCAGCTGGGTTATTTTAGCAGTACTGCACCGATATTGATATTGATCTTGGCATTACGCACCTCCCTAAAGATTTGTCTTGGGTTAGGGAGTTATGATATTGATATTATGTACCTCCATAAGGATACCGAGTACCCGATCCTAGAGTAGGGAGTTATACGTACCACCCTTGGATGGAACAAGCCCAAAGTGCTGGTTTTAGGGTATGGAGTTATGTTCGACCGGCAGCCACCGAGTGGTCGATGTCGAACGGCCCATATTCCAGTCCAGAAAATTATGTTGAGTATACCAAAGGGTTAGTATTGAAATGAATTGAATAAAATGTTTATAAGCGAATTTAGAAATTGATTTCGTACGATTTATTTCATTCATTGAGTTGAATAATGATATGTTTTTATATGATAGTATTATGACATCTTATTTTGAAATTTATTTTGTGATTTCGATAAATAAGTTTAGTGTACACCCACTAAGCAATATGCTTAGCGCGTTGATTTTATCACGTATAGGTAACAGAGATACCAGCGGAGAACAAGACTGAAGAGGAGATAGCTGCAGACTGAGGTTCAGAGTCTAGTTACTTTTGGGTAGTTATATTTGAACTTTGGTTGTATATCATTTAGTTAAGTATGCATATACAGAAGTTTGTAAATTTGTTATATATATATATATATATAAAAGTTTTGTAAATATTTGTTTAATGGTTTATGTTTTTTCAAAGTTTGTAAATATTGATAATGTATTGTTTCATTTGAAAATGTTTGGAAAGTCGCACTATATGGCAAAGTGTGCATATGATTGAGAAATGACTTTTGAAGTGTTGATATTATACTATTTGCGTTTTTGTTGAAAACAGGATTTCTGAAAAATCAGAAAAACAGAGGAAACTCTGGCGAAAATTTTCAAATAGTTTTGATGGGCTCACATTTAAGGATTTTAAAATGCAAGTTATTTGGTTGTCAAAGATTTCAATTTATAAACAGAATTTAGAAAAGTTTGAAAACTAGGTAGCGCTCTTTGGATTGATCCAGACGGGTCGGGTCAGGAGGTGTTACACTACGGGTCATCTGTGTTCTACCTTTGCAGGTTGTAGTACCCTACACTTCCCGAGCGACTTTCGAGGTCTATAATTATTATATTATTAATATATTTAAATAATAATAATAAATCATTAAATTTATTAATAAAAATAAATTTTTTTTAAAAAAATCCCTCATATTAGTATTATCCTCATCATCCATCTCTAAAAAAAATATAAAAATATAAAAAAATATAATAAACAAAATTATTTCTCTCTCTCCAATTATGATAATTGAGTTAGGGTTTAGTATTGGGAATGGATGGATAATTGGCTTAGAGTTTGATGTTAGGAATGAATAATGATGATGATGGAAAAAAAATTGTTTTGTTTATTATTTATTTATTATTTTTTTTATTATGATTAAGAAGAAGATAAATATATTTTATTTTTTATATTTTCAAAATTTTTTAATTTGAGGTATTTTTAATTTTTAATTTTTAGTAATAAATTTAATGGTTTATTATTATTATTTAAATATTTTAATAAGATGATAGTTATTTTTAAGTTTTATTAAGGTTATAGTAGACTTTTGATATTTTTACCCAATAAAATTAATATACACTGAAGCATATATTTTATTTATTTTTAATTGTAAAGGGAAAAATAAGGAATATTTTAAAAGTAGGAATAAAATAATATTTTTTTCAACTCCGATGGTAAATAATAATATCCCTTATCATATTAATAGTTAATTATCATTTTGTTCTTAAGAGTTAATGATTAAATTAGTTTTTTTAACTGTAGAGAAAAAAATGGTGAATATTTTTAAAATATGAAAAAAAAATAGTAAATATTTTAAAAATAGAAGGTAAAACGATATGGTTTTAAGTTTCAGAAAAAAAAAAATAATATTTTTTATTTAATAATAAAATTAAAATATTTAACTCGTAGTGTGGGAATTACTCCTTATTTAATAATAAAAATTAAAATATTTAACTAGTGTGAAATTTATTTATTTATTTATTTATTTTTTTTGAAAACGTGTGGAATTTATTTTTCGAACCTTACTTATTAGCTGTTGATCTCGTTAATATTCGGCATATGCTGACGTAATGGGTGGTCATGAAACGTTGCCGTTTGCTTTAGTAGGCCCTATAACATAGTAGACATGTTCTCGCACCTCGTCTTCTTCCTCGATCCTCGCACCTCTCGGGAGGCTCTTCGCGCCGTGCTATCATGCACCGTACGGCGGCGCACGATTAGAGATGATAATGCGGTGTCTCTCCAGAACGATCAACTCCACCAGATGGTTATCGACTGGGACTTCTGGCACCAAATTATTTGTAGGAGGTCTCTTCTACAAACCTCTCTTCACTTCTAATTCGTCCTTTTTTTCCTTTCTTTTTTTAGGGGATCATATATAAATATTATCCACACATTTATCACAAAACACACATACACTCATGACATTCGTTAATTTATCTTCAATTTGCTGTTATTTGTTTTTCTTGTTCCCTTTTTCTGCCACTTGGAAATTATAATTATGTTTTTGGATTCTCTCATTACTATTACAATGATTGTGAAACTGTCTCATGTATAATTGGTGATAGTTACTTTTGCATGCCTGAAATGCTGCCACTGAGTTTTTGAATTCATGGAAGTCTGCATAGTAATTTCAAAATGCTAAGCAGATTACACTTGGTGAAGTATTGTTCTAAATTGATGGTTATTAGTATAAAGTTGGTACTGGGGTGTCTAAAATGTATGATTTAAGTATTCTAACTACTCAAATTTAGACTGTTCACGGGGTGTTTTCGCTCTCTCAAATGTATCCTTGATGTATCATGCCCATCTGTGCGACGGTTGCCTTGTTGTATTATTAGATCGTTTCTGAAAATTTGATCAGAATTTAGGCTTTTACTAGTCGCGAGTGAAGATTGGTAGACTGTTGTGCTTTGCTCCTTAGTTTTCTACCTGCCTTTCGTATATGTACCAATTTCCAAGCCTATTAAGCATCATCCAACATATTGTTTTGAGTTGCAGGGCTTTCATATGATACTAATGAAACTGTTTTGAAGGATGCTTTCGAAGAGCATGGTGAAATTGTTGAAGGTGATGTCGTGTAATTTTATTTATTCCCATTGTGGTTCATATAAACACAGAAAATATAGAGCACCATAAGGTCTGCTGGTGCAATAATATTGACGTTTTTAGCAGTTAAGGTTATATGTGATCATGTGAGCGGGGACTCAAGAGGCTACGGATTTGTCAAGTTCACTTCTGAAGCTGCAGCCAGTGCTGCTCTTAAAGAAATGGATGGCCAGGTATGTTCCAGAAGCAGTGATACATATTATTAACTTCAAAATCTGCTTCTTAACTGCCATTTTTCCCCAAATAAAAATATTGTTTTTGCATAATCATGTTGTATGTTTATGATCATTTTCAGTTATTGGATGGTAGAAATATCCGCGTGTATTATGCACACAAGATGTGACCATTGAAAACTCAGGTACATTTAGCTGTAAATTAAACTAGCATTCGATGAAATTAGGTCCTTTTTTTTATTACCGTAAAGGTGGAGAGGAAGTTGATATTTATGATTGGATTGAATGTTTAACGGTCTCTCCTTTAGAACGTATGTTAACTTAGTGACCACACCGGTTGAGGTTCGACAACCATTTCTTAGTCTCAATTTGAGAAAAATTGGCATTTGCCTTTCACAAGTCACAACTACTAACACTCATTTTTTTTCACGCTTGATATATGCAGGTACATGTACCAGATAAAACAGTGACATGACTTGAACATATGCCATATTTATTTAGCTCTTGAACGCTCCTTTCTCATTCAAGTTCATGAATATTTAAACAATTGTGTGGAGACTTTGTAAGTCTAGTCTTTTTCTTTTTGGTGATGCAACTTAAATTGTTTTACAATTTGTACATTATAGTTTTGGTGCAAATGCATGGAAACTGAACTTGATTTTGAAGTTTGTTGTGCTTTCAAAGAGCAAGCTTTACACTTAAAAGAGTACTCTATGTTCCCCTGGTGTCATGGTTCAAATAGTGCCTTTTAAACGATCTATTTGTCGACATGTTTAAATGACCTGCGATGTGCATAAATTTCATCAAATCATCCAACGGATTTGTAAAGATAAAATAGATAATACAAAGAATGTAACTAAGAAGAACTTTTCAATTTTGACAAAGCTATTTGTTACATGTAACATTTTATTAGCGGTCAGTGAAAGCAATTCAATATTTTACAACTGAGACGATGAAAACTACCTAATTATCAAGAGCTGCTAGCACCATTCTCAGGACTTCCACTGTTTGCAACTTCGACAAAGATCAACCTTCCTCTAACTATCTGTGTAAAGTGACGAAATATTCACATAAATGGTATAAATTTTAAAACAAAAGGAAACAAATAATCTGGCCAAACGAACAAGCAGTTCAATTTATGCATTATAGCAGAACTGTTATTTAACTAGTCCACCACTTGAAAGACTTGAAAAACTGAGTAAATTAATACACAAAGAGTACAAAGAAGATTGATGCAGAAGTCACGGTGTCAAAAAATGACAACAAAGATCAACGAGACAAAATGAGGAAGGACGAAAACATTCATATAACTGAATAATATATTAACTAATAATCACAAATAAAAAATCTAACAATGTTCATCCCCACAGCTTTAAGTGAGACAGAACTGGGCAGCAAGTCATGCCAATTGTCGCCTTATATAATCCACTTTGCAAAGTGTTAATTAATCTTTTACTATTTACCACTATACTTATTAAAAAAATAACTAGCCAAACTCATGGTTTCGAAGAGAACTAAAAGAAAAGCAGATTTCTAAGAATCATTTGAAATGAGCTGAGGTGGCCGTGTTCAAGAGCTTAACAATGCACCATTCTATTCAAAAATGCAAATAACAAACACTAACATGATCTTGTTGAGCTACCAAAACTGCCCGAAAGAGAGAAAGAAAACGACGTCTACCAGAATATAGAAAATCCCACAACTTTAAACAAGTTGGCAGGTTAGCGGTATAAAGGAGAAACAGAAAGGCAACAAAACTTACTTTCATTAAACATATAAACTATTGGTTAATCTAGGGTGATATAAGAAAAAATGACATCAATAATGGTTATGATAATTGCCTTGAACCACAGTTGCCCATCATAGTGATTTCAGGATCAAAATGATAGGAAAAACACATCCTCTGTCTATAACATCCAGCAGATAACTTTTTCTCCACTATGACCATATCCACAGTCTAAGCTCAAAATAAACAACAATGGTTAAAAAAAAAAAAATCACCAAATGACATAAGATTCTCTTATTTTATATTGTTGATAGCTTTCTAACAAGCTAGTACAACAACCAGCTGTATTACTTATAACAGCCTAAGCTGCAATATTACTCCTTTTTTTTTTTAAACGCACCAAGCACTTGTACAGGCATGAGTCTCTCACCTTATATTGTTGATATCCGTTTATGTTTTTGGTTAAATCTTGCTTGGAACAATCTAACAGGTCTAGATATATGTATGTTTCCAATTTATTGTGCATCCCCAGCGAACCAAGAAATATACTCCATAACAATGTAATATATTATATGAAGAGCTAAAGCAGCGCATACTTTGTCACAACTGGAAAATTGCAAGACAATTCCACAAATGGTATATCAATGAAGATTACTTAAAACCTATGAAGTATCAATATGGATATGGGTATAATACAATACAGATAAAAAGAAATGAAAATCCTTGAAAAATACGATATGATACACAGTGAGGATACAATAACAAATAATGATATATTTTAAAAGTATCGAATGCTTCTACAACTACCATATACAATTTTTACATTCCAGATTTGTTCACTAAGTATTGAACTTGTATACCATAGAGTCAGTATTCGATGCAAAACAATATAGTTATGGCTCACACTGAGAAGTCTCTATAATTCATAGCCCAAATGAGTACCGTTAAGCTATCACGTCCCACTCTAATACTTCAACAAAAATTAACATAATAGTAAGAAATAAACCAATTTACAGGTGAACCAAATTGAAATATATATATATATATATACACACACACACACACTGCATTTATCATGACTATATAACTAATTTCCCTGAATTTATAAACTAAATTACTACTAATTGGCATTATCATGAAAAACCGGTCCCAGTTTTCAATATATACACAATAATGTGAGTTATTCATTATCGATTAATCAACGCAAAATTTTACGATCAAGCATCGTCAAAAAGCCATTTTTAGACAAAAAAAAAAAAAAAACTGAAAAAGAGTTTGAAGAATTACCCTGCCATTCATGGCCTTCAATGCTTCCTGTGCCTCGTTCTCCGATTGAAACGTGACAAAACCAAAGCCTTTAGGCCTTTGTGTTTTTGGGTCTGTAATTAGCCTAGCTACGCACAAGAAATTCAACAACCACACAATCAATAACAAATTGAAAGAGTGATTTTATTTTAAAATTAAAAAAAAAAAAGAAACAGTGAAGCTCGCAATGGAGACTAATGTTGAAATTTTTTTACCTTCTGTAACAACGCCAAATGCTGAAAACAAACTTTTCAATTCTTGATAAGTAGTGTACGATGACAATCCTGCGAACAAAATCGAGAATCTATAAGACGCCGTATAATACATAAACACATTATACGTAGAGAGAGATAGCGTGGGTACTGTACTGCTGACGAAGAGTTGAGAGCCGAGTCTTTTTGCCATCTTTTTCAGTCTCGAAACACAAAAGCAGGATCATAAAAGCCAAAAATTGCGGCCAAACACGGTCCTAGCTTCATAATACTTAGCTAATAGGAAAGACAACGACGACGTTTTTATGTCAGCGAAAAATGGCTGCGTTTTAGGACCGAAAAGACAAAAAGCAACTATTTAATTTGTTTTTGTAGACCTTCGTTTCACCGTTTAACGAATTCTTGACTCAATGCAATTCTAATTTCCTTGTCTATATAGGAAGTTTGATTCTGGTTCGATTAGGAAATCCAATTTGTTTAGGACAATAATTTACCATAAATACAACTTCCTTTTTATTTATTTATTGTCAGGGCCAAAGATTTTAGTGGTGCAGTGCGGAAAAAAAAAAAATTGGACCTTTTTATATATAAAATTTTTTTTTGAAAAAAATAATAAAATTGATACAATAATAATAATTTCATTTATTAAATACATATATAAAGATTATAATGATGAGAAAAATATTAAATTTAAAATTTCTAATCACGTCAAAATAAACATGATCATATATTAAACAGTAAGAGACCAAAATCTTTACTTTACCAAAACAAGATATCATATATGATAAAATATAAACTTCATTACTTCAATATAATAAATTTGAATTGAAAAAAAATAATAAGCAAAACAACCAACTAACTTTAAAGATCCTTTCTTCGATTTAAAATCCTTCAAACCTCAATTGCTCCAAGCCTCCAATCAAATTGATCAGATATACAATCCTTCAAATTTATAAGTTTACAAAAAAAAAAAAAAAGAAATTATTAAACAATAATATCATGAATTCATAATATAATTTTATGTATTAAGTTGTAGAAGGTAGAAAACCAATCCATACCAGAGTATGATTCTTGAATCTTGAGTCTTGCCTTTTAATTTGTAATAGATGATGAAGATGATGGAAGAAATTTGGGGGAAATAGAGGATTTAAACAAAAAAAATCTATTGTACATGGGAAAGGGGAAAAAAGGAGAACAAATGGAATAGAAGGAGGAGAGTAGAAGACTAAAGGGTTTGTTGGGGATTTGGAGGCCTCGGGGAAGTGAAAAGAGGGTTTCACGCGACTAGATACAAATTAATAAAAAAATAAAAAACTGAATAGACAAAAAAAAACAAAAGAAAAAACGGAGCAACAAGGGGGTTCGAACCCTGCTCATTTAATACATTTCTTGTTAAACGCATGTCTTAATCAATTGTGCCAACATACATGTTATTTCATATGTGTGAGATGATAATTTTATAGCATATTTTTCTTCCCTAAAATTTTTTTTAAAAATATTCCGGGGCCCTTTGCCGGCCGGGGGCCTTGTGCGGCGGCACCGCCTTGACCACCCCAGGGCTGACTCTGTTTATTGTAAACCACCAGTGGTGTAAACAATCTTGCAAGCATGCAGATTTCGTTGGATAGGTACGATGATGGACCGTTTGCTGGATCCAAGAGAAAGACAAGGTGGGAAATACCGGTTCGCCGGCTAATAAGACTAAGCCGACATCGGATTGGGAGGAGGACTCAACACCGGCTGGATTAGCAATGCCAACGTTGAAACAACAGCGTTCAAGGTGGGACGAGATGCCTACACCTGGTGTAACTTCTGCGGAAGCCATTGACGTGGCAATTCCCATTACTGCGAGCGGTATCAATATGCCGTAGCGGCCGGAGCAGTACAATCTGTTTAGGTGGGAGGAGGAGGAGGAGGTAGAAGAAAGAAACCGTCCGTTGACTGACAACGAGCTTGATGCTATGTTTCCACTGCAGGTTATATGGATCTGGAGCCACCTGCATGTTACGTTCCGATAAGGACGCCGATGAGGAAACTATTGTTTGTGCAATCTTATATGAATAAAATTAAATGATATTATTAAAATTTTCCTATAATTTGGTGTATTCATCAAAATTCTCTCTCTAATTTTATTTATGACTAAAATTCTCCCATTATTTTATTTTATAGTCAAAATCCCCCATATCTTAACGTTTTAGTTAGGAATATTATTAAAATCTCCTTCTAATTTAGTGTATTAATCAAAATAATTTTATTTATCGTCAAAATCTCCGGTAATTTTATTTTATAGTCAATTTTCCCTTATTGTTAGTTTTAATTACTAAAATACTTTTAACCATTAACTTTTATGTTAAAAACTTTAGGATACCAAGGGTATAAAGGTAAATATCTATATATATTAAATTAAAATATTTTAATTTATAATATCAATGAATCTCTACCATCCATTATATGATAGATGGAAAAAATTAAAAATTAAAAAAAATGTTGGATCTCCATCGTCCATCAATACAAAATTTTTGTTAAAAAAAATTACAAATTTTTGAAAAAAAAATTAAAAATTAGAAATAAAAAGATGGATCTCCACTGTCCATCTCCACAGATGGATTCTAGATATCATAAACACAAAATATTTTTTTTTTAAAAAATATATAAAAAATTAAAAATTAAATTAAAAATTTAAAAAATTAAAAAATTAAAAATATTATTTTTTAATTTTTTAATTTTTTAATTTTTTAATATTTTATATTTCATCTCTACCGTCCATCATATGATGGAGGGTAGAGATTCATTGATATTATAAATTAAAATATTTTAATTTAAAATAAATAGAAATTTTTAATAAAAAAGTTAACGGTTAAAGGTATTTTGGTAATTAAAATTGATAATAGAGAAAAATTAACCATAAAATGAAACTATAAGGGGATTTTGACCATAAATAAAAATCGAAGGAAATTTTGACTAATATACCAAATTAGAGGGGGATTTTAATAATATGCTAACAGAAAAGTTAACAGTCAATGGTATTTTGGTAATTAAAATAACGTTGACTATAAAATGAAATTAGAGGGGGGGGAGGGGGGGAAGAGGTTTTGATTTTGGCTATAAATGAGACTAGGGGGGATTTGACTAATACACCAAATTATAATAATATCTATAAAATTAATAATGCAAAAAAAAAAAAAAGGGGAGATAAAAGAAGGAAATGAAACTGACTTAAAATTGTGATAGAGGCTTGCAACTTGTGCAATGTCCTAAGATAATATTTCTCCCATTCCGATTGCTTTTTAAAAACAAAAATAAAAATGGCTGCTAGGCCATCTTTGATAATTATATTAACGTGTATAGAGAGAGCTCTAACAAGGCCCCCAAGCATTGTTAGCCATTCAAATACTCAAGGCTTTTTCTTACTTATATACACTATAAGGAATGTTTATTCTTTATATGTGGGATTGAAGTTTTCACTTCAAATCACTATTACATCAACAATACCCCATATTTGAATTGACAATTCAATAGCACATTAAAAATAACCTTTTATAAAATGACTATTTTTTGAGAGAAATCAGAGATATCATATCTCAGGAAAAGTGTTTGTAGAATTGAACTTATCTTAATGAGACCATATCGGATCTACTTAGTGACACAGTAGAAATAAATATTTTGAACTGTTTACTTTATCTTAGCAAATCAAGATAATAAGTCTAATACATAACATATCTCTTTTACTACTGTAGTTTATACGTTTTTGTTCATTTTGGTCCTGAACATATCCCGGTATTCATGATAGCTTTAGAGAATTTAGCCTTTCATTCTCATGCGACTCCACATTTTCTATCATATAGATGACACTATATTAATGTATAGTGTCAGTAAATGCAAATTATATCCTTCTAAGTCATCATCATAAAATACACCATCATCATAAGAAATGGGTTAAATTGTGTGTTCCACAAATTGAGTTTTGCCCAACCAGTTTGTCTAATGAACCTAGACAACGAGATCTCCAATATGCTATGTTAGGTTTCCGTTCGGTTAACTCATTGAATTTGTTTTAAACTCATTCCCCTCGATGCGAGCTTAATTTGCTCTCTTAGTAGGTCTTTTGTCAAAGGATCTACAATATTTTTCTTTGACTTTATATATTGAATGAAAATTACTCCATTTAAGAGCAACTGCTTGATAGTATTGCGTCTGTGCCTTATATGCCTTGATTTACCATTGTATACACTATTTTTGGCTCTTGCTTGAGCTGCCATGCTACCGCAATGTATACAAATTGCAATTACAGGCTTGGGCCAGACTGGAATGTCCTCTAAAAAATTTCTTAACCATTATGCTTCTTCAGCAGCTTTATCTAGTGCTATAAATTCTGATTCCATTGTAGATCGTGCTATACACGTCTGCTTAAAGGACTTCCATGAAATTGTAGCTGTACCCAATGTAAATACATATTCGCTGGTTGATTTGGTTTCTGTACTGTCAGAAATCCAATTTGCATCACTGTAACCTTTTAAAATAGGTGGATATGTTGTATACGTTAATCCATAATTTAAAGTATATTTTAAATACCTTAATACTCTGATCAATGCTTTCTAATGATCATGCCCATGATTGTTTGTATACCTACTAAGTCTACTTACTGAATAAGCAATATCGGGTCTAGTAGAATTCATTAAATACATTAAACTGTCAATTATTTGAAAATATTCCAATTGAGAAAATACATTTTCTGTATTTTTCTTTAAATTGCAATTTACATCAAAATGTGTAACAATAGGTTTATAATCAAATTGATTAAACATCTTTAATGTTTTGTCCATATAATGGGCTTGAGTAAGAATGTAGCCATCAATGTCTCTTGATTTGAATTCTTAAAATGAAATCAGTTTGACCTAAATCTTTTATGTTAAATTTTGAACTCAACATATTTTTGATGGAATTTATAGCATTTTTACTTGTCAAATTATAAGCATGCCATCTACATATAAACATACCATGATACACGAATTTTCATAACCTTAATGTAGACACATTTGTCACATTCATTAATTTTGAATTCTTGTGTTAGCATTGTATGAGCAAATTTTTAATGCCACTATTTTGGTGCTTGTTTAAGTCCATATAAAGACTTAACTAGTCTACAGACTTTGTTTTCTTGACCTTTTACCACAAATCCTTCTAGTTGTTCTCCATTTAGAAATGTTGTTTTTACATCCATTTGATGGATGTCCATTTTATATAAAGCAGCACTAGAAATTAACATCCTTATAGATGTTATTCTAGATACTGGAGAATATGTGTCGAAATAGTCCAACCCTTCCATTTGCCGATATCCTTTAGCAACTAAACATGCCTTATATTTAGGGTGATTTTCATTTTGGTCCCTAACTTTTGGGGAATTATTAAATTTTTAAACAAGTTATGGTTATTAGTACCCTTGGTCCCTAACTTTTGGAAAATGTATCATTTTGGTCCCTCTGACCAACTACTGTTAGTCAACGTTAACATAAAAAGGGTTATTTTTGTCTTTTAACTCTAATCTCCTGAAAGGCCGACACGTGTATTAATTTAATATAAAATTAATATTTAAAATTTGAACTTTAAAATGGAAAAGTGAGTAGGACATAAATGCCCTTCTTCATTAAAAATCTAACTACGGTCCCTACAAAGTCCACCAGTCCTTAAAACAAAAACTTATCAGCCATGCTCTGACCCATTTTTGCCCACTTCACCTCGCCACCTTCATCTCGCTACCTTCACCGTTCGTTGACCACCGTTGAAAGCGAAGCGGCTAAGACGATGGCCAAGATGACGACCGGCGTTAAACGCGCATCACGAAGAGGTACTTTTCTTTCCTCTTTATCTTGTTCGGTTTTGGTTGAAGGGGTTGAGTTTTTGCTTTTTTTTTTTTTGTGGGTTTTGCATTGAGAGTTTTTTGGAGTTGTTTTGTAACTAGTTCCATGAATTTTTTTTTTCCAATTATTGGAAAAATAGGGAAGTGTTTCTCGGTTAGGGTTTTGTATAAGTTGGTTTTTTTTTTTTTTGGGGTTTTGAATGGAGATTTTTTGTGAGTTGTTTAAAACAAGTTTTTTCAAAAAAAAAAAAAATTCGAATTTGTGACAATGTTTATTTGTGTAAATTTTGGTGTTATGGATATTCATGGATTGGTCTTATTTACATTATTTTTTTGGGGATTTTTATATGGACAGTGTTTATAGCTTATTGCTAGTATTTTTTTCCAAAAAAAAATTGTAATTTCTGTTTGCTTTGTGTATTTTGTTATTGAAGTATGTTGGAATGACACTGTTAGTACTCAGGTACTTTTATGTTAGTCATTGTAGACTCTATTAAAGTTGGTTATAAGGTTGCTTATACAGTGGGTTTTTTTAGGTGTTTACGTTGTATGGATATACAGTGGTTTAGCCATAGATCTTGGGGGTTGATGGAACTTGTGGGGCTGTAAAATTGTTTTATTGCTGCCTAACAAAACTAGGAGGGGAGGTCGCTTTTATATATATATATATATATATATATATATATATATATATATATATATATATATACAATCTCAAATAAGATGCAACAGTCCACAAAAAATAATTTTAGTACAATAAATTTGTATATAACGATATAAATTACACTGGACGTAGTGGAGAAGCTTATGACTTGTGACCTTTCTCCAGTCCATAGGATTCCAGCAACAAAATTAATGAGTCTACTTCACTCATTGAATATAAAGGACCACTTGATCCACTGTATAGTACAGATCAAATATATATATATAGGTATAACATGACATTAAAATCCAAAAGCAATTTAATAATATACCCACCACCATGGCACCATTGATGCAAGCTACATATGCTTACAGTAATACAACAAGCAACCCCTTTTCATATTGACATGTTTGCGAGAGTTTTACAAAAATTATTTATATTGTTATTGTTAAAGCTTTCAACACATAGTCGATAATAATAAGAATTTGCATATGTTGACATGTTTTGTTTCATTTGTGATAGGAAAATGTTGGCATTTCGCGTTCTTGTGAGGTACGTCACAAAAATCGCTGACCTGAGCTATTTGGAACCTGGCGATTGCAGTTTTGTTAGCATCATGAATGATGCTAGGAAAAAGATGACTGGGAAAGGAGTGTAATTGTTCGACAATTGGAAGCTGTCCGTGTTATTTCCATGGAACGGGCAGCGACACACACTTATTTCGGATGAAGAGTTAATGATTGCGAAGCATTTGACAGTCAGTCAGAGGACAGAATCGAGTTTGAAATCAGCCTCGAACCTGATGGAGTTGAGTATCTTGAAGAGCATATTAGGCTACTAACTTTCAACAATGAAGCATCTCCAGCAAGCCCAAACAATGTAGCACCTCCAGTAACTGTCGAAGAATATGACAGAGATGAGGATGATTCCTATGAGGTTGATGAAGAGACTGAGGACAGTGAAGTCAGTTTTGATGAAGAATTATGTAAATAAGGGGCAGATTTTTTCATTGCGATCCAAATGGTGATGCCACTGTTTTTCAAGGGTCATCGGACGATAATAATGGGCTGACTAGAATGACCAAGTACTGCATACAACATCAATGGGCACGAAACTCAAATGGTAGCATTGAATTAAAAGAGGAACAGGTATTCGGCAATGCAAAATTGACAAGAGCTGCAGTGAAGGGGTATGCAATCCAGGAGGGATTTAGATTGAAGAAGATTAATAATACAGCTATAGATACACTGTCACTTGCAAGAATGAAACTTGTGACTGGAGGTTACATGCTTCTAGTCTTCCCGATGGTGTGACATACATGATCAAGAGCGTGCGTGGCGGTCATTTGTTCTGTCGAAGGGTGGTAGAAAATAAAGAGGCTAATACTAGGTGGGTAGCAACAATGCTTCAGACGACCATTCAGTCAAACCCAACGATTGAGGTAAAAACTTTGAGGAATGAGTTGCAGGACAGGTTTGGGGTTAGGTGTGACCGTCAGACCCTTTACAGAGCTAAGAAGATTGTCCTGAAAACTATGAAGGTTGACTCCTATGCGAAGTTGAAGAAGTATGAAAATGCAATTCGTGTGATGAACCCTGGGATGTGGTTAAGATGACACTTGATCGACGAGTCAGTGTCAGCCTAAAATTTCAGCGCTTCTACTTGAGTTTTAAAACTTCGCAGACAGGATTTCTTACTGGTTGCAGGCCATTTATCGGAGTTGATGGCTGCCACTTGACTGGGCAGTTTGAAGGTGTCTTACTATTAGCTGTGGCATTAGATGCGGACAACGGCATTTTCCCCATTGCCCTATGCATTTGCGAATATGAAAACTTAGAGAGTTGGACATAGTTTCTGAGGCTGCTTCATGAGTCTTTGGATTGGGACGACAACCGACCCATATGTTTCATGAGTGACCTTCAAAAGGGGGGTTTAGCGGTCTTACGAAAGGAGTAGCCTAAAGCAATCAACCGATACTGTTTCAGACATATGTTTGCAAATTTCAAATTCACGTTCAAAAATCATAACTTAAATGGGAAGTAGTGGCATACAGCTCGGGTAGGAAGTGCAGCTGATTTTAAAGAAGCGTTGAAGTGGGTTGGAGAAGATTCTGTTGATGCTGTCAATTGGTTGATGTCAGAGCCGGTTGAAAAGTGGGCAAGACATGCTTTCGACTATCGCATCAAGTCCGATCATGTCACCAACAATATGTCTGTGAGCTTCAATAAATTGATCAAAGATGAAAGGGATAAGCCAATATTAACATTATTGGAGCTGTTGAGGAGGAAAATAATGGTTAGATTTTCTGAGAAGTGGGATGAATTGGAGAAGTGGAATGACTCCATCACTCCTTATGCGAGAGAGCATTTAATGATGAATGAAAAAGAAGCTAGGAAGCTGGAAGTGATACATGATAGAGGGGAATGGTATGACACACTTGAACCATGTGGAAATTTTTTTTTAGTGAACACTATTGATGTCCACTGTGATTGTGGAATGTGGCAGATCAGTGGGATTCCTTGCATGCATGATGTTGCTGTCTTCATGTATAATCAACAGTTTGCGCACGAACATGTCCATTGGTATTATACCAAGAAAGCTATGAAGTTGACATATTCTGGGTCCATCAACTCTATACCGGATGAGTTCAGGTGGCTTGAAATTGAACATGACGATGGAAATGCAAATGAAGTTGTTGAACCACCTCAAAAACGTACCAAAGTTGGCAGACCTAAAAAGGCAAGAAGAAGGGCAGTGGATGAGCCACGTGCACCAACAAAATATTCTCCAACAAATGCAAATGATGCAACACTATCGGACATAACATTTATACTTGTCAAAATAAGGTAATTTAAATCGTAGTTTGTAAAAATACTGTAATAAATTGCATTACTTTAACTTACATTAAATGTTTTATTTCTTATTGATGCAGGGAAATGCAAAAGGGAAAGGAAAAGGACCAAGCTCAAAAGGAAAAAAAGGTTCTTCCAGTCAGGATACAACTACTGCTGCAACAACATTCAGGTAAAGTAATTTATTTCAAACATTTTTATTTTTTAGAAAAACTGCAGATTTAAAAACTGCACATTAAAGAACTGCACATTTAAAAACTGCACATTAAAAGCAGCACAGTAATTCATTTTTTTCCAGTCAGAAAAATATATACTAAGTAATGTTCTCTTGCATGATTCTTAGGGCACCTGAAGCAAACGAGGGAACAGTTGGAGGTACCCAACAAATGTGCAGTGCATCTCAGCCTTATTCAATTACAATTGGATAAGCAAATTTAATTTCATAATTGATTTAACTAAACTGTCGTTTTATTGTAAATTTATTGTTACTGTCATTTTAATATAGATCTCATTCTCATCAACCAAGCACAAGCAATGTATCTTAACAACAATCACAAACTACACACTTATCCAATATTCCCATTACTCCACCAACTGTAACACCCCCTGACCCGACCCGCCTGGGTCGACCCAGAGAGCGCTACCGGGTTTTCAAATACTTTCTTAATTCTGTTTATAAACTGAAAACCATATAATTTATAATTTAAAAACCTTTCTAGTGAGCCCATCAAAATTCAGTTTTAAAAATTTCGACAAAGTTTCCCCTGTTTTTCTGATTTCCCAAAACCTGTTTTCCACAAAACTCAAATCAAATAAAATTCACAACAACACTTCAAATCTCATTTCAATCAAATGCGCACTCTGCCGTTTAGTGCGACTTTCCAAAATTTTTAAAGTAAATTAATTCATAATTCAATATTTACAAACTTTTCAAAATGAAAACAGAAATCATAAAATTATTTACAAAACATATATATTCATCGAATTTACAGATGTCTGTATATGCATGCTTACAGAATATAACATACAAAACTATATAACTACCCAATTAATATGGTGACTCTGAACTCTTCAGTCTGCAGGTACCTCCTCTTTACTCTTTCTCTACCTCAGTATCCCTGTGACCTACACGCGATAAAAATCGACGCGCTAAGCATATAGCTTAGATGGTGTACACTAAAATCAATTGCAATATAATATAAAACACTAAATCTTAACTTCAGAACATAAATTCAGAAATTCAGAAATATATATACATAAAACAACAAATCTTAAATGCAGCATTTCAGAAATATCTATATAGAACAATGAATCAGATTTCAATTTCTAAAACTATATGAAATAAAGTATTTCAAACATTTCTGGATTTCATTCGTAGTACCCTTTCTTTATTTTTCACATCATTTTCTGGTTTTCAGTTCTTAATTGGGCCCTTGATACATATAACAGGGTTTACAGGACTGGATTACGGGTTTTACAGTCGGGTTTCCCATCTCATAAGAAATGGTATCCCTATAGAAATAGTCGGTTTCCCATTTCACGAGGAAATGGTATCCATATATTCTCACAGTCGGTTTCCCATTTCAGAATGAAATGGTATCCGTATTTCACAGTCGGTTTTCCATTTCACAAGGAAATGGTATCCGTATCATCAACATCAGAGGCATCATAAATCACGGTGCAGTACTGCCATATATTCACCCAATTGACATATCAATCTCCTATATCCATATATCCCTATATATATATCAGGGCCAAAAATCAAAGTTCAGAGTTTACAAATCTTCTATTTACTTTTCGGATAACTTTCAGATAATCAAAAATTCGCTCAAACAATTCAAAAATCAATATTCATTACCAATTGTAAAACAAGAAATTCAATATATATATATAGCAAATAACATAATACAGAAAATAAAATCATAAATTGCAATATAAATCACTTTTAACTAATTCAATATATATTCATAAATCAATTTCATTAAACTGTGCGGAAATTGTGTGTACACCAACCTAGATACTATTTTACGACAGTTTTCTTTCTGAATTTCTCTTTTTTCCTTTTTTCTTTCTTCCTCTTCTTTTCCTTCTCCTTTTCTTTTCTTCTTCTTTCCCTTCTCTTCTTCTTCTTTTCTTCTTCCTCTTCTTCTTCTCTTCTTCCTCTTCTTCTTCTCTCTCTTCCTTTCTCTCTCTTTCTTTCTCTCTCTTTCTTTCTTTTCTTTTTCCTTTCTTTTCTTTCTCTCTTTCTGAGTTTCCCGTTTTCTTCTTCTTCTTTTCTGCTTGGCTTCCGCGAGAAGCTTTCTTTTTTTTTTTATACAAATTAGTTCATCGCGACCTGTGGTCGCGCCACCTGGTCGCGGTACTCTTTAGAGAAGTTCCACCGCTTTCATCGTGAGCACCCATCGCGGTACCATGGTCGCGCTGATGGTCGCGTTGCTCACTGCCCGAATTTGATCTTTTTCACCGCGAGCTAGTCAGCGCGATGTGTGGTCGCGGTGCTCACTGTCAAAAATTTCATTTTTCATTGCGAGCAGCTCATCGCGATCTCTGGTCGCGGTACTCACTGTCCACTTTTTCCTTCACTTCATGTATTCTTTCTGGACCGCTCCATCTGGTCTATTTGAAAACCATAAGTCTAATACATACTTTTAATTACGTTTTACACCCCTCAAATCATAAATTTTTATATCCACATATTCAAAATTAGGGATGTTACACCAACACAAGCACATGATGTATGCTCGCAAATAGGTTCAATTTCACAACCTTGAAGAAGTTGTAATTAGTAGTTTATTAGTTTAAAACATTAAAAACATTTATTATTTTTTGTATCAGATTTGGTTAACACATATAACTGTTGGAACAGTTTTTGTGATGCCCAAATCTGATTCTGCCAAGTGGTGGTTATTTTTGTTTTGTAAGTTGGCAGTTGGGTTGTAGTCTTTTTGTGTTTTATTGGCAGTTGATGGTGTTGATAATTTTACATGGTTGTGGTTATTATTTTTGCATAGTGGCAATTGATGGTGACAAGTTAGTAAGCTAGTTGGAGGATTTTGTGTAAGGAATATATTAGTTTATGGATTGTACAATGGATTGTACACAGTGAATTGTTTATAAAATGTTGACAGGGAATTGTTTATGTTATGTTTACAGGGAGATGTTTGTTTTTTTATTGAAATTAATGTAGTTGTGATATTAATTTATTGGTGATCCACATTATATGGTCCATATTAATGTTTGTTCATATAGAAATGTCTATGGAATATATTATTAGTCTTATGCTTATTTTTTTTTTTTTAGTTTATGTACAGGTGTAAAATTGCATTATAATAGTAGTAATAACTACTTCATACTCAACAGATTTTTTTTTTTAATTTATGAACAGTCGTTTAATTAGCCTTGTATATAACAAACCAACTTTTAAGGGTAAAATTGTAATTTTACATGCAGTGGTAAAACAGTTTTTAAGGTTAAAATTGTAATTTTATAAGTATATCTAAATAATTCAGAATCAAGTATAAGGGTAAAATTGGAATTTTAAATGTATATATAAATTTATTTAGTTAACACAAGGTAAGGGTAAAATGGTAATTACATTAAAAATTAGCACATGTTTTTTAAGGACAAAACAATCATTTTAAGGCATCAAACATAATACAGGGGTAAAACAATTTTTTTATTAGTTCTGTTAGGTTTGACTGGTAGAAATCTGGTCAGAGAGACCAAATTGATACATTTTTTAAAAGTTAGGGACCAAGGGTACTAATAATCATAACTGGTTTAAAAAATTGATAATTCTCCAAAAGTTAGGGACCAAAATGAAAATCCCAATAGTCCCATCAGCCTTAAGCTTTTGTTTTAAAAATCCATTTATAACCTATTGGTTTATTTCCGGGTGGTAAATCAACAAATTCCCATGTATGGTTCTATAAAATAGATTCAACTTCATTATTACTGGCTTCTTTCTATAAATGAGCTTCTACTGAAGACATAACTTCTTTGTATGTTTGTGGTGAAACTTCTATTAAGAAACTAACAAAATCTGGTCCAAAATTCTTTGGAATTTTTATCATTTTCCCCCTTTTTGGTTCCAAGTTCTAATATTAAATACCTGAAGTAGATGGTTCATCAAGAGTATCATCATATACCATATTTTTTTTTTAAGAATCATACCTATTTTCCTTATAGGGAAAAATTCTCTCAAAAAATTCAGCATCAAAAGATTCAATAATGATATTAACATGCATCTCAGACTTCTCAGATTTGATAATTAAAAATCTATATACCGCACTATTTTTGGCAAAGCCTATAAACACACAGTCTACTGTTTTAGGTCTAAGTTTTGTTCATTTAGGTAAGGGAATTTAGATTTTTACTAGGCAACCTCACACTTTTAAGGTTTTATAAGTTGATAACTGTCTTTTCTATATTTCATAAGGAGACTTATTAATCTTCTTCAATGGAATTTGATTTAATATATGGTTTGCAATAAGTAAAGTTTCTCCCCAAAAACTATGTGGAAGCCCTGAGCTATTTAACATGAAATTAATCATATCTAAGTGTTCTATTTTTTCTTTATGTAACTCCATTTTGTTGTGGAGTATATAGTGCAGTTTTTTGATGTACAATTTCATATTTTGTACATAAATTTAAAAATGAAGAAGACTTGTATTCTCCACCTCTATCTGATCTGAGTATTTTTATTTTTTTGTCTAATTTATTTTCTACTTCTGCTTTGTATGTTTTAAACATTTCTAAAGCTTCATCTTTACTTTTAATCAAATAAACATAGTAATACTTACTACAATCATCAATAAAAGTTATGAAATAATTTCTTTCGCTCCTAGTAGGTATGGACTTGAAATCACAAAGATCCATATGAATCAAACCAAGTAATTCATTCGGATATTTCTTGGTCAATTTTGAAACTTTGCTTAGCAAACTTTGATTCAATGCATGTTTCACATTTTTCTTTTATATCAATATTGCATTTAGGCAATAGTTCTAAATTAACCATTCTATATAAACATCAATTATTAACAAGTCCTAATCGAGCATGTCATATATCAAATGAATCAGCAATATAAACAGAAGCATTATTGCATTATTAATTTTATTTATTGAATTTCGAAACCATTACATTAAGTTTGATCATTCTCTTAGTCAAGTAATCATTTCCCACATACATCCCCGCCTTAGTTAATACAAACTTATCATATTAAAGAACAAGTATGAATCCCTTTTTAATAAGCAGTGGACCATATACTAAGTTTTTTCTTTATTTCAAGAATATACAACACATCAATTAAGGTCACTATTTTTCCAGAAGTAAACTTTAGTAAAACGGTCCTTTTTTCTTCTATAGTAGAAGAAAAAGAGTTTCTCATATACAGTTTCTCACTGCCTGAATTCTCTGTAAAAATCTAAAAATAGAATTCTCTGTGTCGACCCACCAGCCCTTGACAATTGAAACCATATTGATTTCTAAAATAATAGCAACAAGATCAATGTCCATTTCTGTCACATTGGTCTGATTATTTAAGGCAGAATTAGCAGCATTTGATCCTTCCTGTGAATGCAGTCCATTGCTCTATGTCTTGGCTTCCCACACACCTAGCAACTGCCTTTTATTTTCTTAAAAGTTTTGTCTTTTGCTGCATGCTAATTGACATTTTTCTTCACTGTTTTCTTGTTATGCTTTTTCTGGAATTTCGACTTTTTAGTCTGTTCAACCATGTTGATTTTATTTTCCATCAGACTTGTATCAGCCTTGTCTCCTTTTATGTGATCATCTTCAACCCGAAGCCTTAGAATCAGGTCTTCCATTGACATCTCCCTTCTTTTGTGTTTCAAATAAATCTTAAAATCTTTCGAAGAGAGAGATAGGTTTTCAATTATGGCACCGACTTGAAAATGTTCATTTATCAAACATTCTTGCGAGTGTAATTCATGGATAAGAACTTGAAGTTCTTCAACCTGCTTGATCACAGTTTTTGTATCAACCATTTCAAACTTAAGAAACTTACCGATTACAAATTTCTTTGTACCTGCATCTTCGGTTTTGTATTTTTTTCTCAAGCAACTCCCAAACACTTTTTACACTTTTGCACTCAGAGTATATATCATACAGTGTGTCATCCAACATGTTAAGAATTTAGTTTTTACACAGGAAATCCGACTGCTTCTAAGGCTCAATAGTCATCATTTTTTCTTTGGTCATTGGGCCTTCATCACATTTGGGAGCATTTTCCTTGACAATATACGTCAAGTTCATGGTTGCCAACCAGAAGAGCGTCTTCTGTCGTCATCTTTTGAAATCAAGCCTAGAATTTTTCATATTTCTCATCCATATTCTTGGAGACTCCACTGACTGATTATGAATCCATTTTACTGTCTTAGATTGTTTGTGCAATCAATTAGTATATGAATAAAATTAATAGTACAAAAAAAAAAAAAATAGAACAGGAAGATAAAAGAAGGAAATTAAACTAACTTGAAATTATGATAAAGGTTTGCAGTTTGTACAATGTCCTAAGACAGTATTTCTTCCCTTCCTATTGCTTGAAGGACGAATTGAGACTGCCCCAAGATTCAACTATCAATTCTTTTGTGATGAAGCAATACAACCCATAAGTCAGGTGAACTACAAATATTTTCTCTTTCTCTAAGAAGAATTTTAGATAGCAAAGTTGAAAAATTATGATTGAAAGAAGTGTGTCATTACATCATCTGAAACCATTATTTATAAACACTAAAAATTGTTTTGAAATAATGCACCTTTTTATTCTAAACTGGTGCTTCTTTTCTGAATTGGTATTTTTAAACAATGCATTGTTCCAGAATTTAATTTAAATTCAGATTCAAAATAAATTAAATTTAAAAATAAAAAATGGCAGTTAGGCCAGAGCCTTTAAAGGCACAGGCTCAACCCAAAGGGAGCCCAAGAGCCCCAAGGCTCAAAGCTCATCTTTGATAATTATATTATGTATATAGAGAGAGCTCTAACAAGAACCACAAGCCTTGTAAGTCATTCAAATACTCAAGGCTTTTTCTTACTTATATACACTATAAAGAGTGTTTATTCTTTATATGTGGGATTAGAGTTTTCACTTCAAACTATTATTACATCAACAACTATTTGCCACGCCAATGGCTCTGATGACTCCCAATGTACCAAATTCCTGAGGACAATCGCGGGCAGATGTTTGATGTGCCAAAGGAGGCACCTGATTGGTTGCCTTTCATGAAGCCGAAGGATTATCAATTTTTCGGTGCGTTGTTGAATATGGATCACGGATACGAAGTGAAGATGTCGCCAGAGCATCAAAGAGAGAGGAAGATCATGAAGCTGTTATTAAAGGTGAAGAACAACACAGCTTCTTAAAGGAATAGTGCGTTGAGCCAGATCACTGACAAGGCAAGAGAATTCGATAGAGGCATCTTTTGGTTAAGGTTATTGATAAAGTGCTCTACAAGTTAGATGACTTGGTCAGGCTGTTGGATCCCAAGCAATATCTATTACCACAAGAACAAATAATATTTAAACAAATAAAAAATAAGATGAAAGAAGCACAATAATCCAATCACACAATACAAGATTTACGTGAAAATCCAAAATAGAGAAAAAACCACGGCCTTCATGACAACAAGAGAAAAATATCAATATGTAGAAAATTGTTACAACTACACACTCAATATTCTTTCTCTAACCTCAAACCCCAATTACAACCAATGCTTATAGCTCTCTCAGTGTCTGCTAGATATCCACTGGCTCCCTAGATACCGGGTCTCCTCAGTATCCTGGATATCCCTTAAGAGCTCTCTTTCTAGTTTTTTTAGTACTTTCCAAGCGTCTCTGGTGTGTTTCAACAAAGAATAACCCTGCTATTTATAGGCTCAGTATTTTTAGTCCCAAAGTAATTAGAATCATACTAGGTTTTTAGTCAAAATCATACTAGAAATAGGAAGTTCTTAACAAGATACTTCATAAATCAACCATATTCCCATAAACCTATTGGGAATAAGAAGTTCTGAAATAAAATACTTCCTAAAACAACCAGACCTCATAAACGTAGAAAATCCTGAACAAGACACTTCCTGAAACAGTTCAATCATCATCGCACGACCTACGGCGTGACCTACAGGTCGCGCCACTCATTGTAGTAACTCGCGTTGTTTTAGGCCTGCAAAACTGGCACATTTCTATGTTGTATAACGGTGTGGCCCGTGTTCATTTTTGGAGTTGTTTGTGCTGTTGTCTTCCTCTTGATCTCTTATTTCCATCGGTTTTTGAATCGCCTCAATCAGACACCATTTGTTATACTTTCTTATTAGTTGATTACGTGTGCACATTTAAGAAATAAGAGCCAAAACCCAACACAGGCCTTATGTGTACAAGATTCTTGTTGTTGTCGAGCCTCAGTTGATTGATAAGGACTATTATGCTCAAGTTAAGGGAAGATAGATCGTTTCAAATTTGAGTAAGGCGGCCGAGTTGGCTACTATGATTGCTGTTATGCATCCTGAGATCGACAATGTTGATGGTATGTAAAGGAACGCTATTGCGAAAGCTTTTAGTGTTGTTGCTTCTGCACCTGGGATTCCTGCTCTGTTGTTGTTTTTGAAAGTGTTTGTCAGAGTAAGATATCATGGCAAGCATGACACATTGGAATTAAGACTGTCCAGCAGATTTCTATCTTGATTGGTTGTGCTGTTGTTCCACATCTTAAGTCTCCTATGGGAATAATAAAATAGGGACTTATCGATGAAAATCACAAGGTGAGGACGATTACTGCTTTGTCTCTAGCTGCTCTTGTTGAGGCTATTGCCCGTATGGTATTGAAAGCTTTGATTCTGTCCTGAAGCCACTGTGGAAGGGTATTCGTTGCACTGCGATAAGGCCTTGGCGGCCTTCTTGAAGGCCATTGGTTTCATCATTCCTCTTATGGACTTAATCTACGCTAGCTACTACACTAAGTTATGTTAGTTTTGCAATGCGAGTTCCAGACTCCTGATGA
Organism: Xanthoceras sorbifolium; assembly: GCA_003430845.1. Taxonomy (NCBI): domain Eukaryota; kingdom Viridiplantae; phylum Streptophyta; class Magnoliopsida; order Sapindales; family Sapindaceae; genus Xanthoceras; species Xanthoceras sorbifolium. The sequence continues at coordinate 9,757,733 of CM010620.1, read as the reverse complement.
TGAGATGAGAAAAATCATGCTTAAAGTGGTGAAGCAGTATGTGAGTACATAAGGTGTGAAAGCTAATTACATTCGAAGCAAGATTCTTCCCGAGTTCTTTAACAATTTCTAGGTTAGAAGGACGACTTTGGACAGGAGAAATTGTAAACAGCTTGTAAAGACGACCATGGATATGGCAGACAAAGTTAGTGTAGCTGCTATAGTGGGGAGAATCATTGAGGATCTAAAATAGGAGAGTGAGCCTTAAAGCCATATGGTTATGGAAACAATTGAGAAGGTAGTTGCAAATTTAGGTGCATCTGACATTGATGCTAGGTTGGAATTGTAGGAAAAATTATTTGAGTATACACAGCGGAAGTTAAAAATTTGATTGGTATGTTTAAAAAATTTTCCTTTAAAAGAGCAAACTTTAACCCTTGACTAATTAAACATATATGAAAAAGGTATCATACCTTTTTAAACCATGATGATTGATGTTTCGTCGAGATGGAACCGTAAGATCTTCCAATCCAATCACGAACATGGATCACCTTGGAGTGTGCGCTCCATTTCTTTAAATTGTGTACCTGAGGATGAAAAACAAAAAATTTTATTTTCTGTTAGTCACAATAACCCTCCTGAGAAAACGAAGAACGCTTGGTCACTTGTGAATTTATAATCTTTCAATTGAAACTCGTGTGATCCCAATTCAATGTTTGTACACAAAGCCTTTAGATGAAAAAGCTAGTAGTGCACAATCAAAACTAAACGCTCTTGCTTTTTTTTCTCTTGGGCGAATTCTTACACACGTTTTTGCTAGAGTTGGGCGATTTTTCTTGGCTTCACAAAGCTCACAAAATCTCTCTAATTTTTTGTTGTGGCCGAACTCCCTTGCTAGGAAACTATAGGTGGTTGAATTCTCCATTAAGGAGGATTTGTGTTTCATCAAAATTTCTATCAACCTTAGAGTTCAATCATATTCCAACTCATTAGTGTATTATCCAACAATTATATTATTAGATATAATTTAATTGTGACGTCATCAAAACTTCCTAATTTGACAAAAAAAATTAACTTAGAGTTTTGATAATTATCAAAAACTTCATAATTTGATTTGATAAATAAAAACCTTTTATTTATCACCTTATCAAATAAAGTTTTTGATACTTATCATACTATCACCAATAGTATGAAACTAAGAATCCAATTCCCAATAGAAAAGTTATTTGACTTTTAATTAAATAATTAAATTAATTAATTTTCATTTAATTAAATAATAAAACAAAATAAAATAAATAGCTAAACAATTTAGCTATTGCTACCCAAGCCTTAAACCACGGGCTAAACTTTATTTTTCCATTTTATTAATTCTATTGGACTATCATAAAAAGTCCACATGTGAACTAAATCCATTCTTACTAAAAAAGAAATAAGTCCACATGCCTTAATTAATATATTAATATAATTTAACAGCCCATTTAAATAAAATGTGCAAATTATATTCTTAATATATTGATAGAATGCTTATCATACTCCATTAGAGCCGCCTAAGAATTCACACATCCTTGGCTACCCATCTCAGGTATTTTGATGAGTTACCGCGTGTCTCGATCACATACAAGACTGCACCTCAAACCTCTTGGATAAAAAATCCAAAACAATTCCAAGATGGACTAAATAAATGGTCCGGTAGACTATAACAAGTGATCCATTCAAATTTGTATGGATTGAGGATCTTGGCGGACTATCTAAATTTAAGCTTCAATAGAAACAACCTAATCACAATTAACAAATGATTCACTTAGGTTCGATCTATTAATTTTAGTTTATTCAACTAAAGAACTAAAATTGAACTCTTAAATAAAGATTAAATAAATTAGTGTACTCATTCGTACCCTAGACAACCTTTATTGGAGGTAGTGTATCCTCGTGAAAAATATTAATAATCGTCAAGAGCTCATAGACCGCCTATAATTCTCCTAGTTACCATATTCACTCATATGACCACATTTTAAACTTGGATATTTTGACTTGTCCAGAAGCCATGTTTCAATAGTTGTAACACCCTCTGACCCGACCCGATTGAATCGACCCAGGGAGAATTATAGGCTACCGGGTTTTCAAAACTTTCTAAATTCACTTTATATATTACAAACCATTGAAAATCGTATCAATTACTAATTTAAAATATGTTTCTAGTGAGCCCATCAAATCATTATTTTTAAATTTTTCGGCAGCGTTTCCTCTATTTTTCGGATTTCCCAAAAACCTGTTTTCAATAAAACAAATATAATACAATAGACTTTCAACACTTCTATATCCACATTTTCAAATTACTGCGCACTCTGCCGATTAGTGCGACTTCCAATCATTTTCAAACAAGACATATATAATTAGTATGTAAAAACATTTGCAAAGAATATAAATCATAAAACACATATTACAAAACATATAAATACATGTCAAATTACAGATTTCTGTATATGCATGCTTCACTAAATACAATATACAAATAATATTTACTTATAACTACTCAAAAGAAACTGTGACTCTGGACCTTCAATCTGCTGTTACTTCTTCTCTATCTTTTATTTCTCCCGATGTCTCTGATACCTGCGCGTGATTAAATCCAACGCGCTAAGCAATAATGCCTAGTGGGTGTACACTTAACTCAAGTATCAAAATAAATAATCATTTCATAATAAAAACATTTCAATTTTCATCATTTCATAATATTCCACTACGATCGTATAAAAACATTTCAATCTTGAACTTCCTTACTGAAAGATATCATATATAAACAGTTTAATAAAAGCATCTAAATAAAATCAGAAAAGCATACAAAATTCAGTTTTCAATTCTTTTATGAACATTTTATTTATATAAATATTTTATTCACTTTCATTCTCTATTCTGACCGTACACTCAGCATACATTTCAATATCTGTACATCAGTGTGACGTTCACCTGCGGGATTCGCATAAACTGGATTATACCAGGTTTGCCCCGCGAGATATAACAGTCAGAGATACAGTGCACTAGCTGTCTCCGGGATTCGCCTAAACTGGACTCAGCCAGGTTTGCCCCGCGAGATGCAGCAATCATCACTATCAGTACAATGGCTATCTCCGGGATTCGCCTAAACTGGACTTGCCAGGTTTGCCCCGCGAGATGCAGCAATCATAGATACAGTGAAATAGCTATCTCCGGGATTCGCCTAAACTGGACTTGCCAGGTTTGCCCCGCGAGATGCAGCAGTCATGGATACAGTGAAATAGTTATCTCCGGGATTCGCCTAAACTGGACCTTGCCAGGTTTGCCCCGCGAGATACAGTAGTCATCATTATTTATCTCTGGGATTCGCCTAAACTGGATTATACCAGGTTTGACCCGCGAGATATAACAGTCATCCATTCGTTATATTCTTTTTCCAATTAAACAACAGTTTCACAATCCAAATTAAAAATCAAGAATCCACATTTTCAAACAATATTCGAAATACATAATCCACACATTTCATAGCAAAACTTTCCGTTTCTTTCGAAATCAACGATTATACTCTCACACAATTTCTTTTCAAATAACTGTTGTAAATCAAAAATCGATTTAAATCAAAATATTCAGAATATTCAAATAAAAAATGCATAGAAACAATTATTCATCAAAATAGTCAAATAAACTTAGATAAAAAACATAATGGTTTTCGAAAAGAAGTGTACACCAACCTGGATTTCGTTTTCCACACAGTTTTTCTTCTGGATTTCCTTTTTCCTTTCTCTTTTCTTTTCCTTTTCTTTCTTTTCTTCTTCTTTCTCTTCTCTTCTTCTCTTTCTCTTCTTCTTCTTCTTTTTCTTCTTTATTTCTCGGTCTCTCTCTCAGTCTCTCTTCTCTCTATTTTCTCCTCTCTTTTTATTTTTTTTTCGGGCTTTCTGCGACGAATTATTTTTTTATAATCGTTCGGTCGTCGCGACCGTCGTCGCGACCTGTGGTCACGGTGACCAGGTCGCGTTGCTCTCTGGAGCAACTCCACCGCCTTCATCGCGAGCACACCTCGCGGTGCTTTGGTCGCGCTGGTGGTCGCGATGCTCACTGCTAAGATTTTTATTTTTTTTTCATCGCGAGCCAGTCATCGCGATCTGTGGTCGCGGTGACTGGTCGCGGTGCTCACTGCCAAGAATGACCAGTCTTCATCGCGAGCAGCTCATCGCGATCTGTGGTCACGATGGCCAGGTCACGATACTCACTGTCTCAGTTTTCACTCTCTCTTCGTGCATCGTTTTCGACCATTTAATTTGGTCCACTTGAAAACCATAAAATAAACATACTTTTAATTACATTTATACCCCTCAACTCTCAAATATTTTATATTCACATAGTCAAAATTAATTTTTCGAAATCCGGGATGTTACAATAGTCACTATTGAAAACCCAACGTTGAGATTTAAATATCCAATACCTCAAAACATCCATATAATGGTACTCTACTTACATTTGATAAATGCAGTCATGATGTCCCTATCTATAAATGAAGTCCTCTATCGATTAACAAGTGAATACCACCAAACCATTGAGGATAGACTATGCAATATAATCGTACTCATTGACAGCTCAAATTATAACACTTGCAATCATAAGTCCATCATTTATCTCAGGATTAAGATAGACTCTCCGATTGTCTCATTTGAATACTTTTATTCACTGACTGTTGCAGATAAAGTTTTCTTCTTTGATCCTATTCAATGCACCTAGTGCACTAGATTCTTTTGTCCAAAGTCACTACACTTTGATGATTTTAGACTCATCATATCACATTTGATCTCACTCAAATGCTAACAAAAGAATCTAGAACTTTAACAAGGTAAATGCGTCCAACCTTTATCTTAAGTTGTGAATGTTGTTCAAGACTAACTAAAGAATTGTGTCTACCTCATACATATCCAGATGTAGGAACAATTCTTTATTTCTCATAGTCTCTTGACTTTATGATTATTTACTTTTGACAATTACTATAAATGCTATAAGATTTGTTAAAACAGAAATCACTTTATTAATACGAAAAAGATTGTCAAATACACTATTACACTCTTGCTATTGAGCATAATCCTAACAATCTCCCATTTGCGCTATAGCAAGTGTGTCATATCTCGCATTCCTATGTTCTCTAGGTGCCCATCAAAACTTTTCCGTGGTAGAGCCTTTGTGAAGGGATCCGCTAGATATTCTGCTGACGTGATCTTGGTAATCGTCACGTCACCCCTATGCATAATTTCCATAAGAAGATGATTCTTCCTTTCAATGTGTTTCCCTCTCTTATGACTTCTAGGTTCTTTCGAATTATCCACTGCACCATTGTCGTCACAGTAGATAGTGATATGCTTGCACTAGGAACCACTTCTAAGTCAATCAAGAATTGACGGAGCCAGACAGCCTCTTTTGCAGCTTCGCATGCGGCAACATTCTCAACTTCCATGGTGGAATCAGCAATGCAGGATTGCTTGATACTCTTCCATATAACTACGCCTCCTCCTAAGGTAAACACAGATCCCGATGTGGATTTCCTAGAGTCAAAATTCGATTGGAAATCGGAATCTGTATACCCAACGGGAATCAAATCCCCTCTAGAGTATACAAGCATATGATCTCGCATTCTTCTAATATACTTGAAAATATGCTTGACTGCCATCCAGTGATCAGGACCAGGTTTTAATTGAAACCTGCTAACTATGCCAACAACAAAACAAATATCTGATCTAGTACAGAACATCGCATACATGAGACTTCCAACTACCGAGGCATATGGAACCCTACTCATGAACTGCTCCTCATGCGCATCCTTAGGAACTTGTTCCTTAGAAAGCTTGATTCCTTGTTTGAAAGGTAACATACCTTTCTTGGAATCTTGCATGGAGAACCTAGATAAGATTTTATCTATGTATGAAGTTTGGGATAATGCAATCGTTCTATTCTTTCTATCCCTTATTACGTGGATACCAAGAATATAATTGCTTCTCCTAAGTCCTTCATATCAAATTATTTTGATAACTTATCTTTCACTGATGTCAATACACCTTTATTGTTTCCAATGAGTAGTATATCATCTATGTAAAGAACTGGAAAAACCAACTTGTCGCCTTTAATCCTTTTGTATACACAAGGTTCGTCAAGGTTTTGAATAAATCCAAAACCTTTCACAACTTGATCGAACCTTATATTCTAGGATCTAGATGCTTGTTTTATTCCATATATGGACCTCTGCAACTTGCATACGCTTTGCTCTTGGCTTTTTTCAATGAATCCCTCTAGTTGCATCATATAGATGCTTTCGTCAAGACATCCGTTAAGGAAAGCTGTCTTGACGTCCATTTGCCAAATCTCTAAATCTAGAGATGCCGCAAAGGATCAGAGTATCCTAATGAATTTAAGCATGGCTACAGGAGAGAAGGTTTCCTCGTAATCGATACCTTCATTTTGTGTATAACCTTTAGCTACCAATCTAGCTTTAAAGGTTTCCACTTTACTATTTATACCTTTTTTCCTCTTGTATACTCACTTGCAACCAATGGATTTTATCCCTTTAGGCAAATCTACAAAAGACCAGACTTTGTTTTTAAACATAGATTCAATATCGGATTGCATTGCCTTTTATCAATGGCGACAATCAACATCCTCCATAGCTTCCTTGTACGTGTAGGGATCATCATCGTCCGAGAGATTCTCCATAGATTCTCCTAGACCGATGTATCTCTTAGGTTGTCTACTAACCCTCCTACTGCGATGAGGAATGGTAGGTTGTTGATCTTGTGTTGGTGCGGAACTTATAATTGGGCTAGGTTGTGAAACCTCTTGTGGAATTATATCTCCTAAAAGCTCATTCAGGACAATTCTACTCTTAGGCACAAAATCATTCATATAGTACTTTTTCAGAAATTTAGCATTCATAGAAACAAATACTTTAAGATCTGAAGGACTATAGAAATAATATCCTTTGGTTCCTTTTGGATACCCCACAAATATGCATATTTCTGAACGGGACCCCATCTTTTATGTCTTTCCTTTTAGCACGTGCGCAGGACATCCAAATATTGTAAACTAGGCTTTCGCCCAGTCCACAACTCATGCAGTGTTTTAGAAACTGACTTAGATGGTACATCGTTTAGAATGTACATCGCAGTTTGCAGAGTATATCCCCAAAAAGAATTAGGAAGCGTCGAATAACTCAACATCGATCTAACCATATCTAAAAGAGTTCTATTTCTCCTTTCATCCACCCCATTCCGTTGAGGTGTTCCTAGTGAAAAAAATTGAGGAATTATCCCATTATCAATAAGATATTACTGAAACTCATCTGATAGATATTCTCCACCACGATCAGATCTTAAGATTTTTATGTGTTTCTCAAGCTGATTTTCTACTTCAGCTTTGAATGCTTTGAACATATCAAAAGCATCCGACTTATGTCTCATGAGATACACATATCCAAATCTCGAGTAATCATCCGTGAAAGTGATGAAGTACTTATATCCACCTCTAGCTTGAATGCTCATAAGACCACATACATCAGTATGTATCATTCCTAAACATTCAGTGGCTCATGTGCCTTTGGCTGAGAACGGCCTCTTAGTCATTTTACCTTCTAGATAAGATTCACAAGTTGGTATATCATCAACCTTTAAGTTACTTAAAGGTCAACCACCAACCAATCATTTAATCCTATCAAGGTTAATAAGATCTAGGCGCAAATTCCATAAGTAAGTTTCATCTTTTGATAATTTTACTCTTTTATGATTAGATGCAGTTGATTCCGTGTCCAATAAGTGAGAGATGTTTTTATGCAAATGGAATAAGTCCTTTTCCAATGTACCTTTGCAAACAAATTTGTCATTCTTACTAATAATAAAACCTTTATTAAAAGTATTCGTATATCCAAATTTATTTAAACAAGAAACTGAAATTAAATTCCTCTTGAATTGAGGTACATAATAAACGTCTATCAAATCTAAATACCTACTAGAATCTAAATAAACCTTAATATCTCCTACTGCATCTGCGGACACCAACGCTCTGTTGCCTAATTGCAAGTTGAATTCATTCTCATTCAGTCTTTTCTTTTCTTGGAACTCCTGCAAGGAATAACAAACATGATTAATGGCTCCAGAGTCTACGATCCAAGAATCTTTAGAATCTGCCAGAAAACATATTTCTAGATAATAAATATTACCTTCTTCCTTCTTCTTCTGGGACTTTGGGCAATTTTGTTTCCAATGTCCCTTTTCACCACAAAGGAAACATGTCCCTTTGATCTTGGTTACTTTCTTGGTCTCCTTCTTGGTAAGCCCAAGTTGTTTTTTCTTTTGTATCTTCTTAACCTTCTTACGGGTCTTAACAATAGCAACTTTACTAACCATATGAATCTCATGACCTTTGCCTTTCACAAGGATCTTTCAGCGCTTTGAATATCTTGCATCAGGCCCTACAAGGTGTATTCCTTATTGTTCAAGGTGCAGTCCAACTTGAACTGATAAAAGGAATCTGACAGTGAGTTGACAATCATGTCAATTTTCGTCTTACCATCTATCTCAGCGCCATTGAGTTCAGCAATATTGAGATGTGCTATGACTTTCATCATGTGATCTTTCACAGCCTGTCCAGTTTCATCCTAAGATTCATGAAAGCAGTTACTGCCTCTCTCTTAGTCGTCCTAGATCTCATAGCAAACATCTCTTCCAGAGACATCATTATATCAGCAGCAGTCCTCATTCCTTTATGTTGCTGTTGCAACACGTCGGACATGGTGGCTATAATGTAACATTTGGCCATCTGTTAGCTCCAATTCTTGATAAAAAATGAACCTTCACTAGTACCTTTCATCACCTACTTGTGTTCCATTCTCAGGTAATTATCGGTTGTTTTTAATGTTTTTATTCTAATGTGCAGGTAATAAGAGTTTGTGCGTAATTGAAGAGCCTTGGTGGATTAAATTGAAGATTTAAGAGTGCACAGTTGACATGTTTCAGAGTCCGTCATAAATTCCATGGAATGAACTGGGTTGATAACCTTATATTTCTGGAAAGGTGAAGATGTCTACTTTTCGAAAAATTTTATGGTTCATGATTCCGAGTTTTCTAGAGGAAGATATGCTCATTTTTGTAACAGTGCGCAGACTCGCGACTTGCATGTCGCGAGTCATGTTTCGGAGTCCCTCATAAATTCCACAAATTGAACTGGGTTTCAAGCCTTATATTTATGGAAAGTTCCAGATGTCTACTTTCCGAAAAATTTTACGGCTCATGATTCTGAGTTTTTTAGAAGCAATTATACACATTTGCGTAACAGTATGCAGACTCGCGACTTGCAAGTCACGACCAAGTCGCGAGTCTAAGTCGCAAGTGCCAATTTTAGCAGTTTTTGGCCGAGACTCATGCGACTTAACTCGCGACTTGTCTAAGTCACAAGTCTAAGTCGTGAGTATGTCTGAAAAGCCCAAAAACAGCCTGTTATAAAAGGAAAACTTGAGGGAAACAAAGGGGGTTCAACTAGAGCTTGACTAAGGCTCAAAACAGACCACCAAGAGGAGAAAAAGAGAGAGAAGAAGAGGCAAAGGGGGAGAAGAAGATCACCTTGAAAACAAGAGGATTCGTATTCAATCCTTGAGCCAAAATCTCACCATCAAGCTTGATTTGAGAAAGTGGAAGTTAGGAGAACTCACAAACGGAGGAGGACGAAAGTTTATCGCACCTAGAGTTTTTTCTATCCCTTTCCTTCTTTATTTCCTTGTTTGTAACTCTCTTTATTAATTAGAAAACATATTTGGTTGTATATCTTTGATTATGAACTAAACATGTAAGTTAGGGTTTTGTTGGATCATTTTCTATGAAGATTGAATGAAATGATTGTCTAATTCTTTGTGGTTGATTATTATGTTGTTGAGTGGTATTATTGTACTTAATGCTTTTGAATGTGAAGGCCTACATTTAGATGATAAATTGGTTGTGTGTTAAGGACCGAGAGGAGACGCCCACAACGTGCTTGATGTAATGTCCACCATAAGTAGAATTAGATAGAGATATGCTAATTTACTTGTGTGATCATTATATGTGTTTATGATGCTTAATAAATTGTTATGCATGCGATAATCATTGAGAGATAGATATTGATGTGTAATAATAACTCCGGCATAATTCGAGAGAATATGTTGGTTAAATTAGATAAACACGATCATCAACATTGATAATTAAATTGCAACAATGTGCTTTCATAAAACTCAATTGGATAGATTAGGTGAATTCAAATACCCTAACTAATCTCTCATATTGGTTGTTTGCTTTATTTTTATGTTTTTATGTTTTATCTTTTAATTTCTTCTTTTAAACCTTCCGATTATCCAAATAGAGGTAGACTTGATTAATTTTAGTATTCAGCACCTAAATATCCCTGTAAAGACAATAATTTACTCATCATTGTACTACTTGTGCCGATCTCGTATACTTGCGGGTACAAAAAGGCGTAACACCATCTTATCTGAGGCCTCTCTCTGCTTATACTCACCTATTTGCACCTCAATAAATTCATCAATAGGAGCAGGTGATTTATGAGTTGACAGAACAAATCTATGCTTTTCAACTTGCAACAACAGCCCAATTTTCCTTTTCCTTGTGACATAGTTATCACCAGTCAAAGTGTTATCTATTAGGATGTTGATTAGGGATGGGATCATGATGTCTGAATAAAACAAAAATTATATTAAGTAAATAATCATGATAACGCACTTTCGAATATTTATCTTGAATTAACTAGAATTCAATCGTAAAATTCAACAGTGATCCAACACCCATAAATGTCACATCTCCTTTAGGAGTTCGCACCATCTACTAGTTGGACTAGGTCCCACCTAATTATTAACATAACAACCAGCGTTTTCAATTTAGCCTAGTGATATTTATTGACAAGAACTCTTTGGAGGATATCAATAAAATCACATTGAGTATATTACCAAGGTTTCGACCCTCAATATTATCCCTCACGAAAATCCCTCCTTTGAGAGTAGATATCGCTTGAGTCAATTGTCTAGTCTATCCTTGTAAGGAAGTATCTTTCTAAATTTTATTTATGGATACCCCTTAGGGGGTTATCACACGAAACATAAAGCTCAACTAACCTTGGAGGCCATAGGTGTTCCAAACACTTTCTCCCACTCAATTGTTTAAGGCGTGTGATGGAATTCCATATAAAGATTTACCAAGTTATTTAGATGCCAATTAGATACTTAAATCATTCAATGCATGTTCATACCAAAAGAGATATATGAGTGGCACTCCTATTCTATATGACATGTTATCAAACAATGACAAACATTGTAATATTTATGAAAAAGTAAATAGCCACAATTTGGTCCATCATACAAAAACAAGTAAATTACATTTGTTTGAAAAACACAAACCCTAACCCTAACTTGACGAACAAGTCTTCTTGCGGCCATCCGTCCAAAAGATCAGGACAATTCGTTTTCGCCCATGGGTGCACGCGCACTGCCCTTGGAGTTTGCCTACACGCGCTGCCTTTCGAGAGGCTCGCACGCGCTACCTCTCCATGGGAGCGCACCAGCGCCTAATCCCTTGGCAGGCCGCGCACGCACAACCTTGGGAAGGTCGCGCACTGGCAACCCAGCCCTGGGAGGGCCACGCGCAGCCATACCACAGTAAGTGCAACTACGCACGCTTGCACGTGCTTGCTGCCTTGGTGTGTGCGGGTTGTCTAAGGCCCTCCCCTTGCTTCTTTTTCTGCTTCGAATTCTTCAATCCTTCGAGTCTTCGAAACTTGAATGTATTACAACAGTTTTATATAAAAATAAAATAAATAAATAAAAAACTTAGCAACTATCAAGAAGGAAATTATTGTGATAATAGACCACCCTTCTTGTTACAACTTCCAAACAAAAAATACATTGAAAATCTAGGACCAAAATCGAGCAATAACAGTTCACTTTATAATATATATATATATATATATATATATATATATTAATGCCTAGAGTGCCATCTCTTTCTAAAACTTGCATATATTCAACACAATAAAAAGAAACTTGATCAACGTATATACGTTAATTAATCAAGGGTACAACCAGGCTCTGATACCAATTGTAGGAAAAACGGTTTAAGTATACGCAACGGAAGTTAAAATTTGATTGGTATATTTCAAAATTTTTCCTTAAAAAGAGAGGACTTTAACCCTTGACTAATTAAACATATATGAAAAAGGTATCATACGTTTTTAAATTGTGATGATTGATGTTGCGTCGTGATGGAACCGCAAGATCTTCCAATCCAATCACGAACGGGGATCACTTTGGAGTGTGGGCTCCCTTTCTTTGAATTGTGTACCTGAGGATGGAAAACAAAAAACTTTTCTTTTTTGTTAATCACAATAACCCTCATGAGAAAACAAAGAACGTTTGGTCACTTGTAAATTCACAATCTTTCGATTGAAACTCGTGTGATCCCAATTCGATATTTGTGCACAAAGCCTTTAGATGAAAAAGCTAGTAGTGCACTATAGAAACTAAACGCTCTTGCTCTCTTTTCTCTTGGGCTAATTCTCATACACTTTTTTGCTAGAGTTTGGCGATTTTTCTTGCCTTCACAAAGCTCACAAAATCCCTCTAATTTCTTGTTGTGGCCAAACTCCCTTGCTAGGAAACTATGGGTGGCTGAATTCTCCATTAGGGAGGATTTGTATTTCACCAAAATTCCTATCAACTTTAGAGTTCAATCCATTAGTGTATTATCCAATAATTATATTATTAGATATAATTTAATTGTGACATCATCAAAACTTCCTAATTTGACAATAAAAGTTAAATTAGAGTTTTGATAATTATCAAAAACTTCCTAATTTGATTTGATAAATAAAAATATTTTATTTATCACCTTATCAAATAAGGTTTTTGATACTTATCATATTATCACCAATAGTATGAAACTAAGAATCCAATTCCTATTAGAAAAGTAATTTGACTTTTAATTAAATAATTAAATTAATTAATTTTTATTTAATTAAATAATAAAATAAAATAAAAAAATAGCTAAACAATTTAGCTATTGTCGCCCAAGCCTTAAACCATGGGCTAAACTTTGTTTTTCTATTTTATTAATTCCATTGGACTATCATAAAAAGTCTACATGTGAACTAGACCGATTTTTACTAAAAAAAGAAATAAGTCCACATGCCTTAATTAATATATTAATATAATTTAACAGCCCATTTAAATAAAATGTGCAAATTATATTCTTAATATATTAATGGAATGCTTATCACACTCCATTAAGGCGGCCCATGGATTCACTCATCCATGGCCACCCATCTCAGGTATTTTGATGAGTTACCGCGTGTCTCGATCACGTACAAGACCGCACCTCTCAAACTTTTTGGATAGAAAATCCAAAACAATTCCAAAATGGACCAAATAAATGGTATGGTAGAATATAACAAGTTATCCATTCAAATTCGTGTGGATTGGGGATCTTGGCGGGCTATCTAAATTTAAGCTTCAATAGACACAACCTAATTACAATTAACAAATGATTCACTTAGCTCTAATCTATTAATTTTAGTTCATTTCATTAAAGAACTAAAATTGAACTCTTAAATAAAGATAAAGTTAGTGTACTCATTCGTACCCTAGACAACCTTTATTGGAGGTAGTGTATTCTCGTGAAAAATACCAGTAATTGCCAAGAGCTCATAAACCACCTATAGCTCTCCTATTTACCATATTCACTCATATGACCACATTTTGAACTTGGATATTTTGACTTATCAAGAAGTCATGTGTTTCAATAGTCACTATTAAAAACCTCAGCATTGAGATTTAAATATCTAATACCTCAAAACATCCATATGATGGTATTTTACTTACATTTAATAAATGTAGTCACGATGTCCATATCTATAAATGAAGTCCTCTATCGATTAACAAGTGAATACCACCAAACCATCGAGGATAGACTATGCGATATAATCGTACTCATTGACAGCTCAAATTATAACACTTGTAATTATAAGTCCATCATTTATCTCATGATTAAGATAGACTTTCCGATTATCTCATTTGAATACTTTTATTCACTGACGGTTGCGGATAAAGTTTTCTTCTTTAATCTTATTCAATGCACCTAGTGCACTAGATTTTTTTGTCCAAAGTCACTACACTTTGATTATTTTATACTCATCATATCACATTTGATATCACTCAAATGCTAATAAAAGAATCTACAACTTTAACAAGGTAAAGGCGCCCAACCTTTACCTTAAGTTGTGAATGTTGTTCAAAACTAACTAAATAATTGTGTCTACCTCATATATATCCAAATGTACGAACAATTCTTTATTTCTCATAGTCTATTGACCTTATGATTATTTACGTTTGACAATTACTATAAATGCTATAAGATTTGTTAAAACATAAATTACTTTATTAATACGAAAAAGATTGTCAAATACACTATTACACTCTTGCTATTGAGCATAATCCTAATAGGAAGAGCTTCTTGTTGATGGAATCATGTATGCATTCCAAGAGCAGACCAGTGATGATGCCTATGCAATAATGCCTAATGGTTTCGCGGCGGTTGTGAATGCACTTGGGCAAAGAGTGAAACCGTACTCCCCATATTTGCGGTACCATAAAATGGCGATTGAATAACAAAAGCACCAGGGTGAGGCTGAGGCTGCAAGCATCAGATCTTATTTCAAGGATTGCTCTAGTTAGAGGTGGGCACGGTTCGATTTGGTATGGTTTTGGGTGAAATTGAATCGAATTGAAATTTATACAATTTTTAAAAAATTGGAACTGACTCGAACCGAATTGAAGGTGTAAACTGAACCGAACCGAATTAAATTAATATAATTCGGTTCAATACGGTTTTGGGCCTTTTTAATGTATTAAATTTTAATAGGTTTTAAATGCTAATTTGGACTATAACTTTTAGTTTTAGCCTTTGGGCTATTATTTTTAGAATTCAAGCTGTTGCTCTACACTTATGAAATTCAACCTGATAATCCAAATGTCCAAAATTTTAAAATAATAAGTCCAAAATTATCCAAAATACTAACAGTTCAAGCTCCAACAGTTTAAAATTTCATATCAAATTCAAATAAAAGTCAAAGACTCAAAGTACCATAATAAATACACAGTCGAGAAAAATAAAACAATCCATAATAAATACATAGTCCATAAAAATAAAACAGTCCAAAAAAAAGTAAAACATTTCAGAAAAATAAAACTGCTTAAAAGTTAAAACAGTAAGTCAGTAAGTTTAAAACAGTCCAAAAAGCTGCTGCTCCTCCTTTGATTTGATGTGCCCCTATATAGTCCAGAAAAATAAAATAAATAAAAAAAGTAAGCTTTGAAAATAAAAATCATCACACAGTTGTCCTCCAATGAAGAAATTAAACACAAACAAAATAATTACCAATGCTTAAATTCATTCTTCTTCAATTTTCTTCAATGATATACATATCACTCTGCTTTCATTATCTATCTCTACATTAATTAAAAAAAAACAATAAACAATAAACAAAATTAGTTAACTTACATATTAATTAATAAACATACTAAAATAAAAAAAAATTGAAAAATCATAATAAATATTTACTGGTTTGAACATGAAGATAATGTTCTAACATATCCACGGATGTATCATCATTTCGAGTAGGCTCTTGAACAACACATGGTTCAGCAATAGGGTAATTTGCTTGCAACCAATTTTCAGTCAAAATTAATCCTTTAACTATTTTAGGAGTCAACAAACTCCTAAATGGATCAAGAATGTGACCTCTTGTGCTAAATGCAGACTTGGAAGCCACAGTTGAAACCGACATTGCAAAACATCTTTTGCAATCATTGACAAAATAGGAAATTTCTCTAAATAATTCTTCCACCAAGCCAAAACATCAAACCTGTCATTCAATTTCACACAAGTCTCCATGAAATACAACTCCAACTCATTTTGACATTCACTAGTATCTTCCTCTTGCTGAAAAGTTTTCCACTTAGAATCCTCCCCATCGGTTGCCTTTCCAATGCCATCTAAAGTCACTAGGCCACCAAGTAAATCACTACCAACCCCAAATGAGGACACACCACCTTCATTACTTTCCATCGCACCCACACCCAAACTACCACCATAAAGTGTTCTATAACTTTCATATAATTCAGTCAACACAACTTTCAAATTTGATATTATAATTTTAGATTGTTCCTTTCCATAAAATTCATCAAACCAAAATTTCACATAACCAATTTTGTACCTTAGATCAAGAACAACAGCTACAATCAATAAGTTATTAGTTTTATCTAAACCCCCCAATACTTGTCGAACATTTGTTTCATACTCACAACCATTTTACTAAAAAACGGGTCCCTTTTTGTGTTCAATGATGTTAATTGAGTAAGAATGGTGCACCCACTCTTAACAAAAATATTAGAAGTCACACACAATAAAGCACTGAAATTCAAGGTAATATCATAAAAATTTCCTAAGAAACGTATAAATACATTAACATTCTCTCAATCATCAAAAGTAGGTGGTCCTATCCGCTTCGTTCCGTTCTCTTTCTCATTGAAGTACTTCACATAATGACCATCTTCGTCTTCCCGCTCAAATGCTTTTACAAGCTTCACAACACTTTCCAACATCAAAAAAGTGGAATTCCACCTTGTAGGAACATCTAGCACTACCAACCCATTACTCGTAATCTTCTTATGTGCAACACAACTTCTAAATTTGTCTAGTATATTGGGAAACGATTTCACATATTTGACTGTATTGCGAATGGCTACAATCGATTCATTCAAATCTTTCAACCCATCACTGACTATTAGATTTAGGATATGTGCACAATATCGTAAATGCAAGTACTTACCAACCAAAATAGTTCCATCAACCTGCCAACTGTTTAATTTTCTTCTCACACAACCAATGGCAGTAGTGTTTGCAGTTGTATTATCCACGATTATTGTGAAAATTTTGTCAATGCCCCACTCCAGCAAGACCTTTTCAATACACCTTCCAATCGAATCTCCCGAATGTTCAACTATTTGACTAAAACTCAAAATTCTCTTCTGCAGTCACCATTCGTAATAAATAAAATGACAGGTGATAACCATAAAGTTTATATTTTGAACCGATGTCCATGTGTCCGTAATTAGACAAACCCTCTCCTTACTCCGACTAAAATAATTCTTAATTTAGCCTTCTTATCGACATACAACTTATACAAATATCTAACAATGATTCTCCTAGACGGGACTTCAAATTTAGGACAAACCACTTGACAAAATTTACGAAATTCCTAATTTTCAACAAACCTAAATGGCAATTCATCAAGTATCAACATCTCCAATAATGCCCTCCTACATTCTTTTACACTAAATTTTGTCAAACCTAAATTACTCTCATACCCTTCAATAGTTTTTTGTTTAACCAACACTTTTTATTTTTCATCTACAATGACTACCCGGTAGTTTGTGCACCATTTCTTCATATGGGTGTTCATGTTCATTGTGCTAGCACTCGATCCAAAACCATAACTGACACTACAATATTTGCATCTAACTCTCTTATTTCCATCATTACTGTAATATTCATCAAAAAAATTTCAACATTTTGATTTTTTTTTCTACCCTTGCTACACCCTTCTTAACAACATTTTCTTTTCCAATGGAGCTAGAATCATTTAAAAACTTTGAACTCGAGTCACTATTGTTCCCTATTGAATTCATCATGTCTTCATTCTCCATCAATTCACATCAAAATAAATAATAAAACTAATACAATCATACAATCACAACTACTTGTTGGGATTTATGTCCTAAAACTTGTAAATGTAAAGTAAAAGTTTAATCATTCGAATAAAAGTATCTTTATTTGTTCATACTTTCATACCCTTCAATAGTTTTTTGTTTCACCAACACTTTTTATTTTTCATCTACAACGACTACCCTGGTAGTTTGTGCACCATTTCTTCATATGGGTGTTCATGTTCATTGTGCTAGCACTCGATCCAAAACCATAACTGACACTACAATATTTGCATCTAACTCTCTTATTTCCATCATTACTGTAATATTCATAAAAAAAATTTCAACCTTTTGATTTTTTTTCTACCCTTGCTACACCCTTCTTAACAACATTTTCTTTTACAATGGAGCTAGAATCATTTAAAAACTTCAAACTCGAGTCACTATTGTTCTCTATTGAATTCATCATGTCTTCATTCTCCATCAATTCACATCAAAATAAATAATAAAACTAATACAATCATACAATCACAACTACTTGTTGGGATTTATGTCCTAAAACTTGTAAATGTAAAGTAAAAGTTTAATCATTCGAATAAAAGTGTATTTATTTGTTCATACTATCTTTGTTTGTTCATATATTTATATATTGTGCATATGACATCAAATATTGCAAGATATAATCTCAAAATGAGTATATGAATATCATATACATAATGATTCATTTTGAGACATGCAATCTAAAGAGTCCGTAGAGAGCAAACAAAGCTGGGTACTTTGTTTGTGGTCGTTCTATTGTTGTAGTCCATTCTGTAATGTACAACGGTCTTATTCTAGACTGCTCATGTAATTGATATAAGAATTGAAGCATCTTATATGATAAGATCATATAGGACTGGGCCACGATTTATATGAATCTCTCACCAAGATCCGTTAATAGATAAGATTCGTATATATTGACAAATGATGGTTGTATATAGATGATCTTAATCCTGAGTGTCTTATTGACTCATTCAGGTTAGATCGTGACTTTTGACATACCATGAGTGAGGTCAATGTGATATTTTCGATTAATACCTCCGTATCTTGGAGTTGCAGTTTGGCTTGTGGCTGGAAAGATTCGAACAGAATAGTGGAATCCACTCCTTGACTGAAGTAGATGAATAGTTCTCTTAAGGGTTGATTCGAGACTTGAACAATTATGAGCGCTCTCATTTTTCCGTAAAGAAATATAGGATTTAATTATTTATTAGAGAATCAACGGTACTTAAAGGAAAAGATATAACTAAAGGGGTATAACGAACATTATGACCCAGCTGATGAACACTTAAATTTGTATAATAATAAAGGTTAAAACCATTATTTTATACTATTAGTGTTATCAAATTACCCAACTTATTTATAACTACACTTAATTGTTAAACTTTCTATTTTGATGCAGGTTCAGTGTAATGGGCATAACTTTGCACTCCAATATCCAATCACTACGTTGTTGATAGTGTTGGAAAGATAACTCATAGCTCTACAAGTTTGGTTTGTAAACTCTTATCAGATTTGGACTCCTTTGAAGACAAATATTGGATTATCTTGGGCTGGTTTGCATGGCCACGTCAATTGGGCAGTCTTCACTCTTTGGGCCATAACTTTCTCCAAACAATTCCAAATATTATGAGTATTATCATTCTAGAAAGATAAGAGAATTATCTACAACTTTTATGTTTATTACAAGATCAAATTGTCAAAGGAACAGTGCCTAATTCGGTGGACAAGTCGGTGCATGTGTGAAAGACACCAAAGTTGACAACTTTACCTTACCAAATTCAATCAACTTGCATTAATTTATTTCTACCATTTTTGACTTGTTTGCCTCTCAATGTGTTTATAAATAGAGGCCTTGTAAAAGCTTGAGGGCAGCTTGGGTTCCTTGCCAAGTTCACCTTACATTGTTGTATTGTTGAACTTTTATGATAATCTAATTTCTCTCTTGCTCATTTTATTTCTTCTACTTGTTTTCTTTCTTCTATCATGAGTAGCTAAATTCTCTTTTTGCTAAGGTGAAGGGTGAAGCTCTTGGTATGTGAATAAAGATTTATTTAACTCTTAAGATGGTGTTAAATTTTATATTCATTTGTGTAAATTTATCTACATGTTTTATATTACTTTTCTTATTGAATTGAATTTTCATCTCTTACTCTTATGTGAAGTGGGGATCTTGACTTATTATAGACAATTCTTGGCACAATGAATACTTGAATCCGTCTAGAACCGCATGGTTATACCTGCACCTCTGACCAAGGATTCTTGATTCATTGTAGACAAACAACACTATAAATACTTGAATCCGTCTAGAACCGCATGGTTATACCTGCATCTGGCAAAGGAATCTTGATTTATGGTAGTTGATTGGCACAATAAGTACTTGAACCCATTTAACATAAGGAGTGTAGAGTACCCATTGTAATATAACTAAAAGAAAAGAAATATAACTTGATAGATGTGTAAAGAACTTAAATGGTCTAACTTCCGATTGGAACCTCCTTTGTGTGTGGATTCCAATTAAGTGATAAAAAAGAGTTAAATATAACTTAAACTATATACCAAGAGTGGAACCTCTAACCTTAGCATGTTTTAATTTAATTTGTTTCACCATTATACCTACCTTCATTTCATAATATTTTCTTTCCTATTATATTTTCCTTATAGATTTTTGTTGGTTTTTGCAGGATCTAAATCTTCTTCCTCGTGGATCGACCCCGGTCTCACCGGGTTAATTTATTACTTCGACACTCCTGCACTTGGGAGTAGAAATCCATTTTCTGGACGTGTCACCAGCTCTAGCTATGAACTGCTCGTGGAGGATTATACCATATGAAATAGCTATATCAATGGACATTGAGACTTCAGATTGTATAAAACATCTACAGTTCTGAAAGTCAACCTCGGATTTTTAGTGGAATAATTTTGAGGTTAATAATCATAAATATTAATTAAAGAGTTTTAATTAATATTACTAAGTATTATTGGAGCTCAAAACTATAGGTCCATTAGATCCCCTTGCTAGCCCTTGCGGTTAATGGTAACGAAGGTCACGGTAAAGTAATTAGATGGTCTAATTAATTGTATTACGAAAGTGACACGATTTAATTAAGAGAATTAATTAAATAATTTGATTATTTAATCAATGAATTTATAAATATTAATAATTGTTATGAATATTATTAATTATTTAAAAGGAAGTTGTAAGTTCGAACCTTGACTATGACAAAAGGAATAAAATAATAATGATTATTTTAAATCCTATAGGTTAAAGGTTCAAACTCTAGATATGACCAAAATAAAATAGGATTTAGAATTCTACTTTGTCTTGATCAAATAAAACCCTAGAGACCTGATATATATATATATATATATATATATATATCAAGAAACAAAACAAGGCAATTAACCTCAAAAAAGAGGAGAGTGCGACAACACCAAAAGAGAGAAGAAAAATGAAAAAAAAAAATTTCTGACTTTGTGTAGGTGCGGCCGGCCTAGGGAAGAAGGCAAGGAGTTGTCTTCTCCGCTTTTCTGCAACCTCCATCTTTGTATCTGTGACGTGCCCACACACGCATTGTCAGACCGCGGGTCATAGCTCGAAAGGCTTGATAGTAAATCAAGAAGTCAAAGAATCAAGAAAAGCAACAAAGGTAATTATAATCTAAAGATGTTATTTGCGTATGTACATTAACTAGGTCTTTTTGAAAAGAGTTTTTAACAAAAAGAAAAAAATTTAAAACCTATTTCCGCTGTATTTTTATTTGATAAACATATTTTTTCCCTTCATTACCAACTTTAGCATCACACAACCTTAAATGAAACATCAAACAACACAAAATAAAACACACAATCTACCTAGATCAACACAAGCATATCTATTTGTTATATAACATGTTTAACAATTCTAGGAACTAATTGAACTTGTTCACCAAAAAATGTGACAATCAAAATGCCTAAACTTATATAAACTGCATCTACAAAGGATTAATTGAATATAAATTAATTTCTAATTAGATTTCATAGAAGAATCTACCAATTTGAGCCACAATGAGAAAATTAATTATAATTAGATCGCAATCAGCTACTTGCACAGCAGAAAAGGTACGTAAGTACATACAATTTGCAAAACAAAGAAATAACTGTTAGCAACATTTTCAGCATAATTAATCTCAAAATCTGATGGCTACTGAAAAGGAAACTAAAGTCGCCGCCGACACATAATAAGCCAGTATACTTTATAGACAAGAAAGCGAGTACTGTTAACAAAACCAAAATCGGCAGGCATAGATAAAGAACCAAACAAAAAAAAATAAAAGTACGAAAATCATTGCAAAACAAAAGCAATAAACTGTAAAATGAATTGTAATCAGCACAAAAATAAAATAATACCTATAATTTGTCCAAAAGCTAAAGCAATAATTATGGCTGTAAGAAGAAGAAGGAAATAAAGCATCAGAAAAAATAAATAAATAAATCAAAGAAAACTAGACTGGAAAGTGAAGAAAGAAGTCGTCATCGATGAACTTTCTTCATTTTCCAGTCGAGTTAGGTTTTGGGTTTGAGTTAGGTTACCTTTATAAGACGATTGGACAAGCACGGTGCGACGCGAAAGCAAGCAACAGTAGGTGCGGCGTGGGAAGGAAGCAAGGATGTGTGTGGGTGAGGCAAGTGAAGGTAAGGGACACGAGTTCGGTGAGTGAAGGTGAGGGTGAAAGAAGGCAAGGACGAAGAAGGAGAGACACGGTACGACGGCGATGATTGGCGACTTAGGGTTGAAGTTGAGAGAGCGGCGTGTGGGTTAGGCGACAGAAGGTGAAGGAAAGAAATCTGATGAAAATGAAAGTTATGGTTTTTTTTTCTTTATATATAACGTGTATCCAGGTCAAACCAGTTTTGACAACCCAAAACCAAACTAAATCATTTTTATACGGATTTTTTCATATCAAAACTAAACCGAACCAAACTCAAACTCAAATTTAAAACCGAATCAAACAACAAAATACTATTCGAATACGGTTCGAATCGATTTTTGTGCCACCCTAGCTCCGGTAATGAAGCAGTGCTAAAAAGAGCAACTTCTAGGTCATCTTGGCGTTGTTCTATACAAGTATTTGGGAGAAGAATATCCTGAAGTTCTCGAATCAATTTTGGGAGCACTCAAGACCATAGTGAATGTCATCGGTGTGACCAAGATGACTCCTCCCATCAAGATTTGCTTCCCAGGTTGTCTCCGATCTTGAAGAACAGGCACAATAAGGTACAAGAAAATTGTATCGTTTTGATTGGCAGGATTGCTGACTAGGCACCTTAATTTGTTCCTGCAAGGGAATTTATGCGTCTCTGCTTCGGGCTACGTGAGACTCTCATTGCTCATAAGAAGAGCATTCAACAAGCAACTTTCAACACCTTTGGTTATAGAGCTAAGGCTAGCGGCCCACAAGACGTTCTGGCTACTATTTTCAATAATTTAAGGGTTTGTTTGTTGCCAATGAGTAGGTTAGGATTGGACAAAAAATTGTCCAACCATGTGTTTTGTGATGCAATGATGGTGAATTATTTTCAACTTCCACTTAATTTTATCCCACCAACATAGGACAAAATAAACCTCTCAAAATTAAGAGAATTATTTTATCCTCCCTCTCTCCTCCGATTTTTTTAATTTTTTTATTTCCTTCCCCCCCCCCCCCCCCCCCCCCCCTCTCTCTCTCTCTCTCTCTCTCTCATATTTCTTTTCTAATTTCTAATTTTTATTAAAAACATTTAATATTTTTTTAATATTAACTTAAAATTATATTTTTATTTATAATTAACTTAAACAGTTTTATTTATTTTAAAAATATTTAAAATATTTATTTTGTTAAAAATTAAATATTTTCATATTACATATAAATAATATTTATTTTATTATTAATTTAATCTAATATTATTTTAATTAATGTCACATTATATTAAAAAATAAAATATAATTATTTTTTATCCAATCCCATACAACACCAAATAATAGATAATATTATTTTTATTCCAATCCAATATGGCACCAAACACATCATAGTATTAATTTAGTTCAATCCAATCCAATCTTAAAAAATAGTCCAATCCAATCCCGCGCACCTAATGCACCCTAAAGGTGCAGTAATGTCAAAACTGTGTGTGCACAACAATGGCAATTGCAATTGTTGCACGCCTTTTACGGTTGTGCCATCAGCATATCGAGTGCCATAGCTCAATATTTAAAACGGCGTTTTGAAATCCCTCGCCTTCATGTTTGAACACATTGGCGAGATGGGTAAAGATCACATCTACGCAGTGGCTCCATTGATTGTGGATGTCACGACCCGGGCCCTAGACTGTGGCAGAATTGTAAATAAAATCAATGGTTTATAACTTGACTTTATTAAAATTTCATAAAAACCACAATTAATTTCTTTGGATACTCCGGAGTATCAAACAAAAATCTTTCAAAATTTCAAAAGTAATATCATCACAAAATAACCCCACAGATATGTGATCACCCGTTAGAATTCATGAATTCAATTTCAAGATAATAATCATACTTAAACATACATCAATCATGAAGTCCTGATCATCTACAAACTAAAAGGTTTGCACATCAACATACATAACTCATAAACTGGGTCATCTCAACATTTCTATAGGTCCATAACAAATACAAATCCTTTTTAATTAATCCAAATCTCAAATAATATAAATTCAATCAATAATCCCAAGAACCTAATCCTTAGGTCTCACAAGCCTTCGCCCACCTCAACTAATGATCTTTTAATCCGTGTTGAGCACTCCCTGGGGGGGAAGAAAATAAAAATGGGTGAGTTAAAGCTCAGTAGGGTTTAATCCCCGAACGTGTATGTGGAAAACATCATTTTAGTAAAGTTATAGGGTAATCCTGCATGGTTAAATACGTTGACAAAATTTAAAGTAAACATTAACACTTTCTTTCAGAAAGCAATATTAACACGTCCGCTAGTTATACCCGGTGGCCTATTATTTTAAATAAAATATTCATACTTGAGATAATAACATTTGGCTCACCGTGACCCTGGTACCAACCTCACATACAAGGTGAATGTACCAGAAAATACCCTGCGCAGTATCCCGACATAAAGTCGTAGAATAATATATAATATAATATAATGACTAGGACGGTTACCATTTCAAATCACCAAATAATTTAAATGAATCCACCATGTATCCCATATGTAAACTCATCATTAGTTTTAATAAAATTTTGGTAGCATAACTGCTGTTTCTATAAAATCCCCAAAATGCAAAACCTGCATAAAAATCATATTTCCAACACAATTCATTCCAATTTATTTCTCAAATCAATTCCACAATTTAAATAAAGATTTCCTTAAACTTTCACAATCAATTTATATCCAAACCTTATAGGGAAAATATTCTAAAAATTTAAGTTTGAAACCCCTACCTCGTGTAAGCTACCAGCTACTTGCAGTGGCCTCAATTTCAAGCCTAATTATCCCGATCGGTAAAATCTACACGATAATATAATTATTTAATTTATATACGGCTGCTATATGATAAAATTAACCTTAAAATAATATCCTACACTTTAAAACGAGTCTGTAAACGTGTTCGGAGTCAAATTCTGAGTTTAGGAGGTCGGAAACTTACCTTCGCCGTACGTGGCGGCCGACGGTGACTTTTCGACGACCTCCAAAGATGGTCGGGTTTTGTTCGCCTCGTCTCCCTCGTAAAGTTTATAACTGTGGCCGGAGTGGGAAATGGCTAGAATTGCCGGAATCGGAGGATTTCCGAAATTAAAAAATCACTCACTTTCTCCAGTAAATCGGAGACTCAAACGGCCATGAAAATCTTCAAAGTTGGTACCAATAGATTCTATGTCGCAAGAGCTTTCTATTGGTACCAAGACCAACCAAAACGGAGGCCGAATGTGGTCGGAAAATGAAGTCAAAGATGGAGGAAAAATGAAGAGAAAAATGAAAATGGAGAGAGAGAAAGTGACAGAAAACTGGGGAAGAAGACGAATGAATAGATATAGAATTGTATAATTACCATTTTATTCCTCAACTTTTAGTAAATTATAATTTTAATTGATAACTTTCAAAATATATCTTTTAAGTCCTCACAAATTCTTCAAAAGTTTTTAAAAGATCTCAAATACACCCTTAATAATAAATTAAAATAAATTTTAAAAAAATGAGATTTACATTCTACCCTCCTTAAAAGAATTTCATCCCGAAATTCAAAGTACAACCTCAAGCTGAATTTCAAACAAGTGAGGGTATTTATTATACATTTCAGATTCTAACTCCCAAGTAGCCTCATCTCCTGTATGATTTTGCCACAGCACTTTAACCATACAGATTTCTCGATTTCGCAGCACTTTGATCTCTCTTGCTAGGATCTGTACGGGTTGTTCCTCATATGTCACATCTTCTCTTAGAGGAATCTTCGAGTGGGGAACAATGTGAGATGGGTCTGCGGTGTACTTTTTCAACATGGACACGTGGAAGACATTATGAACGTGTCCCAACTGAGCTAGCAAATTTAAGCGATAAGCAACCTGCCAACTCTCTCGATAATCTCAAATGGTCCGATGTATCGAGGAGCTAACTTGCCTTTAACTCCAAATCGAGTCACACCTCGCATAGGTGTCACTTTCAAGAAAACATAGTCACCAATCTCATATTCCACCTCACGACGATGAAGATCAGCATAACTCTTTTGGCGACTCTGGACCACTTTAAGCCTTTTTTGAATACTCCTTACTTTGTTCGTAGTCTCCTCAATAATCTCTGGCCTAATAGTAATCCGCTCGTCTAATTCAGCCCAACACGAAGGTGACCTACAAAGCCTTCCATAAAGAGCCTCATACGGGGCCATACCGATACTAGCCTGATAGCTATTGTTATAAGCAAATTCCACCAAAGGTAGGTGCTCGCCCCAATTCCCTCCAAAGTCCAATATACAAGAACAGAGCATATCCTCTAATATCTGAATAGTCCTCTCAGACTGTCCATCAGTTTAGGGATGATAGGCAGTACTAAGGTTCAATTCAGTCCCTAAGACAGTCTGTAAGGCTCTTTAAAATCTAGAAGTGAAACGTGGGTCTCTATCTGAAATAATGCCAGAGGGTACACCATGTAACCGAACAATATTCTCCACATAGAGTTTAGCTAACTTATTAAGCTTATAGTCCTTCCTTATAGGTATGAAGTAGGCTGTTTTTGTTAGCCGGTCCACAATAACCCATATTGCATCATGTCTCTGTGGAGTCAACAGTAATCCTGTCACGAAGTCCATGAAAATCTTGTCCCATTTCCACTCAGGAATTGGTAATGGTTGGAGTAACCCTGACGGTCGTTGATGTTCAGCTTTCACCTGTTGGCATGCCATATGATCAGTCATTTATTGTTATATATTTACAACCCTTGGATCGTTTATTTTGATTGTATTTTTGAGTATTCTTGGTACGTTTAATGTGTTTTGTGAGTATGTTCAGCTATTAGATGAGCCCTGTGAATTAGTACGAATACACGATGAGTTGAGACAAAATCGGGCAATTCGGGACATGTATTCTTGGTATGAGGCGCAGGAGCTTACCAAGGAAGCTTTGGTGGACTAAATTGAAGATTTGGCCCCGCCTGTGAATAGTACCCGTACACGTGAATAGTGTATAATGAACAGTACAGTACACATGAACAGTACCGTCTCATGAACAGTGACATATGCGTCAGCAGTGCCGTACGTAAGCAGTGACGTATATGTGAACAGTGGAATGTCGGCGTCAACAGTACGTATACGTCAGCAGTGATGTCAACAGTACCGTACGTAAGCAGTGACGTATATGTGAACAGTGGAATGTCGGCGTCAACAGGGCCGTACGTAAGCAGTGACGTATATGTGAACAGTGGAATGTCGGCGTCAACAGTACCGTATGCGTCAGCAGTGATGTCAACAGGGCCGTACGTAAGCAGTGACGTATATGTGAACAGTGGACTGTCGGCGTCAACAGTACCGTATGCGTCAGCAGTGACGTTAACAGTACCGTTCGTAAGCAGTGACGTATGTGTGAACAGTGGCATGTCGGCGCCAACAGTACCGTATACGTCAGCAGTGACGTATACATGAACAGTGCATAATGAACAGTACTCGAAGATTTTCTTATAAATACCTACTTTCCTTCATTTAAAAAGAATCCAGAATTTTTATAAAACAGACCACTAGAGGCATATCAAACATAGAGTGTTCGTTCCAGCAGTCACTTTCAAGGGTTCCAGTGCTCAATCTTCGTCAATACTTGCTTGTCCTTGGGTGGCATCATAATGGGTTTTATCAATCTTCTCTCTCTTCTTGTTGTAGTATTTATTATTATGTTGAACTAATTTCCTAGTTATGTGGTCAATGGACCAAGATTGAGATTTAATGGTGTAATTGACTGAACATTTCTATATATATATATTTCGAGATTTGTTGCTAGATGATGTAATCTATTAGTACATTAATCTTATTGTTTGCATTACGAAAGTGTCTGCATGAATTTTGGTTTATGATTAATATGGAAATTATTATCTCTATGAGAAATCATTAGGGTATGAATGAGTTTAGTGATAGTCTAGCAATAATAGTTAAGTTGATTGAGCCACGAAAGTGTTAATTGACCTAAAGAAGTGCAACTATATTGGGTGTTTGATTGCATCACTTAATGGCCATTGGGTGAAGTTATTGAATTCGAATCATCAATGCATGACCATAATTTGATGAGCCAATGTTAGGAAATACTTCTATCTTAAATATATATTAAGCTTCAATAAGTTGATTACACCAGTGACTCTCATGAATGTTTCCATTCGACCACGTAACACTTCCTCACATTTGAATACATTCCTTCGTTACTCATAGCCTTGTTGAATTTAATTTCACCAACATCATTCTAAAAATCATTGATTTGAATTTCTGAACTTTTATAACATCTTTAGTTTGGTATTGGTAACCACCTCTTCCTTGTGGATTCGACCCCGTACTCACGGGAATATTATTACTTCGACACATCCTGCACTTGGGATTTATTCCCACGCGTTTGAGCGTGTCACCATACACTTAGCAACAAATTCAGCTACCTCTCGTTTTATTCCTGTTCACCAGTATTGCCTCTTGATATCGTGATACATTTTTGTACTACCAGGATGCACCACAAACTTGGACTTATGGGCCTCAACCAACACATCTCTTCTAAGTTCCGGATCGTTGGCAACTACCACTTTTCCTTTATAATAAATAAATCCATCTGCCTTAATTTCCTAACCCTCTAGATGCTCACCATTTATCAAACGATTCCACTGAGTTCTCAATTCTTCATCCTGCCATTGACTCTGCTTAACACGTTGCAAGACACTGGGTGTAGCCACCACATTGTAAACACGAGTTGTTACCTCGTCTTCTTGTAAACACAGATCATAATCTCCAATGACCATAGTTCTCTTCCAATCCTCCAATGCCAAATTGGCCAAAACTGTAACACCCCCTGACCCAAATCCACTCGGACCGAATCAGGGAGCACTACTATATACTAAAAACTAACTTTTACTGTAGATAAACATTATATTAAAAACCTTTGAAAATAGTCCAAAGAATTTTCGAAAATCTTGCCAAAGTTTCCTCTGTTTTTCTGACTTTCCAAAACCTGTTTACAGATACAAGTTATAAAATCAACTTCCAAATTCTCAAATCAATTTTGCGCACCCTTCCATATATAGTGCGACTTATCAACTAATTTATCACTATATAATTTATAAAGATTCACATAACATAAACATATCATAAAATATTTACATAGCGGAAGCTCGTTCAAAATTTACAAACAGTTTCTGTATATGCATACGGTATCAAAAGATATAAACTTCGAGAATTCCAAAAATTTCTGAAAAACTGGAAAATTCCAAAACTCATATCTATCGACCCTGAAATATATTCGATAATCAATATAATTCAAATAACACAAATATAATCAATTTCAATCAATCTGAAATATTCCGAAAATTTCTGAAAAACTGAAAAAATTCCAAAACTCGTATATAGCAAATCTAAACTATAATCTATAATTCATATAATTCAAATAACGTAGAAACTCTAAAATGGGACAATTCCGAAAACTTCTGGAAAATTAGAAATTTGAAAAATACGTGTACACCAAACCTGAAAACTTTCTCCTTCTCCTTTCCTTTTTCTCTTTCTCTTTTCTTCTTCTTCTTCTTCTTTTCTCCTTCTTCTTCTTCTTCTTTTTCTTCTTTCTCTCTCTTCTCTCTCTCTCTCTCTCTCTCTCTCTCTCTCTCTCTCTCTCTCTCTCTCTCGTTCTAGTTTTGAGAGTATACTGTTTCTGTGTTCTGTGTTATTTTGCTTCAAAGTTGTATTATGAAGCTTCACCGCTTCATCATGCGGTGCTTTATTTTTTTTAAAATTTTTGAGTCATCGCGACCTGTATCGCGAGCTGTGGTCGCGCCGCTTTGGTCGCGATGCTCACTGGTCGAAGTTGCCACTTTCATCGCGAGCTGATCATCGCGATCTGTGGTCGCGATGACCTGGTCGCGATGCTCACTGCCAAGAATCACCTTTCTTCATCGCGAGCAGCTCATCGCGATCTGTGGTCGCGATGGCCAGGTCGCGATACTCACTGCCTCAGTTTTTCAATCTTCTCTTCGTGCATCGTTTCGACCGTTCAAATTGGTCCATTATGAAACCCAAAAATATACATACATTTAATTACCATTTCCACCCCTCAAATCATAAAAATCATATACACATATTCAAAATGAATTCAATCATACTTTTCATATGTATTCGAAATTAGGGATGTTACAATTCTTCCCCTCTTAAGAAATTTCGTCCTCGAAATTTACCTTATTTGAATAATTGTGGATATTGTTGTCTCATAATCTCTTCACTTTCCCATGTTGCTTCTTCTACATTATGGTTTCTCCAGAGAATCTTTACTAAGGGGACTGTCTTATTCCGGAGTTCCTTAAGCTCTCTGTCTAGAATCTCCACAGGTTCTTCGTCATATGTCAAGTCAGGTTGTATCTCAATAGCTTCAGTCTGAACTCTATGAGATGGATCAGATCTGTATCTCCTCAGCATATATACATGAAAGACATTATGTATCTTTTCTAATTCCAATGGTAAAGCTAATCTATAGGCTACCGGTCCTACACGTTCAAGAATTTCATACGGACCAATAAATCTAGGACTTAACTTTCCTTTCTGTCCGAATCTCATTACTTTCTTCCATGGAGATACTTTCAGAAATACTTTATCACCAACTTCATATGCAATGTCTCTTCTTTTCAAATCTGCATATGACTTCTGACGATCGGAAGCGACTTTCAGTCTTTCCTTTATGATCTTCACCTTTTCTTCAGTCTGTCTGATTAAATCAGATCCAACCAACCTGTCTTCTCCCAATTCTGTCCAGCACAAAGGTGTCCTGCATTTCCTTCCATATAATACCTCATACGGTGCCATATCTATGCTCGTCTGATAACTATTGTTATAAGCAAATTCAACCAATGGAAGATGATCATCCCAACTTCCCTCAAAATCAATAATACAACTCCGGAGCATATCTTCTAACACCTGAATTACTCGTTCCGACTGTCCATCTGTCTGTGAATGGAAAGCTGTACTGAAGCTTAATCGAGTACCTAGAGCTTCCTGAAATTTCTTCCAGAATCTGGACGTAAACTTTGGATCTCTGTCTGAAATAATAGATACTGGCACTCCATGTAATCGGACTATTTCTTTAATATATAGCTCTGCTAATCTGTCCAAGGAATAATCTATTCTGACAGGTACGAAATATGCTGACTTGGTCAGTCTATCCACTATTACCCAAATCGCATCATGATGACTCCGTGTAAGGGGTAATCCTGTGACAAAATCCATGGTAATGCGATCCCATTTTCATTCAGGTATGGGTATTGATTGTAGCAAACCTGATGGAACTTGGTGTTCTGCTTTTACCTGTTGACATGTCATACATCTATTTACAAAGTCCACCACATCCCTCTTCATACCTGACCACCAATATTGAGTTCTCAGATCTCTATACATTTTCATGCTACTAGGGTGCATCGAATATGCACTACTGTGTGCCTCTGTCAGAATTGCCCTTCTCAACTCCTCATCGTTTGGAATGCAGAGTCTGTTTTTGAAGCATAAAGTACCATCATCCCTGATCGCAAACTCAATATCTTTTCCCTCTTGGACTTGTCCACGAATAGTCACAAGTTTCTCATCCTGTTGCTGCTTTTCCTGTATCTGCTGGATCAGATTCGGCTTGAGTGTCAGTTCAGCTAAAATAGCATCATCTGAAGTTAATTTCAAATGAGCATTCATAGCTTTCAATGCAACTATAGACTTCCTGCTCAAAGCATCAGCAACAACATTCGCCTTTCCTGGATGGTAATCAATCACACAATCATAATCTTTAATTAACTCCATCCATCTTCTCTATCGTAAGTTGAGTTCCTTCTGGGTAGGCAAATACTTAAGACTCTTATGATCCGTATAAATATAGCATTTCTCTCCATAAAGATAATGCCTCCATATTCTCAAAGCAAACACTATAGCTGCAAGTTCCAGATCATGTGTTGGATAATTCTGTTCATGAGTCTTCAACTGTCTGGAAGCATAGGCAACCACTTTTCCTTCCTGCATTAACACACAACCTAAGCCATTGTGTGAAGCATCACTATAAATCACATAGTCTTTACCGGATACTGGCTGTACCAGAATTGGTGCTTCAACCAACATTGCTTTCAATTTCTCAAAAGCTATCTGGCATTTCTCATTCCACTCAAATTTGACATTCTTGTGTAGTAATTTAGTCAAAGGAGTGGCAACGGATGAAAATCCTTTTACAAATCGTCTATAATATCCGGTTAAGCCTAGAAAACTTCTGATCTCAGTAACATTCTTAGGAGGTTTCCATTCCATCACTGCTTCAATCTTTTTGGGATCGGCTGTAATACCCTTAACTGATACTACATGTCCCAGAAAAGCAATTTCATTCAGCCAGAATTCACATTTACTAAACTTGGCATATAACTTCTTTTCACGCAGAGTCTGTAACACTATTCGAAGATGTCGATCATGTTCTTCCGGACTCTGAGAATATATCAGAATATCATCTATGAATACCACCACAAATTGATCCAGATACGGACGAAACGTACGATTCATCAAATCCATAAAGGCTGCTGGTGCATTAGTCAACCCAAATGGCATTACGACGAATTCATAATGTCCATATCGTGTTCGGAAAGCTGTTTTCTGAACATCAGAATCTTTCACCCTCAACTGATGATATCCCGATCTGAGATCAATTTTCGAGAAGACACTGGCTCCTCTCAACTGATCAAACAAATCATCAATTCTAGGCAACGGGTATTTATTCTTAATGGTAAGCTTATTCAGTTGCCTGTAATCAATACACAATCTCATCGACCCATCTTTCTTCTTCACAAACAATACTGGTGCTCCCCATGGGGATACACTAGGTCGAATGAATCCCTTTTCTAACAATTCTTGTAATTGTATTTTCAATTCTTTCAATTCTGCAGGTGCCATCCTGTACGGAGGAATCGATACTGGAATGGTACCTGGTATCACATCAATCACAAATTCCACCTCTCTTTCCGGTGGTAATTCAGGGAGTTCTTCTGGAAACACATCCTGAAAATCATATACAGTGGGTATATTCTGCAAACTAGATTCAACCCTCTGTAAATCAACCACATGTGCTAGATATGCTTCACAACCTTTTCTTATCAATGTCTAAGCAGTAGTGGCTGAAATAACATTAGAGAGATAATCCCTCCTATCACCCACCATTATCACCTCTGTACCATCTACTAATCGTAGCATTACTCACTTCAAACTACAATCAATTATAACCTGGTGTCTGGTTAACCAATCCATGCCCAATATTACATCGAACTCATGAAATGGTAATTCCATTAAATCACTCAGAAATTCATACCCCTGAATTACGATAGGACAATTTCTACATACCCGGTTTACAATTACACTGTGCCCTAAAGGATTACTCACCACTATCTCATAATCAGTAGCTTCAGTTTTCAAATTTCTATTTCTCAACATGGCATCACAGATGTATGAATGTGTAGATCCTGGATCTATCAATGCAATAGCAGTAATATCAAAAATAGAAATCGTACCAGTGATC
This sequence comes from Xanthoceras sorbifolium, assembly GCA_003430845.1. Lineage (NCBI taxonomy): Eukaryota > Viridiplantae > Streptophyta > Magnoliopsida > Sapindales > Sapindaceae > Xanthoceras > Xanthoceras sorbifolium. The sequence goes on along the minus strand of CM010620.1, from coordinate 9,723,672 downwards.
ACATCTGGTGCATCCCTATTTTCTTGAGCCCTAACCACATAGGCTCTACCTGGCGCACGACTATCCTGCCTTCCTGAAGACTCTACTACTCCTCTATGTCTACTAGCCTCAGTCCCTACCTGACTGGATCTCCTCCCTCTGGAACCCGTAGGAACTGATCTCTCTGATGGCCTACCAGAAACAGTCTGATTTTGCGGACAATCCCTCAGGAAATGATCTCGAGATCCACATCTATAACAAGCTCCGGTCAATCTCCAGCACTCTCCCGGATGCTGTCTCCCACAGTGCTCACAAACTGCCAAAGCTGGTCCTCTCGCTGTACTCCAAGGAGCACTAGCTACTGAGGTAACCGACTGTCCTAGTCTGACAGAAACTGAAGGTCTCTGTATCTGCCTCTGTACACTCGTCTGAGGTCCCCTATATCTCTTACTTGGTTGCTGGGATGAACTAGCTTGTCCTGGACCTCTTCTCTGTTGACTCCAGTTCTTTCTAGCCTGCTCCTCTTTTCGAACCCTTTCCACACTAAGGGCTGCTGATACTAATCTGGGAAAATCAATCATCTCAAAAGCTGCAACCTGAAGACGTATGTAATCATTCAATCCGTCTTCAAATCTCCTACACTTATTCTCCTCCGTCGTCACCATCTCAGTCGCACACTTACTTAATTTTATAAATTCTCGCTCATATTCGGTGACGGTCATCTATCTCTGTTTTAAATTCATAAATTCTCTTTTCATATTCTCTATATAGATATGGCCAACATACTTCCTCCGGAACTCTTTCTGGAAAAACTCCCAAGTCCGTTCCTCCGGCCGTACTGTCTGGACAATGGAGGTCCACCACTGATAAGCGTCCTCCTGCAATAAAGAAACCGCACACTCCAGACTCTCCTCTGGTGTGCAATGTAACTGCTCTAAGATCCGCTCAGTCCGCTTCAACCAATGTTCGGCAGCAGATGCATCTTCCTCTCTTCTGCCACAGAAATCTGTCGGTCTATATTTGGCCAACCTTTCTATTGCTGACCTTCGTGGCACTGCTCTGGACACACACTGGAAAAAGTCTGCCATATCCTGCAAATTAATTGGCTGACGCTGCCACTCTGGTCCAGCCACCCCTGGACTCACTGAATCTCCTCCATCTCCCCCAGCTACACTGGCAGGACTATTAATGCTAAATGGTTCCATTTCCTACACAAGACAGAAGAGTAATTCTGCAGATTAGAGTCACATCTTCCTGTTTTTCTTTTCTACAATGAATGCATGCATATACAATAATATTATATACAAAATCTTTTGCTCTGGTCTAGGAACGCCTAAACCATTGCTCTGATACCAAAAACTGTAACACCCCCTGACCCAAATCCACTCGGACCGAATCAGGGAGCGCTACTATATACTAAAAACTAACTTTTACTGTAGATAAACATTATATTAAAAACCTTTGAAAATAGTCCAAAGAATTTTCGAAAATCTTGTCAGAGTTTCCTCTGTTTTTCTGACTTTCCAAAACCTGTTTACAGATACAAGTTATAAAATCAACTTCCAAATTCTCAAATCAATTTTGCGCACCCTTCCATATATAGTGCGACTTATCAACTAATTTATCACAATATAATTTATAAAGATTCACATAACATAAACATATCATAAAATATTTACATAGCGGAAGCTCGTTCAAAATTTACAAACAGTTTCTGTATATGCATACGGTATCAAAAGATATAAACTTCGAGAATTCCGAAAATTTCTGAAAAACTGGAAAATTCCAAAACTCATATCTATTGACCCTGAACTATATTCGATAATCAATATAATTCAAATAACACAAATATAATCAATTTCAATCAATCTGAAATATTCCGAAAATTTCTGAAAAACTGAAAAAATTCCAAAACTCGTATATAGCAAATCTAAACTATAATCTATAATCCATATAATTCAAATAACGCAGAAACTCTAAAATGGGACAATTCCGAAAACTTCTGGAAAACTGAAAATTCGAAAAATACGTGTACACCAAACCTGAAAACTTCCTCCTTCTCCTTTCCTTCTTCTCTTTCTCTTTTCTTCTTCTTCTTCTTCTTTTCTCCTTCTTCTTCTTCTTCTTTTTCTTCTTTCTCTCTCTTCTCTCTCTCTCTCTCTCTCTCTCTCTCTCTCTCTCTCTCTCTCTCTCTCTCTCTCTCGTTCTAGTTTTGAGAGTATACTGTTTCTGTGTTCTGTGTTATTTTGCTTCAAAGTTGTATTATGAAGCTTCACCGCTTCATCATGCGGTGCTTTATTTTTTTTAAAATTTTTGAGTCATCGCGAACGGTGGTCGCGCCGCTTTGGTCGCGATGCTCACTGGTCGAAGTTGCCACTTTTATCGCGAGCTGATCATCGCGATCTGTGGTCGCGATGACCTGGTCGCGGTGCTCACTGCCAAGAATCACCTTTCTTCATCGCGAGCAGCTCATCGCGATCTGTGGTCGCGATGGCCAGGTCGCGATACTCACTGCCTCAGTTTTTCAATCTTCTCTTTGTGCATCGTTTCGACCGTTCAAATTGGTCCATTATGAAACCCAAAAATATACATACATTTAATTACCATTTCCACCCCTCAAATCATAAAAATCATATACACATATTCAAAATGAATTCAATCATACCTTTCATATGTATTCGAAATTAGGGATGTTACAAAAATTTCATGAGATTTTCTATTCAAGGCATCTGTAACCACATTTGTCTTGCCAGGGTGATACTGAAGGTTAAAATCATAATCCTCCATGTACTCAATCCATCTCCTTTGCCTCAAATTTAGATCCCACTGGGTAAAAAGATATTTCAGACTTTTATGATCTGAATAGATGTCAAACTTTACTCTATAAAGGTAACACCTCCAAATTTTTAATGCAAAAATCACAACGGCAAGCTCCAAATCATGGGTAGGGTAATTCTTCTCATGCGGTTTCAATTGACGGGAGGCATAAACCACTGCCTTTCCGCCTTGCATCAGAACACCACCTAAACCAATACCTGAGGCATCCGTGTATACTACATAGGGTTCATTGCTATCCGGTACTGTAAGGACAGGTGTTGTGGTTAATCTTTGCTTCAATTCTATAAATGAGGCTTCACAATCTTCATTCCATACAAACTTTACATTCTTTCTCGTCAATTGGGTCAATGGCATAGCAATCCTTGAAAAGTTCTCAACGAAACGGCGATAATAACCAGCTAGGCTAAGAAAACTACGAACTTCTGTCACATTTGTTGGTCTCTCCCATTGAAGGACAGCTTCCACCTTTGCAGGATCCACATATATTCCTTCTTGGGAGATCATATGACCTAAGAACCTGACTTCGGTCAACTAGAAATCACATTTGTCTTTCTTAGCATAGAGCGGATTCTTTCGAAGTATCTGTAGGACTATATTCAAATGCTCTACATGTTCGTCACAAGTCCTGGAATAAACCAAAATATCATCGATAAACACCACCACAAATTTATCCAGGTAAGGCCTGAAAATTCGATTCATGAGATTCATAAAAGCTGCAGGAGCATTAGTTAACCCAAACGGCATAACAAGGAACTCAAAATGACCATAACGGGTCCGAAAGGCCGTTTTAGGAATATCCTATGCCCGCACCTTCAATTGGTGATAGCCGAATCTCAAATCAATCTTTGAGAAAAATTTTGATCCTCCGAGTTGATCAAACAACTCATCTATCCTGGTTAAGGGATACTTATTCTTTACTGTCACTTGGTTCAACTTTCGATAATCTACACAAAGTCTCAGAGAACCGTCAGCTTTCTTTGCAAACAAAACAGGAGCTCCCCATGGAGAGGTACTCTCCCGAATAAATCCCTTTTCTCGAAGCTCTCCTAATTGTTTCCGTAATTCCACTAGTTCTGCTGGGGCCATAAGATATGGAGTTGTGGAAATTAGTTGAGCCTCGGGAACTAGATTAATATAGAACTCAATCTCTCTATTTGGTGGCAAACCTGGTAACTCTTCAGGGAATATATTTGGGTACTCATCAACCACGTATACTTGGGAATACTGGTTTACCTTACTTATCTCCCTGTGAATGGCAAATACACTACCATAGGTTTCTAGTCTTTTCTTTCCACCAAATAAGATCTTCAAAATTGGACTTAGCTGTTTTATACCCTGAGTCACTTGGTAAACAACCTTGTCATTCTTTGTGTAAAGTATCACCCTTTTATTGTAACAATCGATTTGTGCTCGGTATTTAGTTAACCAACCCATACCGAAAATCACATCAAATTGTCCCATGGGCATCACAATCAAATCATTAGAAAATCGCCTGTCATCAATTCTAATGCTCACTTATTTACAACATACTGTTAAATCATGAGCTTTTCCCAATGGGGTTTCCAAACTCAATGGCATGTTAAGATTCTCAAAACCTAACCCCAAAGTATTTGCAAACAACAAAGAAATGAAAGAATGTGATGCACCAGTGTCGAACAAAGCATGAGCCCAAGAATGATAAATTAGAACCATACCATCAACCACCCCTCTGCCCGAGTGATCACACTCCTCTTCAATTGTGGCAGCATAAGCCTGTCCGGTGCCCCTTCCTTTTCCTTTTCCTTTTCCCGGGCGGCCCCCACTAGCATTAGAACCCATGTTGTAGCTTGAAGTGCCACGGCTCCCAGATGCTTGTGGAACCTGAAAATTTTGAGGAATATTCTGGCCAAATCCTAAAATAGGTTCACGGTATTAATGTTGGTATTGCGGAACATACTAGCGTTGTGGGTCAGGAGAGGCAAAGGCTGGAGATGATGCATGGGACGGATTGTGCATAGGTTGGCCTTGGAAGGAAGCCGAATCTGAATAGCTCCCTAAAGCTCCTCTACGAGATGATAGCGACCTTCGCGGATATGGACAAGCCTTATTTAGTGACCCTGTTGTCTACAATTATAACAGTTGTCATATGGTGAACTCCGTCCCGAGGACCTGCTACTTGTGCCACTTCCACTAGTAGCATAATTAGGGTCATGCCACCCTCCTTGATTTTTCTTGGTCATTTTCCTGTCCCTACTGCCAGAAGGTTGATTCCTGTGAGACTGGATATCCCTAAAGTTTGTTTCAGTTAGAATGGCGGCAGCCAAACAACCGGTTAGCTTCCTGAACTCTTGTGTATAGATCATGTTCCGTATCGTCGGTCTGAGACGTATTAGAAACTTTGACAATAACAGTGACTCGTCGGCCTTCCAGCATACTGGGATAACTCCATGAACCTGGTATAATATTCATTTACAGTCATCCTCTCTTGCTCAATATTCTCAAATATATCTGCCAACATCCTTTTATGGCCTGCATTAAAATAATTGTCACGGAATAACCCCTCAAAGACTTCCCAGTCAATACCGGTCATGTCTCATTGAATTGCCAAATTTTTCCACCATATAACAGCATCACCGGTCAACCTGTAAACAGCAAAATCCACCCAGAACTCACTAGGCGTATCAACTTGAGAAAAGGCCCTCTTGATTGCATTCAACCATCTATCTGCAGTAATAGGATCTTACCTGCCGTCAAACTGAGTATCAAATACCCGACAGAAATCCCTGAGTCTTTTATTCTTGTCCTTCACATGGACAGTTTGTGAGGCAGACATCCTCATAACTGCCTCCAAAAGATTGACCACTTGCTCGTTAATGGGTTGCGGTGGTGGTGGAGGTGGTGTGTCGGTCCTAGATTCCTGCCCCCGGGTTCTCCTTCTCGGAGGCATCTTTCAAGCCTATAATTTAAACATCAAATCATCAGCAATTAGTGATGCATGTTTAGTGAAATATCATCCATTCATACTAGTAGGTGTCACATTCCGAGGTTTGAAAACCAAATGCTCTGATAACATTTTTCTGTCACGACTCGGGCCTAGGGCCGTGGCAGAATTGTAAATAAAATCAATGGTTTATAATTTGACTTTATTAAAATTTCATAAAAACCACAATTAATTTCTTTGGATACTCCGGAGTATCAAACAAAAATCTTTCAAAATTTCAAAAGTAATATCATCACAACATAACCCCACAGATATGTGATCACCCGTTAGAATTTATGGATTCAATTCCAAGATAATAATCATGCTGAAACATACATCAATCATGAAGTCCTGATCATCTACAAACTAAAAGGTTTGCACATCAACATACATAACTCATAAACTGAGTCATCTCAACATTTCTATAAGTCCATAACAAATACAAATCCTTTTTAATTAATCCAAATCTCAAATAATATAAATTCAATCAATAATCCCAAGAACCTAATCCTTAGGTCTCACAAGCCTTCGCCCATTTCAACTAACGATCTTCTAATCCGCATTGGGCGCTCCCTGTGGGGGGGAAAGAAAATAAAAAGGGGTGAGCTAAAGCTCAGTAGGGTCTAATCTCCGATAGTGTATGTGGAAAACATCATTTTAGTAAAGTTATGGGATAATCCTGCATAGTTAAATATGTTGACAAAATTTAAAGTAAACAGTAACACTTTCTTTCAGAAAGCAATATTAACACGTCCGCTAGTCATACCCGGTGGCCTATCATTTTAAATAAAACATTCATACTTTAGATAATAACATTTGGCTCACCGTGACCCTAGTACCAACCTCACATACAAGGTGAACGTACCAGAAAATACCCTGCGCAGTACCCCCATAAAGTCGTATAATAACATATAATATAATATAATAACTAGGACAGTTACCATTTCAAATCACCAAATAATTTAAATAAATCCACCATGCATCCCATATGTAAACTCATCATTAGTTTTAATAAATTTTTGGAAGCATAACGGCTGTTTTTATAAAAACTCCAAAATGCAAAACCTGCATAAAAATCATATTTCCAATACAATTCATTCCAATTTATTTTTCAAATCAATTCCACAATTTAAATAAAGATTTCCTCAAAATTTCACAATCAATTTATGTACAAACCTTATAGGGAAAATATTCTAAAAATTTAAGTTTGAAACCCCTACCTCGTGTAAACTACCAGCTACTTGCGATGGCCTCAATTTCAAGCCTAATTATTCCGATCGGTAAAATCTACACGAGAATATAATTATTTAATTTATATACGGCTGCCATATAATAAAATTAATCTCAAAATAATATCCTACACTTTAAAACGAGTCCGTAAACGTGTTCGGAGTCAAATTCTGAGTTCGGGAGGTCGGAAACTTACCTCCGCCGTACGTGGCAGCCGGCGGCGACTTTCCGACGACCTCCAAAGATGGTCGGGTTTTGTTCGCCTCGTCTCCCTTGTCAAAGTTTATAACAGTGGCCGGAGTGGGAAATGGCTAAAATCGCCGAAATCTGAGGATTTTTGAAATTGAAAAATCACTCACTTTCTCCACTAAATCGGACACTCAAATGGCCATGAAAATCTTCAAAGTTGGTACCAATAGATTCTATGTACCAAGATCGACCAAAACGGAGGCCGGATGTGGTCGAAAAATGAAGTCAAAGATTGAGGAAAAATGAAAAGAAAAATGAAAATGGAGAGAGAGAAAGTGACAGAAAACTGGGGAAGAAGACGAATGAATAGATATAGAATTGTATAATTACCATTTTACCCTCAATGTTTAGTAAATTATAATTTTAATTGATAATATTCAAAATATATCTTTTAAGTCCTCACAAATTCTTTAAAAGTTTTTAAAAGTTCTCAAATACACCCTTAATAATAAATTAAAATAAATTTAAAAAAATGAGATTTTACTGTGGATGCTTTGATGTATAGAGATTTAGTCCACAGACAGACGGCAGCTTCTGTTTTGAAGCACATGACATGGGAGTTGCTGGATTGGGATGCGAGAATGTTCTCATCCATATGTTGAACTCGTTGTGGCCAAATATTTTGGAGACTTCTCCGTATGTGATAAATGCGGTCATGGAAGCCATTAAAGGGCTGAGGGTTGCATTGGGTGCTGCTGTTCTACGGGGGGGCTTTTCCATCTTTGTATTTACAGGGGGCTTTTCCATCCTTGTCGAACGGTGAGAGAAAAGCGTATTGGAAGTTATATAATTCGATTTATGTGGGGTCGCAGGATTCGCTTGTGGCGACATATCCTACACTAGAGGACTCTCAAAATAATGAATTTTCAAGGCCTGGGTTATTTATTTACATGTAATTATATTACAAATTTATTTTAATATCGAGACTTATTTATTTATTTGAAATTTGCTTGGTCTCTATTATCTTATATGATTAGCCTTCATTGAGGAAAGGGAAAGAATAGTTTGTTTATTGTAATGTAAATTAAAAACAAATAACTAAATATAACATAATTTAAGCACACTCGATATTTAATAATCAAGTTAAATATAGTTTGTAAATTATATACATTGATTTTGAGATTAATTTGATTCGCTCATATCTTCATCAAATTTTCTCGAGACAAGCTCTTCAATTCAAAGTTGTTCTTGTCAATATGATTTTAAAATTTGAACTTTACATTGATTTTGAGATTAATTTGATTCGCTCATTCTTTGCAGACTGTTTTATGCATATCTTCTTCAAATTTTCTCGAGACAAGCTCTTCAATTCAAAGTTGTTCTTGTCAATATGATTTTAAAATTTGAACTTTGCTTGGCTATTAAATGATAAGAACCCACTAGGTAAAACTCACTCTTAAAAACCGGCTTGTGAGAGCAGGGTGTCTAGCAAGTTATATACCAACCACTAATCCCATACTTAATGGATGTGGAATCGTAACATTCCACCACGCTTCCACAGCCGACGTCCACGACAACCCATTATTCCCAACTGGGTGACTCCGCGGATCCTTCATTGGGTACCAACCCTCCCCAGATTATTCCGTCCGTGTGTCGTGAGTGCGGGTGCGCGTGATGTAGGCTCTAATACCACTAGGTAAAACTCACCCTTAAAAAGTGATTTGTAAGAGGAGGGTGCCTAACAAGTTATATACCAACCATTAATCTCATACTTAGTGGATGTGGAATCGTAACATTAAATATAGAGTAATTATCAATTTGGTCCCTAACTTTTAAGAAATTATTAATTTTTTAAAGCAGTTTCATAAATATATCAATTTAGTCCCTTTGACCAATTTTTTAACAGTCAAACTAACTAAAAATGTTAAAAATATAATTTTATTCCTGATTCTATTTAAATGAGTTAAAATTATAATTTTACCATTAATTATTTAAAAATATTATTACTAATATTAATTTTTTTTAAAATAAAAATTTTAAATAGATCTCCCACTTTAAAAATATAATTTAAAATTTAAAAAAAATTAAAAATATAATTTTTAAAAAATTTAATGAGATATTATGAAAAAAATTAATTTTTTTAAAAATTTTAAAATTTTATTTTAAAAAATTAATATAAATAACCATATTACCATCCTAATTATTAATAATTTTTTAAAAAATATAAGGGTAAAATTATAATTTTAACTCATTTAAATAGAGTCAGAAGTAAAACTGTCTTTTTAACATTTTCAGTTAATTTGATTGTTAAAAAATTAGTTAAAGGGACCAAATTGATATATTTATAAAAACTTAGGACTCAAGAATACTAATAAATAAAACTGCTTTAAAAATTTGATAATTCTTCAAAAGTTAGTAACTAAATTAATAATTGTTCTTAAATATAATGAGAAACATGCTTACCAGAATAAAAAAAAATTGCGTCCAAATAAGAATTTGCATAGGGAGTACGCTATATTTTCTGAGGCGTTTAGTTAAAAAGAATATATTAAAAAGTTTTTTAGACTTGAGGGAACACATAAATGTCATATAATGAAATGCTTATAATTATTTCCTTCTGAAACTAGTTTTAGATAAAGATGCTTAAAATGCTTTCCCAAAAGTAGTGAACCAAGAAAACAGAAGAGGATTATTAGTATATAAATTTACATATTCCCTTGCTTCAAGTACACACCATTATTAAGATCCTACAAACTAAAAGAGAATAAAATAACGAATTCTGTTGTAAAGTAAGTGAATGCACCGCTCATAATGATCAAATTGCACACTAGCACCGTTTGCCAAGATTTTTATTGTGCAATTGGCAATTGGGTTGTGAATTAAGGGCTATAAATAGGTGTTTGCTCTCTTTGTAATAAACATGTTTTTGAAACTTATTTCTCACTTCATCTGTTTTCTCTCTTTCTCTCGGATTGCTTCTCTTTGCTTGTAATACTTCCTCTATTTTTTTTATTTATTTAATTTGGTTTTACTTTATTTTATAACACGTTATCAGCACGACTAGGTTATTAGTATGCTCTGTAATTGCCACTCTGTTGGATCTTTCACATCATAAAATAAGTTTAGTTTTACTTATATTTATTATATTGCAACCTGAAGATTACAAAATAAATAAAAGAGCCAGAAGCTTTAAATATCATATATTTGAGTCCAGTAACCTAAAGTTCTGGATCTAGTAATATTCGTTTAATTTATTATTTATCTATTTAATCAATCTAGTAAAAACCTGAAGTTCTGGATCTAATAATATTAATTTTAATTCACTGTTTATATATTTTATTTATTATTTATGCAATTTATTTATCGTTATGCATCTCAAGTCGGCTATACCGGCTATGTTTATTATTTATGCAATTTATTTATCGTTATGCATCTCAAGTCAGCTATGTCGACCGTATTTATTATTTACGCAATTTATTTATCGTTACATATATTAAAGTTGGCTATGCCGACATTATGTACTATTTATGTATTTTATTTATTGTTAATATATTTACTTAAACTAATTATTATTATTGTTTTGTATATTTTTGAAAGCTGCTGAAAAATGTCAAACCTTAAAAACCTGTAATTCTTTACCTTAGATATTTCTGAAAACAATTATCTTTCCTGGACTTTGGATGCTAAAATGCATTTACAAGCTATGAATTTGCAAAACACAGTTAAGGAAGGAAATGAGACATCCCTGCAGGATAAGGTCAAGACCATAATCTTTCTCAGACATCATCTACATGAGAATCTCAAAGTCTAATATCTCACAGCGAAAGACCCATTAGTATTGTGGAAAAATTTAAAAGATCGATATGATCACCAGAGGGATGTATTTCTCCCAAAAGCAAGATATGATTGGATCCACCTACGATTACAAAATTTCAAAACAGTTACTGAATATAATTCTACCTTATTCAAGATCCCTTCACAACTAAAATTGTGTGGTGAAACAATGACTGAACATGATATGTTAGAAAAGACATTCTCCACTTTTCATGCTTCGAATGTGCTCCTGCAGCAGCAATACAGAGAACTTTAATTCCAAAAATATTCAGAACTAATCTCGTGTTTGTTAGTTGCTGAACAAAACAATGAGTTGCTAATGAAAAATCATAAACTACGTCCAACTGGTTCATCAACATTCCCTGAAGTGAATGCCAATAGATATAAAAGCCATGGACGGGTCGGGGTCATGGACGAGGACACGGACAATGGTATGATTCTCGTGGTCGTGGGTATGGTTCTCATGGTCGTGGTAGTTACAAATCCTCTTGGCACCGTAACACCAATAATACGCCCCAGAAGTGGAACGACCATGTGGCTAAGCAAGATAAAGGAAAAAACAAAATTACAGATGACAAAACCACTAAAAACAATAAAGATGTCTGTTTTAGATGTGGTGTAGCTGGACATTGGTCGCGTACCTGTCGTACGCCTAAACATCTGGTATATCTATACCAAGCATCTATAAGAGGAAAGAAAAGAGAAATTGAGGCAAATCTTGCGAATCTCTCAGATCCAGAAAATATTACTCATCTTGATGTTTTAGATTTTTTTGGAGATGAGAATGGAAATGGTGACTCTGGCCACACCAATTAGGGCCTTATTATGACTGCTTTTTACACTCTATTTGGGTAGCTAGTAATGTGGATGTCCATGCCAGCTAGAATATGTCAATCTGCGTTTTTATCCTTTCTTTTTCCTTTGCAATCAAGTATGATGTATCTTTTGTGCCTCTGTTTTTGTTAATGACTAATATCTATTTTTGTTTAATGAAAGAAAGGATATGGATAGGCCATCTGTTTCTAGTGGAGAAGATAAAAGTATATGTTTGATTGATAGTGCAACAACACATTCTATTTTTCATGATAAGAAATATTTTTCAAATTTGATATCACTTCAAGCTGAGGTGAATACTGTATCAGGTCCTGCAGACCTAATTGAGGGCTCCGGAAGAGCCACAATTTTATTAAAAATGGAACAAAAATATGTATCCATGATGCTTTATATTCAAGCAGTTCCCAAAGAAATTTGTTTAGCTTCAAAGATATTCGTTGTAATGGATATCATATTGAAACAATAAGTGAAAATAATATATAATATCTCTATATTACTTCTGTTGTTTCAGGACAAAAACTGATTTTAGAAAAGATTTGTACTTTCTCATCTGGATTATACTATACAATAATCAAATCAATTGAGACTTATACAGTTATGAACTAAAAGTTCTCCAATCCAAAAATATTCATACTTTGGCATGATCGCTTAGGTCACCCGGGATCTACGATGATGAGTAGAATCACTGAAAATTCTCATTGACATCCATTAAAGAACCATAAGATTCAGTTGTTACATGATAATTTATGTACTGCATGTTCACAAGGAAAATTAGTGACTAGACCATCTTATCCTAAAGTTGGTTTTGAATCCCCATCATTCCTACAAAGAATTCAAGGGGATATATGTGGACCTATTCACCCACCAAGTGGACTATTCCACTATTTAATGGTTCTAATTTATACATCTGCAAGATGGTCATATGTTTGTTTATTATCTCTACTCGTAATGTTGCTTTTGCCAGATTACTTGCACAGGTTATTAGGCTTCGAGCACATTTTCCAGATTATCCGATAAAATCAATACGCCTTGATAATGCTGGTGAGTTTACATCCAAAACTTTTTATGAGTATTGCAAAGCAGTGGGGATTGATGTTGAACATCCAGTCCCACATGTGCACACCCAGAACGGATTAGTAGAATCATTCATCAAACGCCTCCAGGTAATTGCGAGAACTTTATTATTAAGAACACAATTACCAAGTTCTGTATGGGGACATGCTACTGCATTAATCCGTCTTCAACCTACTGCTTATCACCAGTATTCACCATTACAACTTGTGTTTGGCCATCAAACTAATATATCTCATTTACGTACTTTTGGTTGCGCTGTATATGTCCCAATTGCCCCTACTCAAAGAACTAATTTAGGTCCCCAAATACGTTTAGGGATATATGTGGGTTTTGATTCACCGTCAATTATTAGATATTTGGAACCTTTGACGAGTGATCTTTTCACCGCACGATTTGTGGATTGTCATTTTGATGAGACAAAATTTTTATCTCTAGGGGAAAGAAAAAACCTCTTCTGAAGAGAAGCGAGAACTTGATTGGAAGGTTCCAAGTTTGATCCATTTAAATCCATACACATCCCAGTGTGAGAGTGAAGTGCGAAAGACAGTGCATCTTTAAACAATTACTAATCAGTTACCAGATGCATTTATAGATACTAATAAGGTAAGAAAATCATATATACCAGCTGCTAATGTACCATCCCGGATGATTGTTCCCGAAGAACGATCTAAACAATTAGCAGCAACTGAATCATCTGTTGCACGATAGAAGCGTGGTAGACCATTTGGATCAAAAGATACCGTTCCTCGGAAAAGGAAAATAAATTATCAGGATTCTGATGGAAATAAAACTCGAGTTACTAATACATCCACTTTCTCTGGATCAATTCCGGTAGAGTTAGATGTTCCTAAAGCGACAGAAGCCCCTGAAGTGGCAGAAATCCTAGAAGAGAGACAAGAAAATGGAAATGAAGAAATATTCATAAGTTATGCAAGAGAAATGTGGAATAGTGAAGAAACAATCATTGATGATATATTTTTATACACAGTAGCTACTGAAATTATTAATGATGATTATGAATCTCATGGTATTGATGATTGTAGACAAAGGCATAATTAGCCTAAATGGAAAGAAGCAATTCAAGCAGAATTAAATTCTTTAACCAAACATGAAGTATTTGGACCTGTAGTCCAGACACCTGTAGATGTCAAGCCTGTCGGATATAAATGGGTTTTTGTACGAAAACAAAATGAGAAAAATGAAGTCATGAGATATAAGGCACGACTTGTAGCACAAGGTTTCTCGCAGAAACCTGGTATTGATTTTGATGAAACATATTCACCAGTGATGGATACAATCACATTTTGATTTTTATTAAGTATGGTTGTTTCAGAAAAGCTTGAGATGCGTCTAATGGACGTAGTGACTGCTTATTTATATGAGTCACTCGATTCAGATATCTATATGAAAATCCCTTAAGGATTTAAAATGTCAGAAGCATATAAATCAAGGTCTCGTAATTTGTATTCGATAAAGTTGCAAAGATCCTTGTATGGATTAAAACAATCTGGACGGATGTGGTATAATCGTCTTAGTTAATATTTGATCAAGGAAGGGTATATTAATGATCCAGTATGTCCATGTGTTTTTATAAAGAAATCTGAATCTGAATTTGCTATTGTAGCAGTAAATGTTGATGATATGAATTTAATTAGAACTCCTGAAGAGCTATTGAAAACTGTTGAATATTTAAAAAGGGAATTTGAAATGAAAGACTTGGGCAAAACAAAGTATTGTCTCGGCCTGGAGATTGAACATAAAACAAATGGAATACTTGTTCATCAATCGACATATGTTGAAAAGATTCTGAAAAGATTTAATATTGACAATGCTCATTCGTTAAGTACTCCTATAGTTGTTAGATTTCTTGATCCTAAAAAGGATTCATTCCGGCCTAAAGAAGATAATGAAAAGATACTTGGCCCTGAAGTATCATATCTAAATGCGATTGGTGCTCTATTATATATTGCACAATGTACTAGACCTGATATTGCATTTTCAGTAAATTTATTGGTAAGATTCAGTTCAGCACCAACTCGAAGACATTGGAATGGAATCAAACATATTTTTCGTTACCTTCGTGGTACAATAGACTTGGGATTATTTTATACATCTAACAATTTTTCAGGTTTAATTGGTTATGCTGATGCTGGATATTTATCTGATCCCCATAAAGCACATTCGCAAACGGGATATGTTTTTACTTATAATGGCACAGTAATCTCATGGCGATCCACAAAGCAGAGTCTTGTTGCTACATCCTCCAATCATTCAGAAATCCTTGCACTTCATGAAACAAGTCGAGAATGTGTTTGGCTAAATTCTATTATTCATCATATTCGAAGTACATGCGGATTTCCATCATCCAAAGAAATGCATACACCAATATTTGAAGATAATGCAGCTTGTATTGCTCAGATAAGAGGAGGATATATCAAAGGGGATAGAACCAAGCACATTTCTCCAAAATTTTTCTATACTCATGAACTTTAACAAAGTCGACAAATTGATGTCAAACAGATACGGTCTACAGATAATCTTGCAAATCTGTTTACTAAAACATTACTGACATCAACGTTTGAGAAATTAGTATATGGCATTGGCATGTGTCGGTTTTATAAATTACAGAACTAATTAGGAAGAGCATGCAATCAGAGGGAGCAGATTTTTGAAGATAACAATACATGTGCACTGCACTCTTTTTTCCTTTAACCGGATTTTGTCCCACTGAATTTTATGACAAGATTTTTAATGAGGCATTTTTTAACATATCAATACCATTTATTATTAGAAAATCATGATATACATTTTAAAAAATGATCCAGAATATCATTGAATATTTTAAAAAAAGATTCAATAGAAATCATTATATATATATATATTTATTAAGTTCAAATTTTTCTTAACAAGATTCAACATTATAAGTGATGGCATTCAAGGAGGGAGTGTAAAGTAAGTGAATACACCGCTCATAATGATCAAATTGCACATTAGCACCGCTTGCCAAGATTTTTATTGTGCAAGTGACAATTGGGTTGTGAATTAAGGGCTATAAATAGGTACTTGCTCTCTTTGTAATAAATATATTATGGCTTATTTCTCATTTTATCTATTTTCTCTCTTTCTCTGAAGTTTTCTCTCTTCTCTCTTTCTCTTAAGTTTTCTCTCCGATTGCTTATAATACTTCCTCTATTTTCTTTTATTTATTCAATTTGGTTTTACTTTATTTTATAACAAATTCAGCATTATTTTCAATTTCTTACACGTGTGTTACACCCAATACCCAGAGTCACTTGTAATCAAATATAATTCTATTATATTTTTTTCCCATTTAAAATTTTTAAAATATCAAAATATTCCTAATATATTTTATTAATATTACCAAATTTAATGTAATTCTATTATATTTTCTCGATTTTACAAACCTCTTTAATTTAAAACCAGATAATCCTTATCGTATCAAACACAAAAACGAACCTCAGGAAAGCAAATAGAGCATCATAAAAACATAATTTTACAACTTAACCAGTTTACTTGTTAAATATGAACACAGTCAATTCTTAACCAGTTGTTACATATGAACACAGTCAATTCACAGTTCATCAAAGTTATTTAGTGGATCCTTGGATCCTTTAAACAGTCTAGAAAGTGAACACCTAACAGCTAAAGGACCAGTTCCGGCAAAAAGCTAACAAGCAGGATGTGTCTATCCTCCTCACAGACCCAAAAATAGCCTCGTAGCTGTTCTATCAAACTCATAATTGAGTTTATTAATTTTGCAGCAATTTTATGATTGTATCTCAGTTACCAATTAATTTTTGCACCCACCACACAAAAAAATATACTTGAAGCCACACACCAATTAGAATTTCAATTTCAGATAAGATTTGTAAAAACATTGAAGAACAAAAAAAGTTCTGAAATTTTTAAATCATTTTCATTTTCTACTGTAATTAACATGAAAATCTAGATCAAGCAGATCCAAATTCCAATTACAACCCAGCAAACTCTAAACAAACCCCACAAAAAACATTAAAATAAACATATCAATCTACTAATATTGAAAACCCTAACCCTAACTACACAAACACATGATAGAAATTACAAATCAATCAAGCCAGAGTCATTCAAGAAGAAGTAAACTTGGTAACAGCCTTGGTACCCTCAGAGACGGCATGCTTTGCCAGCTCACCGGGAAGCACGAGCCTCACAGCGGTCTGAATCTCCCGAGATGTGATAGTCGGCTTCTTGTTGTACCTCGCCAGCCTGGAAGATTCCTGAGCGAGCTTCTCGAAGATGTCATTGATGAAACTGTTCATGATCCCCATGGCCTTACTCGAGATTCCTATATCCGGATGGACTTGCTTCAGGACCTTGAAGATGTAGATCTTGTACGTCTCTACGCTCTTCTTCGCGCGCTTCTTCTTCTTGTCTCCTGACGCCGCCTCCTTCGGCAGCTTCTTGCCAGCCTTGGGCTTCTTCTCCGCCGGCGCCTTCTCCGCCACAGTTGTTTTCTTCTCCTCCGCTGGCTTCTTCTCAGCTGGCTTCTTCTCTGCCTTTGGCGCCATCGAAATTATCTTTTTCCGGTTAGAGAGAGAAAGTTAGGGTTTGGAGTTATTTTTGATACGATTCGTTTTGTGAGGAAAGTGATAAGTGAAGAAACGTTTATATAGAGGCAAGAGATGGAGTGTTATTGGTCTTTTTAGTTTCACGGAGATCGATAACGTGGTGCCTGTGGATCGGTTAGATTCGATTTTGGGAAGGCGATGGATCGACGGTGGATGTGGTTTGGAGCTTGAAGTGTGCTAGTTTGTGACGAGGATCGGTGAGCTGGCGTATCTTGGAGTCGTTGGATGTGGCGAATCTTTTGGTGGAACTGGACGGTTGAGGCTAGTTATTTTTAATTAAAACATCAAAACTCGCGTGCGCGGGAGATGGACCGCCTCAATATTTTCGAGTCAAGTACTAAAACACCCTTTATTTCTGTATAGGTGCTTATCAGGGATTAGGGGCAGATTTGTCAATTGCTCTACAAATTCACTAGTCATTATAAAGTATAATCTACTTTGCCTTCCTGAGCTCACAATTGATAATCTCCTAATTTTGTGTTTTCGGTTTAAATCCCGTAAAATATATAAAAACTTAAATCTAATTTATCTCGTTTGAGTGATCATAGACATAGTGTGATGGTAACCGCACAACGTTAAGATTTCAAGTTCGAATCCCGCTTCTCCAAATTAAAAATAAAAAAATCTAACACATTTAAAAATTCTCAATTCAATTTGATTTTGAAATAAAATTCTATCGTATGTGTTGACGATGAAAATTAGATTACATCAACGGTAGTCAAACACGATACACGAGGCAATAAAGTGGTCAGCTGTTGTGCTAAAGTGTTCGGCTACGATAAAAGCTTGTGGTAGAAGTCGTCGGATGATAAAACTGTGATAAAAAAAATATCGTTAAGGGGCGCTGGACTTGTATCGGCAATTAAGCTCCGACGATCAAATCAGTTTATTTTAGAGGTTTTTTTTTATATGTAAAAAGGGTTGCCTTATTTCTCTTTTTGTAGAGCTATTTATAGGGAACTAATATTCTTCTGATATTGCCTCCGTCAGGGCATGGTCAGCCATGAGCTCCAATGGTCGGTCATTTATTTCTTTTCTTAATCATGACTTTCTCGAAACTGTATTTAAGGGAGAAGACCGGCGGAATGATGCGAGTTGTATCGTCATTAATGTCACTGTGTAAGCATATGTAGCATTAAATGCTGGTACATTTAATGTTGTCAGGTGCATTAAATGTGTGCAGCTTTGGACGAGATAATGCTCTAATCGGCGTTGTAGGCGCTTGATTTGACAGGTGATTGCAAAAGCATTAATTGTGGTAGGTGGCTCGAAACTTCCTTAATACGCCTTATCCGGGAAGTACCTCTGTCAAATGCTCGATATCTTGTTTTTTTCATCGTTGCTGAGAGCATCCTCTGCTTTAATGAACATACATTGACCCACTTGGTATCTTGGGCCCAAATTGCTTTCTTGGGCTTCTGGGATGGGTTTATAATACGACAAACTCAACTTAAAAATCACCCATAACAGTATATAATCTCATTTAAAGATAATTAAATTATATGATATCAAACTCAAATAAATAGATTTCCAATTTAATTTAAATAAACTGGGCTAATTTGATGTTATATGAAGTTAGATTCATGAAATATATTATCCAATAAACTTCATGCTAAAATCCATCAATTAAATAAATTGAATTGATTCCTTAAAAATTTGGATACATAGAATACGCTACAATTAACAAATCAAATCGATTCAAAGTTTGATTTACTATAATTAATTTGATTGAATTTAATGGATTAATTGGATCTTCAACTTCAATGGATTTACATACAACATGCATATCGTTATAGCTCAAGTATCAATCGTCATCAACAAGAATGCCATGCTCATTTGGAACCTAACAACGGCTTCTGTGATAACCATCGTATCCAAATTTTTCATTAACAATTTCATAGCAACCAATCAACATAAGATTATGTCGCCACATCTATGGAGGTTGACATAAAATTTAATATTTGGGAGAAAAGAGACGGAGAGAATTTGTAAACTTTTTGTATATTAATTCATGAAGAATTATACAATTATAAATACAATAGTTTCAATATTAGAAAGAATAAAATGCCAATTACAGTAGTAAACAGTCCTGATTTGATTCAGGCAATTACTATGTAATAAATAGGTCAATGAAGAAATAAAGGCTAGGAATATATCCCGAAATATAACGAGATCTTTCCTTTAATACTCCCCCTCAAGTTGGAGCGTGGATGTCAAGAACGTTCAACTTGCAAAGAAGTGTGTGAATGGGTACTTGACCCAATACCTTAGTAAATATATCTGCAATCTTATTCTTACTAGGCATATAGGCAGTTTTGATTTCTCCTCGGTTAATGCGCTCCTCGACAATATGACAGTCAATTTCAATGTGCTTCGTCCTTTCATGAAAAATCGAATTAGCAGCAATGTGCATAGCTGCTTGGTTGTCATAGTATAAAACCACTGATTGTGGATGGTCGATGCGTAAATCCCGCAATAAATATCGCAACCAAGTTAATTCACAAGTGATGGATGTCATAGCTCTATACTCTGCTTCAGCTGAAGATTTGGACATCGTAGTCTGTTTCTTGCTGTTTTAGGAAATTAGAGCTTTTCCAAGAAAAATACAATAACCCGTTACCGATCAGCGTGTTGTAATGTCTCCGACCCAATTTGCAACAAAAACCAACTAAATTCATATCGTTTTTAGATGGAAAAAATGACCCTTGACCTAGTGAACCCTTCAAGTACCGAAGCAAGCGGTGAACTGTGTCAAGATGAGGTCATCTAGGCTCCATCATAAACTAGCTAAGTATGTTAACCGAAAAAGAGATTTACGGTTTTGTGATGGTTAAATATATCAACTTTCCCACCAATCATCGATAATGTGTCAGATCTTCGAGTAAGTCATCATCTGTAGAAGTAAGCTTCAAAGATTGTTCCATGGGGAATTTAGCAAGCTTTAACCAAGTAATCCTACCTCTTGAAGAATGTCGAGAGTATACTTGCGTTGATTGATAGAAATACCCATTTGAGATCTAGTTATTTCAATCCCAAGAAAATATTTCAGCGCCCCTAAATCCTTCAACTTGAAGCAAGATCCAAGAAAAGTCTTCACATCATTGATAGCCTTAGGATCAGTCCTTGTTATAATCATATCATCAACATATAAGAGGATGGTTGTAAAAGCGTTTCCACACACCTTTGTAAAAAGAGAATAGTCAGCTCGAGATTGTTGGAAGTCAAACTTGTTGATAGCAGTAAGAAACTTATGGAACTATGACCTTGAGGTTTGTTTCAACCCGTACAAGGATTTGTGGAGTTGACACACAAGTGGCTCCCCAGTCAACGAAATCCCGAAGTAGGATGCATGTATACTTCTTCGGTAAGATCCCCATGTAAGAAAGCATTTTGGACATCCATTTGATGGAGGCCCCAACCACGAATGAAGACAATGGCAAGAAGACACCATATAGTGGTGAGCTTGGCAACAGGAGCAAAAGTTTCTATGTAATCAATGCCCTATCGTTGAGTAAACCATTTGGCAATTAGGTGAGCCTTATATCGTTCAACGGTGCCATTAGAGTATACTTAATCTTGAATACCCATTTGCACCCAATGAGATGGTGACCCGAGGGTAAGGAGACTAAAGACAAAGTCTTGTTTACCTCAAGCGCCTTGATTTGAGCCTTTATTGCCTCAATCCATTTGGGATCCTTACAAGCCTGCTCATATGTTTCTGGTTCGACCAAGTGAGAAACATTAAAAACAAAAGTACGATGAGCCTGAGAAATATTATAATATGACACATACCTTGACAATGGGTGGTACTTGATTTAACCAGAAGAGATGAGTCTGGAGTAGGCAGAGTATGGTGGATTTGATAATCTCGGAGGTGTGCTGGTGTGCGGCCAGGTCGAGTGGATCGTCAGAGGGCTATATCTGCCTTTGTTGTGAGTTCCGTTTCAGAATAAGTCATTGTCTCGGATTGTCCGATCGATCGGTTAATAAGGTACGATTGACTGATGGTTTTAGGATCGGCTGTTTGAGGCTCATTTTGTGGTGTTTGTGTAATAGTTTGTAGTGAACTTGGTTCATTTGGTGTAGAGTAAGATATGAGTGTGCCGTTGGTGATGTCTATGAGTAATAGAAGTGTGGGAAGATCATTTGAGTCTGAATGTGGTATGGTGGTATATGGGAAAGTGTTTTCATAGAAGATGACGTCTCGGGAGGTGAGTTTCCTATCATCTAAATCATATACAAGATACCCCATTTTGCCCCGGTGGATACCAAATAAAGACATAACGACGTGCACAATTATCAAACTTATGAGTGGTTTGTAGGTTTGAGGTAAAGCATAAGCAACCCTATACTCGTAGGTGAAAGTAGGAGGGTGACTTTTTATGTAGTCGCTCAAATGGTGTTCTGTTGGATAAGAGTGGTGTGGGTAAGCGATTGATGAGATAGCAAGCTGTTTGAACATGTCCTCCCCAAAATTTTAAGGGTAAGTTGGCTTGAAAATGTAATGCACGGACAACATTTAAGAGATGGCGATGTTTGCGCTCCACAACCCCATGTTGTTGGGGCGTGTAAGTGCAAGATCTTTGAAAATTTGTACCATTTTTATTGAAAAAGGTTTGTAAGGAAAGAAACTCCCCCCCACTATCGGACCTACAAGTTTTAATCTTACGATTGTATTGCGTTCTAACCCAAATGAAAAAGTTATTTATGATTAATTGAGTTTCAGATTTGTAACGCATAAGATAAATCTAAGTGTATTGAGAATAATCATCCACAATAGTTAAAAAATATCAAGCCCCAGAATAAGAATAAATTTTTTGTGGTCCCAAATATCAAAATGTATTAAATCAAAAGCTTCATAACTTGAAATACTACTATTGGAAAATGGTAAACGAGATTGTTTTGCAAGAGAACAAACATCACAAGGTTTATGAGAATCAAAAGGAATATCTAGAATAGTTTTAGATAATAACTGAAGTGGAGTGGTGGAAGGATGCCCAAGACATCTATGCCAAAGGTTGGATTTACAGTGTATGGTGTTGGATGATGGTGGACCATTACTCTGTCGTCCCAGTCCAATCGTTTTCCTCATAGTTAAATCCTGCAACACACACAAATCAGGGTAAAATGTTACATTACAACCTAAATCTCGTGTAAGTTTGCTAATAGAGAGCAAATTCATTTTGAAGTTCGAGACATATAGCACATTGTCAGCAGTCATATCATTGCATAATTTCATAGATCCAAGGGATTTAATTTCAGCATGTCCTCAGTTTGGCAATTGTATAGAAGTATATTTAGAGATAATTTTATTTGTAATTGGTGGATTTTTAGACACATGATCGGTGGCGCCGCTATCTATTATCCACTTGTTATTTGTATAGATAGAAGAGAAATTTGTACGTGAGGTATTGATAAGGGATTCAGTGTTACCGGTCTCCTTGCGAAGAAGGGCCATGATTTGGTTGTACTCTTTCGCGGTGAATTGTTTGATCTCTGGCACCTCTTCATTTGAAGTGGCTAGAGAGTTAGTGGATTTCTTCCCTCTTGGTTTGACATCTTTGCTGTGTAACTTGTGTCTAGGGGGAAATCTAGGAAGGAAGTAATAGCGATCGATTATGTGGCCATTCATGTCGCAATGGGAGCAGTGGAGGTCTTTTCGGCTTCCTCCGATCGACTGATTAGAGTTACTTTCGGTCGACTGGTTCTACAATTTTGGCTCGGACCAGTGGGCGGCATGGTGTCCGGTGATGTCTCGCTTGACGGCTACTTTAGCTTGTCTCTCGTGTTGCAAAACAAGGGCATGGACCTTTCGAGTGTCAGGAAGAGGGTTCATCATAAGTATGGATTCGCGAACCGTGGAAAAGGAATCATTCAACCCCATAAGGAATTGCATAACCCTTTCCTTTTCTTCTCTTTCGCAAGGCCCTTGAGAGCTCCACAAATGTAGGTGATTGGGTCATGGGAGGAGGCCAATTCGTCCCAAAGTGCCTTCATTTTTGTGTAGAAATTGAGACGGATTGGTGTCCCTCTCGGTGCTTTACGAATTCTTGTCGGATTTGATAGATCTGGAGTCATTCCCTTGTGAGAATCTATCGTGTAAATCATTCCAGACATCGATCGCAGAATCTGCATATATAACACTACTAGTAATATCAGAATAAACAAAATTGAGAATCTAGGAAAGGACCATATGGTTACAACGCTCCCATATAGGAAACTTGTCATTGGTTTCCGCTGGTGCCTTAATGGTTTCGTTGATAAAGCCGAGTTTGTTCTTGGCACTTAGAGCTATTCTCATTTCGCGACTCCATTGGCCATAATTGTTCCCTTCGAGTTGTTTGGAGACAAGAACCAAACCGGGATGATCAGAATGGTGCAAAGCGAGTGGGTCCGATTGGTTGGTTGTTATCTCCGTGACTTTATCTCCCATAGTTGCAGCGAAAATTATCTTTCAGAGTGTAAGCTCTAATACCATGTAAAATTTTATTATTTGGGAGAAAGAGAAGAAGAGAATTTGTGAACTTTCTGTTTATTAATCCATGAAGAATTACACAATTATAAATACAATAGCTTCAATAATAATTACAATTGATTTGTCAATTACAATAGTAGAGTCCGTTTGGAAAAATTTCTCCGAATAGAGCTTTTAGGAGTAGATCTTTTATAAGTAGAGATTTTAAAGAAAAGTAGTTAGCCGTTTGCTTGTCAATTAAAAAAGCTCTATAAACTGTAAATTGTTTGATTGCATTAACTTTAAAAACTCTTTTAAATGATAGAATTACCAAAAAATACATATAAAAAAATTTAAAACATAACAAAAATAGTATGAGAAATATATTTCCTCATAATTAAAAAAATAATTGTAAAATATTATAAAAAAATATGAAAATACAATTTTCTAAACAAAATAATTAACAAATTATGCTGAATAATACACTGAAACTTTTACAATTAGTATTGATCTCATGAAGAAGAAAAAAAAAAACCCTCAATGTACAGTTACAAAAAGAACTCACAACAAAATATACAAATATATGCATACATATACGAATTTATGCACAGTAAAAAAATAAATAAAAACTAGCATATGACATTATACATATACACATAATACTAACATACATATATATGTGCGGCAACATATATATAATAATAATAATAATAATAATAATATGTTTGTGTGTATATAGACGAACAATCTTACTTAGAATAGAAAAATAAAACAATAATGATTATAAAGATGTAAAATAGAAGGAAATTCACAAATTAAAGATGTATTTTTTAAAAATTCAAATGTATTAACAGCAATGAAATTATGTTTCACATGTTAAAAACCTAAGTTAATAGGGTTTATAATTTAAAACTAAGTTATTAGGGTTTTTAATTTAAAAGGGTATTGTAAAATTATAAAATATACTACGGTTATATTAGACATTTTAATATTTTTTTTTAAAAGTTCAAAAAACTCTACTTGGAAAAGCTCAAAATTTGAGTTTCTCTGAGTAAACATAAAACAACTTATTTAATCACCTAAAAGGTCTATTGGGGTGACAACCAAAAAAAAAAATAAAAAAAAATGAGCTTTTGGAATTAAATAAACTCTTTTGGCCAGTAGATAAGCTCTTCCAAACGTACACTGAATTGTCCTAATTTGATTCAGGCAATTACTATGTAATAAACAGGTCAATGAAGAAATAAAGGCTAGAATATCTTAGCTGAGGATCAACAAATTATTGAAGAAATGGAGTGAAAGCATAAATCAGCCATATTTTTTGTTGATTTTGTTTGTTCATTCAAGCATTCAAGACAATGCAAATAAAAAAGGTAGTAAAAGAAATTCTGATGTCAAATAATGTATAAGGATTCATATCAATAAGGTATTCTTTGCAAATTACAGGTTTCTCTATGCAATATATAGGCTGTTAAAGCAAATTATGAAATCTAATGTATCGGGATTTCTTTCCTCAATGGAGACCGCTCTGGCCTTTCCTCTTCTCCAGAGAAGCTCATAAGAATAGAACTGTATCGATCAGTATTCGTGTTAAAGAATCCACATGTAAAGCTAATAAAAAATAGGATAAAATTCCATATTGAAAAACATAAAACAATAGAAGTGTATATATATCAAGGGATACCACAACCCAACAGACTAGTTTTTGGGTTGTAAGGCTATCCATCATATATATATATATATATATATATCACTTTTCATCAACACATAAAAATGTCATCAAGTACCAAGTGTGCAAACTTAACAATCCGAACCTAAAAGGAGACGGTTAAAATGAATGAAAATTAAAAATGATAATGCATTTCTCTTTGGAATGAGGCTGCTTTGGAATCTTGATAGCAGCTTTTAGTTCCTGCCAATGTATTAAAATCAACATATCAATAAGGCAAAAAGCATATACGAATGTTAAGAGGAGTTCAAACAACAGTTTTCACGGCTCATATACTAAAATTGCTTAAATAGCATACACGAGATACTGTTCAGCAGAACAAATATAAATCGATGCAATAGTCACTGAATGAAGAAATTTTTTGTTATGCACACAGTTAGCAGATACAAATAAGAAAGAGAACAAGGCTTAGCAGAAAGATTTATGAAGAAATAGATGCGTGTCAAGAGAAAGACAAATGAAGAAAGAGTTTAAGATTACAATACACAAATTTTAACGCAAAGAGCGGAAAAAATTAAATGTCAGCAAAGTTAGGAAAATGATAAAGATAGCACTGGCACCACAGGTGGAATATAAGCGGAAGTTTTCAATAATTCTGGCTTCCTGGGTCATACAAATTTATAGCCAACTAATCTTGATCATACCGTGAATCAGCATAAAATTATTATGAACTATTAGCTGAAATAACGTACTAATTTGAGCTAAATCTCCTTCTGACTTATTAATTAGCAGTTTGAAGAAAATCTCTGGAATAAGAAATTTTTGATAATCAGAAGGGGATGGGATAATCCTTTGTTGGAGCTACATCCAAAGCTAGAAACACCGGCCTCAATTTTTAGAGATGGCAAGTCAAATTTTAAATCATCAGTACAGATCTTTGAAAGGCAACAACTTCGGCACGAATTAGCATCAGCAATGTACAACTCCCACACTAATTCTTAATCGCAACAACCCTAATGCTAGAGTTAAAACCCATCTACAAAATATTAACTAGACGTTTCTTAAATTTAATTATGAAAGCAACAGTGCAGTCATTAAAAATTCGATAATATCAAAGGCAATTTTTAAGAGAACAGGGGTACCTACTCATGAGTTTGACAGAATGATAGAGTGCTTTGGTTAAATCCTATATGGAAATCCTCTGAACAAGAATTTTCCTGAGAGCAACCTTAAAACTTAATAAATATAAGGTTGCACGATAAAGAATACATCAGCCAGATGATATCTTCGATAGATAGTCACATAATTCATCAAATATGAAACTGAATCATCAAAATAATGAACAGTTCGAGTAATTAATTGTTCTTTATCCATTACTTGAAAGATATAGAAAGCGAAAACTAGAAATTCATTGTGCATAAAGAAAAATAATATAATATACCAATTCAAGAGCATGTTAGATGACTATATGGTACAGAATCCTGAAAGAAATGACATATCTTGAAATATTTCTAGCTAAAATAAGGATATCAATAAAGACCAGCAACATAACAAGAAATGTTAGCTTTCACACAGATCCAGTGGTAAGAGATTAGAAATTGAAACGATTCATGAAATTATTAAAAGATCGACCAAGTTTATTTGGTAATTAGCAAGGCAGAAAATGATTGCACCAATAAAGTGGAAAATAATTCAGACTGAAAATGTGATAAGAGACAAGAAGACGGCCATCTTAATACTCCATGATTTAAAGGAAGTACAATTTCAGATAGCAGTAGCATAAGATTTGTGCATAGCATGATTGCATGCGCAATGTATGCAAATAATATAACAAGTTCTTATTAAACAATGTACAGCTAACAATTGACCTCCATACTTTTTTTACTCATAGGATGAAAATTGTAACAACTAGATGTAAACAAATGATGTTGGTAAACAATGTACAGCTAACAATTGACCTCCATACTTTTTTTACTCATAGGATGAAAATTGTAACAACTAGATGAAAACAAATGATGTTGGTAATTTACAATTGAATCATCTTATACAGGGTGCAAGAAAACAGTTTGATGAGATAAAGCTAAGAAAATTAAAAGCTCTATATGTTTGATCAAAAAAAAAAAAATTTTAAAAAAAAAGTACATTTTATTTGATAACCGTCACAAGGTGAAAACAGCAAGATATAAAATATCATCAATAATTATAATGCTCCTCCTTCAGTGTTGCATAAACAATATACAATCCAACTACCCGAGTAGTTTAAACGTTAAGGAAAAGCGAGAATGAGAGAGATAGAGAGGAAACGCGACAACTATGTTTGTAACTAGAAGAATGTACAATGGGGTAAAAAAAAAAAAAAAGCAGAACTGAAAACTACAACCGAAGTACAACTAGCTTATGAAATCAAACTAATAATACAAAATGAACATGCTAATAATACCCCATGTAAAACAAATGTGTCTATCTTTCGAATAAGGTATCATCTCTAGCAGCGTTGTAACAAACATCAGCAACTAAACCTAAATGGATACTTCCAATCTTCCGACCGTGATAATTCCAACAATAGTCCTATCTATTCTATAAACTCTCTGCATCTAAATAGCACAGCTTAGGTCTAAATAATGTACCAACAAATTCTCAATGTAAATACATAAATAAAGCTCCAACACAACGCAAAAAACCACAGAACACCATAACTATTCATGTATATGTTGCAGAAATTCCCTAAATGAGCGATGGATGTCACACTAATCATAATCTCTAGTCTCTACTAGTCTAATTTAGCCACCAATAATTTGATTAGAAACCACGAAAACTATCCAAAAACATAACCATAACCAATCAACAAACAAAGAATTCATACCAAGTTACCAACCCCGCCACTTGAAATCATCAAGAACAGAGAATTTCTACACAGGTGTACATTGATACACAGGGGTACATTGATACACACAACCAAAACGATGATGCACCCATCAACACTACACAAAGGCCCAAAAAAAAAGTGCGCAAAACCAAACTCAAACTCAATCAAAAACTGATAAAACATTATACTTTTTTAAAAAAATGCAAACGCGTGCAATTAAATCCATTACCTCCTAGAATTATCTCTCAAATTTCCACAGAAGACGCTCCCGTCAACCAGATTCAACCCAGCAAAAAGCGGTCTCGATCCAAAACCTCCCTGTCGATGATCACCCTCTTCTTCGCTCTCTTCATAGACTAACTGGCTCATCGTCCTCTCGAAGTAACTCCCATACACGTACTCCTGCGTGTACCCGCTCTCTTCTCTGTAACACACCACGTGTCCGTGCCACTCCCACACTTTGCAACGCGACTCTGCTTCCTCGTGAGACGACACGCAGACGTAGTGGTCCCCGATTTGGATGGCCTGACCCGAATTCGGTTTCAGCGACTCGGGCCTCCCGCAGGTGATCGTCTTAATGATTTCTCTCTCGATTTTGGCCTCTTCGTCGAGCCTCGTTCGCGTTCTTTGACTGCTGTTGTTGTCGTCCGCGGTGCTGCCGCGGCTGGTGGGTTCTTGGGATTGTTGAGAAGCTACGAGGGTTGTTTTCGACAGGTTTAGAGGGATTAGTGATTGAAGTGAATCAGAATCGTTGTTTTTGCATGAACCCATTTTTTTTTTATTTCCTCTTTTTTACTGGTGATTGGGAAGAGACAAAATGCAAAGATGCTATGTATTTCTATTGAGGTTTTGGCCCTTTCCTGTTTCTTTTTTGAAAAATAAATTTTTAATATACTATACTGTGCGGTTTTAGAGGGAACAAATTTAATAGAAAATATATTACTATTATTATTATTTTGGGCAATTATCAATTAGGTCCTTAATTTTTAAAAAAATTATTAATTTTTAATACAGTTTCATTTATTAGTATTATTGGGCCCTAAATTTTTAGAAATATATCAATTTGATCATTCTATGAGTCAACTGTTGGTCAAACTTAATGATTTCAGGGATATTTTTGTCTTTAAATCTATATTTTTGTCTTCAAATCTATCAATGGGTCAAAAATACTTTTTTAATGAAATGATATATCTACCCCTAATTAAAAATTTAAAATAAATTAAATTAAAAAAATTTTAAAAAAATTAATTGGATCTCCACTGTCCATCAAGATTAATGGTTGGTAGAGATTATGTTGAATTTTTTTAAAATAAAATGAAAAGTGAAAATTAATTTTTTTTTTACTGTTTAGAAAAAAAATTGAAACTGCTCTTGGTGGAGATCTAATCTGGATCGCCACCAATAGTTATGGCCACAGTTCCAGAACCGGCGGTTCCGGTTCCCTTTTTTAGCTAACCGGAACCGGGACAGTGGAGGTCTCGGTCTCGGTTCCGGTTCCTCCCCTGGTTTTTTGGAACCCGCGGTTCAACTGGCGATTCCAAAATCAAAACCGGCCAGAAAAAAAAATTATAAATAAATTAATAAAAATTAAAAAAAATTAAAAGTGGGTACTGGCCACTGGGTTGAATAAAATTACGGTAATATCATAAAACTATAAAATTAAAAAGAAATTTAAATATATAAATAAGAAATTAGGGCTTGCACTTAATTTAAATTAATATAAAATATGAGAGATATTTATTTTTTAAAATGTTTTTTAATATATGAGATGAGATATATGAGAGATGATGTAGAGAAGAATTATTTTAAAGAGATGAAGAAGAGTAATTTGTAAAATTTTTTGTAAAAATTGTATTTTTACAAATTACTCTTCTTCATCTCTTTAAAATAATTCTTCTCTACATCATCTCTCATATATGATATATCTCATATAAAAATAAAAATAAAAAGTGGGTACTGAATTACAATAAAATAACAATAAAATTGAAATAAAATTATGATAATATCATAAAACTATAAAATTAATTAAATAAATAAGAAATTAGGGCTTGCACTTAATTTTACCTCAATTAAGCTGCCTAAGTATCCTATAGGAGAAATCAAAGCCTACATAGTTCTTTTACCTATTATGTTCCGAAGGTGATCAATCGTCGCTTGTTCTTTCGGTTGCCGTTATATCCTCATTGGTGTCGAAGAAGTCATTGTCGTCGGACACCAGATCCAATTCCTACTGTCAGTATGAGGCCTTAGTCCATTCGTCAACACAGACTTGGATCTGTATTGAGTCAGGACTGAGCAATGCTCGTCTCTCGTCCAGAACATTGCCACCTGCACTAAATTTCTATTCGACAGCGACGGTCGAGACAGAGGTTCCAAAAATTTATTTGGCAACGATGGCCAAAATTGGAAAGTTAGTTTCGTGCTCCCTCCACCAATGTAGGACGTTAAAGTCTGGGGTGTCCAAAAACTCAAAGGAGGTATTTATGTAAACATCAACCTTTGAAACATAGGTTGATGAAGACGAACTCCCCGGCGTCCTTGCTTTTTTGGTAAACACGCTTGCCCCTAACTTTCTTAATGTAGAGGGAAAGCGCAAATGAGAATCACCAGTACTACCGCTTCCGCTTGGTTCTGGTTGCTGAACATTAATGTTCAATGAGGGACCATATACAGAACGGTATTCATCATACATTAAATAAAATAAATTCCTAACATTATTATATAAACCACTAATATTTATGTTCACTATCCCTAGAGATGGGTAATAAAGTATAAAAAATTCATATAAACTATTTAATTTATTTCTAGGGTCAAAAACTGATGCAACAGTATAAATTGCAGGAATGTCCCTATAATAGTTTATCCATCTATCTCGCATTGCCCAAACACATGGAGCTAATTCATGTATTTGTGCACATTCATTGAGTGCACCTACAATATTAAGGGCTTCAAATAAAAATAAATGTGAAGTTGTATAATATATACCGGATAAAGCAATTCATGCATCATGAAAAACTTTTAAAAGCATGCAAATTTTTGTACAAACATCCCAATAATGTTCATATAAATTAATGGTATTAACATTATGCTGCACAAATCTAACTAATAATTTTCTATACTCGTAGCTTTCACAAAACAACTTATATGTGGAGTTCTAACAAGTTGAAACATCACAGGAAAACCTAATTGGATATTTCTCGTTAGCTTTACAATACCTAGCCCATTGTTTCACAGTGCTAGGATGTTTCCACAAATAATGTAGAGCATCCCTAATTGGTGTAATCCACTATTGTAATATTTGCAAGCCATGTTGTACGCATATATTTAAAACATGGCAAACACATCTTTAATGAAAAAATCTGCCGCCAAAATAGGGTTGACACAATTGAATTAAATGTGGAACGACGACAGTATTATTTGCAGCATTATCAAAACCAATTGCAAAAATTTTACTTTCAATACAATATTCTTCAAAAATAATTTTCATTAATTTATAAATATTATCAGCAGTATGGGTGTCGTCAAAAACTCTAAATACCAATATTCATTTTTGTAGATCCCATGATTGGTCAACGTAATGGTAAGTAAGTCCTAAGTATGAATGTTTTTGTCAATGATCACTCCAGATATCGGCACAAATAGACACACGACCCATATAATTTTGAAAATATTATACTAATACTTTTTTTTTATATATAAATATCACACATAGTACGTTTTAATGTAGTCCTAGGTACTCTACATGAAGAAGGATTTGAAGCATTATGACAATATTTTAAAAAACCAGTTTTTTCCCCAAAACTAAAGGGAAGATGTTCGATCGCTACCATTCGTACTAATTGTTTCCTATTATTTTGATCAGTATATTTAAATAAAAGATGGTTAGGAGATGTGTACTTTGAAATTTGGTGTTATCCTCGTTGATGGTGAGCTTCGGCTAAATGCTTCATGTTCATATGCTTCCAATACGTCCCGTACCCTCCGGATTTGTTCCA
Organism: Xanthoceras sorbifolium; assembly: GCA_003430845.1. Lineage (NCBI taxonomy): Eukaryota > Viridiplantae > Streptophyta > Magnoliopsida > Sapindales > Sapindaceae > Xanthoceras > Xanthoceras sorbifolium. Next base: position 9,691,123 of record CM010620.1, on the reverse strand, counting down.
TTTAAAATCTTTGGAACAATAGTTGCAAACCACTATAACTAACCCATCCTTCTTCACCCTCTTCATATGAACTTTAAAAAGTTCAGATTTGTACTTTGCCAAATTTGGCTGCGACTGCGGTATTTGTACGGTTTCACTTGGGGTTGGGGGGGTTGGAGCAGAGGGACCAGGACCAGCATCAGTAGAGGGATGAGAACAATGAAGAGTAAAATTAAGAGAAGTTTAATTACCAAAAATTACATCCTCATATTTTCTTTATTGCATGTATTCAGCAAAATTTTGATCATTGTTATATTCTGGGAAAGGGCGACTCTGCACTTCTTGAGCATTTAAATCTGGTACCTGCTCATTATGCTTAACGTCTCTGCTGGAAACGGACCTTCTGGAATTGGAAACAGATTTTCGACCTCCGAAAATAAATGGTTTTGAGGATGATGCCATTATAAATTTATAAAAATAAAGTATTTAAACAAATAATAAAAATAATTACAGTAGTGAAAAACAAGAGCAAGATTGAGAGAATGAGAAAATTAGATAAAGATTGAGAGAATGAGAGATGAGAGAAATATTGAGAGAATGAGAGAATTTGTGTGAATGAATTGGAGAATTGATGGGGTTTATATAGTTTTTTGGGTTGGGGAAAAAATTAATATTTTTTAAAATTTAGGGGTTGAAATTGTAATTTTTTAGGGGAGCTTTTGATAATTTTACCTGAAGGACTAAGGAGCCGTTTTAGCTCCTTCTAACTGCTGCCATTGCAGCAGGTGGCCGTTGGCCACTCACTGTAGTAGCCAAAATATGTCAAGCCCAAAATATAAGCAAGGATCCATTTCTACCAAATGGGGAGTCTACGAGATCCGAGGGCAGCAGAAGACCTCATGAGACTGCCAGAACACTCTAAAAACTAGACCGTTAGGTTTGCAGCAATTACAGAACGCAGGCGTCGCCACCAACAAAGACGGACCAGAAATGGAAGAGCTTGACGGGCTATCCATACATCCGAGCTTTCCAGACCACAAAGTTAGTATCGGCTCCCTGACACGCTCAAACGCGTGGGAATAAATTCCAAGTGTAGGATGTGTCGAAGTAATAATATTTTCGTGAGTACGGAGTCGAATCCACAAGGAAGTGGTGGAACTAATTCTATAAATTAAAGATTACCTAATGCAATAAAATAAATCAAGTGATGTTTGAGATTTGATTAAACTAAAATTAACAACTAAAATGATAAAATAAAGCGAGACGGGTTAAATGGAAGATAATGTTAGGTGGTCACACGGTTCCAATTCCGAATAAGGAAATATATTGACTATTATGAAGCACGTTATTAACATAATAAGACATCTTCAACTAAGGCCATACCACTTTATATTGCTCCCACAATGGTATGGTATGTGAATTCAATCAAATACACCTATTGGTCCTAGAGTGCAATTAATTGAAAACCATAGTTAATCTAATACAAAGGTTAATTAAGTAATTTCTTATCGAAATTAACCTAGTATTGATTCTTGAGTCAATTAAGCTCTATTGCAATTTAAATGATTTCTCATATAATATTACAATGAATATTAAATCGGTTCTCATCAAAGAGCATGCAATCTACTTTCGCAATCGCAAAACACCAGAATTGAACACAAAATAATAATATAAAATACGCTCAAAATCAATATCATGTATTACAATAAATATCAAATCGGTTCTCATCAAAGAGCATGCAATCTACTTTCGCAATCGCAAAACACAAGCATTGAACACAAAGTAATAATATAAAATATGCTCAAAATCAATATCATGAAATAATATACAAATATATTCATAATTAATAAAATCCAAATTCGTTCATGGTTCCTAAAACCACCTAACAACAAAACTAGCTACTCATATAATCGAAATAACAAGAAGATAGAAAAAGGGATGTGATACAACCCATTCGGAGACGTGTAGAGTCGAAATCGACTTTGGTCCGGCTAAGACTTCTCTTCCGCAAATCTTCGTCTTCTCTTGATGAACAATCGATGTAATTCGTAAAACTAATCTTGTGTTGGTGTTTGGTGATGATGGTTGGTGTTTTGGAGAGTGAAGAATGGTGAAAATTGGCCCTAGGCCGCAACTAAGAGCTGCTGGAACAAACCCAGCTAAACTCTCTGCCTTGGATCCCCTCTTCTCTCTTTTTTTGGTATCCCTTTCGATTCACAAATGGGGGCTATTTATAGGAGATGTCTGGTTACTGTTCACGCGTATACGTACTGTTCATAGGTGCGCGTGTACAGTACTATTCATGTATATTGTACTATTCACGTTTACACCCATATCTTCAATTTAATCCACCAAGGCTTTCTCAGTAAGCTCCTGCACCTCATATCAAGAATACATGTCCCGAATTGCCCGGTTTTGCCTAAACTCATCGTGTATTTGCATTAATTCACGAGGCTCACCTAATAGTTGCACATGCTCACAAAATACATCAAACGTACCAAAAATACTCAAAAATACAATAAAAAAAAAGATCCAAGGGTCGTAAATATATAACAATAAATGACCGATCACTCCCGCCTCCCACAAAATATCAGAACAAAGTTAATCAGCTTCTTGACGGCCCGACACGACAGCTTCGCATAGTCACACACAGACATGACTGGCATTAACCCGGAAGTCCTAGTGCATAAGCTATAGGTCGACCCAGATTACCCGCCCGTAAAGCAAAAACGAAGGAAGTTTGCGCCCGAGCGAAAACTCTCCGGCCATTGTTCAAATAAAACTAGACTGTTATAAATGAAGGATAATTCTCCAAAGAGGGGGGGACCGAAAAACTGAGATCCTAGAGCTATCAATATTCAGACAACACTCTCCGGCCATTGTTCATCATCTCCGACCACCTTCTGATCATACTCCGTTTATTCAATCTTACATCTTCTTCCATCAAAGAGACCTCAATCGCCAATATAACAGGAAGTATTACTCACTCATCTCCATTTACGAGCATTATATACTTATTAGCATTCGCTAACTTGACCATCGGAGTGACTTTGGCCGGCATCACCCCGGTGTCCCAGATGTCTTGCGGGTCACGTGCGTTCTATCTTTGCAGGTTGTAGTGTCCTGTGTCGCCGAGCGATTTTTAAGGACTACACTCACTGTGGCCAACGGCCACAAATTTGAAATTTTTTAAAATTTTAATTAAAAAAAAAACTGGTTCTAACCAGAACCGCTCGAACCAGGTGGTTCTGTGAACCACCGGTTACAAACCAGAGGTTCCAGTTTGTAACCAAGGCCAACCGGAACTGGGATCGGGTGTCTCGGTTCCGGTAACCAGTTCTGGAACCAATTTTTAACCGCAACTGAAGGTTCCTGTTAAAAATCACCGGTTCGATTCCAACAGAACCGGGGCCATGACTAGCCACCAAGAACACAAAAAAAAAATATTTCAGAATTCTTCAATCGACGAAGAACCCAGAACGACGAAGAACCCAAAATTTTCTAGGTTCTTCGTCGATCGAAGAACACTCAAAGAACGACGAAGAGCCCAAAGTTTCTGGGTTTTTCTATCTGTTCTTTGAGGGTTCTTCGATCGAGGGAGGCTCGACCTCCCCCGCCGAGCCTTCCCCCTCCTCCGCCTTTCAGTGGCGGGGGAGCTTCATAGATTCTATGAATCCATGCAAAGGTCTCCATAGATCCATCAATCTCCATGGATTCGATAAATCCATGGAGGAGGGCGGTCCAGATCAAATTTAGATCGTCCATCAGATCTGATGGACGCTCCAAATTTAATCTGGATATTTTTATTTTTATTTTAGTTTTTTAAGTTTTTTTAAAAAAATTGGTCCAGATAAGATCTAGACCATCCATCAGATCTGATGGACGATCTAGATTGGTTTAAATTTTTTTTTAAAAATTAATATAAAATGATCATATTACCTTTCTAATTATTATTATTTTTTTATATAAAATTTAAGGTTAAAATTGTAATTTGACTCATTTAAATAGAGTTAAGAGCAAATCAGTCTTTTTGCCAATTTTGTGAGGTTTGACCGTCAGAAAATTAGTCAAAGGGACCAGAATGATACATTTTCAAAAAGTTAGTGCCCAAGAATACCAAATTAATAATTCCTCAAAAGTTAGGAACCAAATTAATAATTGCCCTATTATTTTTAATCTGACATCTAACGGGTCAAATGTCTGTTGGGACTTACTGTTATTAGATTCTATAGCACAACCCAATATTTAATTCTAAATCGGAAGAAGTATGTTCCTAATACTGGGGAGATTTCCCCCATATGCACTTGTTGATATCAACTATTACATGTGCAATTTGAGTATTAACTTCTATAATAAATGAATATTCACTTCTATAATATCGAGAAACATACACTTTCATATTATTTACTAACAATCATTTTATATATGCGAGTAAATACATATAGTGGAGTCACAATAACCTTGATGTATGTCAATCTTTTTGTTTGAATTTTTTAGTACTAATGATGGGTACATAGTTGCTTTATATTGAATTGTTTCATAAATTTTAAAAAGTTAGCTTTGGTAATTTTGTTATCGCACTTTGCGATTTTTAATATCAAATTGTAAGTAGCGGAATTTATTATGTGTCAATCGTCAGAAAGGGCAAAAAGGAAAGTAATACGAATCTCATAGCAATGCAAACTAGAGGTGTGGGGCGGATTGGATCCATTAGATTTTGTACAATCCAAATCCGATCCAATTGAAGAAATTAAAATTTTATCCGATCCAATAATTATTAAATTCGATTAGATCTGAGTTTTAGATTATTTTTATTGTGTTAAAACATCCATAAAATTACCAAAAGTAAATAATTATATTAAAATTAACAAACAAATTATTAATATAAAAAACCAACTAGAAAAATTACATTATGCAACAAAAATAACTTAATTTCAAAGTTAATAATTTAAATAGTGAGTGAACCATAATTTTAATTCAAAGTCCAAATAAAAATATATCAAAGTATCTAATTTGATTACAGGCAAAGCCAATAAGTATGAATAAAAACATAATCCTAGTCTAGTCATAAAACATAAGTACATAACCATCAACTTATGTCATTAAATACAACTAGTTGTTAAATAAATAGCTATCAATTTCATTTATTATATTGTAGACCACGAAAATGGTAGGACGATGATCGAGCTACTACAATATGCAAAATAAGAGCACACGTTACCCGTACGACGCTTATGACACTGGGATGGTGCCAACCAATCACACTCCAATGGTCAAATCAGTAGATTGAAAGACACATATGTGTAGAACGTAGGGAGAGAGTTTAAAAATACTTCCTGTATACGGGAATGTGTGATCGTCGTGGATCGTAGTAGTGAAAGAATTGCTATAGTCGTAGATGAATAGTAACAGACGGTGGCTGAATTTCGCTTGGGAATTGTGACTTTCAAGAATCGTACGAAGTCAGAGTAAATAGCCTAATTAATGAATGCTTAAAGCTTGAGAAAAAAAAAAAGTAAACTCTCATATAGTGAGTAGTCCACCCGTTGGAGGTGGATCATCTACCTTGATATTTCAACCCAAATCAAGGAGAATATGATTACCTCATTGACTTGGTCCACTAGACTTTAAATTTGAAGTCTGATGGTTATGGACTTAGGTCAACTGTCGAGGTCAAGATATGACCCTCTAGTCGACTGTCGAGGTCGAGATGTGACTCCCAGGTCGATTGATATTGTCGATTTGTGACTCCTAGGTCTAATGTCGAGGTCGAGTTATTATCCTTAAGTTGACCATTGCAGTCACTAATCAATATATAGGCCTTGCTTCTGGTTTCGTGTCGACAATTTATGTGTCGTCATGCGAGCCTCGACTTGGGTATGGCCAAGCTTGGGCCAAAGTATAGAGCTTAAGTTGGGCTTTTTACTCGATAGACCCATGATTGGGCTTAAGTATTAAGCCCAAGAGAAGAATAGTCTATTTATTTTGGGCTTTAGGTGTATGTCATTTCTAATATTGAATTAAGCCTAACTTGGGCTAGACTTTGTTTCGGTCCTTGATATCTTGGGCCTCACCAAATTTAGCCACTACATGTATGAGGTATTAAAACTTGTTGATGGCAATTTTTGAATTACCGTCTAATCGAATGATCAATAGACATATGGAATGTAATAACATTTATTAAAGAATATAAGTATAATTACAAGCTATGAGTCGCCAAGCAGTTTTGCGCTCGGAAGAGGAAGTTCTCGAAGGATGTGAACATGGCTATGTTTGATGCCTAAAGAATCAATGTCAATCTGCAAGATAAGAGCAAATCACGTCATGAGTGTCGGCCAATAGCTAACGATTATACTCTAAGATCAAGTCATTAAATGATTATTATTAGAATAAGTTTGACATCGTTTTTGCTTATATTTTTTTGTTCATATACCTTTGTTCATAGAAATTTCCCTTTTATTTATAGAGGAGTGCTAGACGCTAATCTCAATGGGATATCCAACTAGACATTTAACATTGCCACGTGGCACCTACACGCGAAGTCATCATTGCTCGGCTGCCTATCCCCGTCAAATCAATTCTGATCCATTGGGTAGTTATAGGGATTTGGTGACATGTTAGGATGCAGGTTGTCTGAGGGATTTTATATTTAATATGAAGTGTACATTGCATTTATGTTGATGGTAATCGTATTAAATGCCATGTTAGGTATTATAAATATTGAATGGACAACAACTAGTTTTATTTATTTGAGAGGTTTATTGGATATCAACTCTCTTGGGTTATTTTATGAGGTGTAGTTGACCTATGAGAGGTTTATTGGATATCAACTCTCTTGGGTTATTTTATGAGGTGTAGTTGACCTAGCTATGTCGCCGGGAACTCTCTACAACATAAAATGATACATAATAGGAAGCATAGACAATGAATGAGGATAATTGTCTTGAACATTTTAATTGAGAGTGAGTGTGACGCGATATAATGGAAGACACTGACTTGGTTGGCATAAGAAAAGTTAGAAGAATGAAATGAAGAAAAAACCATAATTTATTATGTTGGAATTAGCCCAAAAACAAAAAACCATAACTTATTATATTGGAATTAGCCCACAAACTAAAGTTAAAAATAATATATGAGCCTTGAATTATGGCGAATAGACTGATTCGGCAAATTTTTATACTAAAAATTTTAAAGGATTAATTATAATAAAGTACCTTAACGTTTGGTCATATTGTAACGAAATCGTGAGTTTATCTTTAATTGAAAGTTAGTACCCTTGACCAATTGGTTGACCATTAGAGTTAACGGTCAACCAATAGTCAAAGGGCATTTTGGTCATTTTAACATTAATTTATTTTTTAAAAAAATTATTAAAAATTATAAAAACATTAAATTAATCTCCACTGTCCATCAAGATTGATGGACGGTGAAGATTATATTGATAAAAAAATTAAAATTAAAATAAAAAATAAAAAAATTCAAAAAAAATATATATTTTTGGTTGCTTAAACCAGAAAAAAAAAAAAAAAAATTTTTTGCCCAGATCTCCATCAACGGGAGCAAATTTGCTCCCGTTGATGGAGCAGCTCCATTTGCGATAAAGTCCATCGCAGCAAACCTAGTTTTTTGGGTTCACGTTCGAACCCAGATTTGGGTTCGAACGCAAACCTAGATTTCTGGGTTCGCGTTCTAACCCAAAAACAAGAATCAAATTTTTTTTTTTTTTTTGGTGATGTGGTGGAAGAGATCTCGCAGATGGAGCCAAAGCTCTATCTGCGATGGAGCGACTGCTCCATCAACGGGAGCAGATCTGCAAACAAACCAAACCAAATTTTTTTTTTTTCCTGTTTGGGTGAGTTCTTGGTTGGTGGAGATCCAGATTGGATCTCCACCGTCCAGATCTGGATCTCCATCGTCCATTAACATTGATGGACGGTGGAGATCCAATTTGGATCTCCACCAAGAATCCCAAAAACACTAAAAAAAACATTCAATATAAAATAAATTTTTTAACTTTTTTTAATTGTTTGTTTTTTAATTTTTTTTTTTTTTTGAAAATGTTATCTCTACCATCCATCAACATTGATGGATGGTGGAGATCTATTTTGAAAAAAAATTAGTTTTTTTTTCATTTTTTAAAATTTTGTTTAATTTAATTTTTTAATTAGAGGTAGTTTTGTTATTTCGCCTATAAGTCAAAGTCAAACCGTTAAGTTTGACTGGGTCAACTGACGGTAGGGTACTAACTTACAATTAAGGCTAAACTCACGATTTCATTACAATATGACCAAACGTCAGGATACTTTATTGTAATTAGCCCAATTTTAAAATATAGATCCAATCCAATCCGATTATACCCTAAAATTGGATCGGATCTAATAAATCATATTGGATCAGGTTGGATCCCGCACGCCCCTAGCATATACAGAAAGACCCAAAAGGCAAACTTTTTGAAAAGACATTACAATTGGGCCGGTCGCCCGGCCTTGTATCGGGACCAGGCCCATGATTACAAAACCCAAAAAGGGCAATTTGGTAATGTTAAAGTCAGGTCCCTCTATCTTAGCGCCACCCAAAAAACCAAAACCCTACTTCCTCCTTTTTTATTTTTTCTTCTTCACTCCTTTCTCTCAACTCACAAAACGCAGCTAGCCGCCGTTTCAGGTTTCAGGTAAAAAAACTACGAATCGCCGATTCTCTCTCTGTTATTTATATATTTGTATCTATACACACAATATCACGTGTGGGGACTTTGAATCTGTTTTGTGTAGTGATCTGGTAGTCCGGTACCGCGAAAACTGACATGTAAATGAAAGCAGCTGTCGTTTGAGCTAGTGTCGTTTGAGCTAGTGTCGTTTTTGTTGGACCTTTTGAGTTTGTGTTTTTTCGTTTAATAGAACTGCGTGATCGATAAGAAACTAATTCTAGAAATCGTACTTGTGTTTTATATGTACACTATGTCTACTGACATGCTCGATTATAATCCTGTTTAATCTGATAAAATATAATCGACGTATTCATGTTTCTGACGTCTTATTTGCTTTTTAATATTATTGTTGTTGGTTGAATATTGCGAAATTAAACAGTTTTTGGATATTGGTTAGTGTTCGAATTTTTTTTATTTGGTTTTTTGTGAAGAACGGAAGAATCATTGTTGGATTTAATTGTTTTCTATGTAACATAGAAAAATTTTGGTCATTTTGTGTTATCATGACTTATAATTATGATGCAATAAGGTTTGGTCTTATATGGAGTGGATTTATGCAACGGTGTAGTTTTTACCATGATAAATTGTTTGATTCTATGTATTAGCACGTATGTGGACGTGGGTTGGTATCTCTTAATCTGTTTGTGTTGAGATAAGAGACCAATTTTTGTTTGCTGCTATGGAATAGAAGTCACTATGGGATTTTAATATTCTCTGTGAAATTTTTTGGCAGCTTGCTTTTGGAAGAATGGTGAGAGTTAGTGTGTTGAATGATGCTCTTAAGAGCATGTATAATGCAGAGAAGAGAGGGAAACGGCAGGTCATGATCAGGCCATCCTCAAAAGTTATCATCAAGTTTCTTTTGGTTATGCAGAAGCATGGTTTGCCCATTACAATTGTCATATATTTTTTTTTATACCTTATTCAAGTTTTAATGTAATGTATATGAAATTTTGAATTTGAGACTGTTTATTAATCATGAAAATTTGTTTTGTAGGTTATATTGGAGAATTTGAGTATGTTGATGATCACAGAGCTGGCAAAATCGTGGTTGAACTCAATGGAAGGCTCAACAAGTGTGGAGTGATCAGTCCTCGTTTTGATGTTGGCGTGAAAGAGATTGAAGGCTGGACCGCTAGGCTGCTTCCCTCTAGACAGGTTAACTAGCCTCAAAACCCCTAGTTATTATTATATTCAGATAAACTTATTGTTAAATGAAACAATAGTGCATGAGATTTGTGATAATATATTTCAAATCAGAAACTGTTGGTGTAGGAGAAGAATTATAGGGAAACTATTACTGTCAATTACATTGCATAATTGATAATTTTGTAGATAAGGATCATATATGATGTTCAATTGTTTTATGCCTAACTGTACATATTGTATATATTCTTATCTGGGTGTCGTAGCTTTGTTGCGTTTGGGTAGATTGGGTATGGTAAAGTGCAAGAGATGCATATATGCCAAAAACTGATTTGTAGGAATATATACATGCTCAAATGCACCTTGGTGACTTAAGTGTGGGTTGGAGACACTGGATTATTTGTGCAATTATTATAGTTTAGGAGAGATGTATTTGCTATAAGATTTTCCATTTTAGATTTGTATTCCTTGTGGTCATATTTGTGATCTACTATAATAAGTTTCATGTGTGAATTTTGAGATGAATGCATTCTGATAAATGGAGTTAATTAAATATGCAGTTTGGATATATTGTGCTGACGACATCTGCCGGCATCATGGATCATGAAGAAGCTAGGAGAAAGAATGTTGGAGGCAAAGTACTTGGTTTCTTTTACTAAAAGCAAAGAGTTACTAAAAGCCTTTTTAATATCTCTTTTTTTGAATTTTGGCTTACTACCTAGTAGTAGTTTTCATCTTCCAAGTGTCCAAGCTTATGCTATTTTGTACTTTGGGATAATTTTATTGCAAATTTTTGTTACAATTTCATACTATGTTTTAAATGCAAGTTTGGGATTTTGGTTGCTGGCTTCTCCATTTGCTGTTTTTGTTCTGTTAACACAACGGTTTGTCGTTTTGGTCTTAGTGTAGATTATCTTTCTTCGTTTCTCCAGATGCTGCGGCCCTCTTCATTCAGTTAAATTCGTGTTGGTATATATATGTGATCCCACGATAAACTAATTGGTATAATTGTCAAATGTCCACCATACTATCTCTTGTTTCTTGACATGGTTGTAAGGTGAACAGTAATATGCAGTTGAAGAGTTTATTGGTATTTACAAAAATGTCGATTGTGCTCTCGTTATTCTGTTGTCCTGGGCTTGGCGGCGATGTCACCAAATGGTGTCAATTTATGACTACTTGAAATCAATTTTTCTTGCCTATATTAGAATCCGAAGTAAAAAATTCGCATTTTTTTTACTGGCTTTCAAATTAAGTTTTGAAATAGTGGATGCCGTGGGAATATTGGTTTTTCGACTAACTCCCGGCCAAATCTATATGGAATAAATTAGATTATTGTTTTAGTGTAAGTTGAAACACGAAGCAGTAGCTTAACTAAGAGTTAATTACACTCAACCTTCCTGAGGTTTGGTTAATTATATTCGAAATCAAAGTTTGCATTAATGAACACTAACCTCCCCTCACGTTAACGTTGACCGTTAAAATGACCGTTGACTTTTTTCAAAATTTTTAAATGACCAAAATACTCCTGTCACAAAATTTTTTTACTGTTCATTAAAAAAAATTAATGGTGAGATCCAGATTAGATCTCCACCGTCCATTAACAATGATGGACGGTGGAGATCCAATCTGGATCTCCACCAAGAAAAAAAAAAAAAAAAATTTTTTTGAACTTCATCTTCGTTCTTCGAAGATGAACTTCATCTTCGAACTTCATCTTCGAAGAACGACGAACCCAGAGGGTTCGATCTTCGAACCCTTATAGGTTCGAGATCGAACCCAGAGGGTTCGTTCTTCGAACCCAGAAGGGTTCGTATCTTCGAACTCAGAAGGGTTCGTATCTTCGAACCCTTCTGGGTTCGAGATCGAACCCAGAGGGTTCGATCTTCGAACCCTCTGGGTTCCACGAACCCAGAAGGGTTCGATCTGGAACCCAGAAGGGTTCGAAGATCGAACCCAGAACGGTTCGATCTTCGAACCCAGGATCGAACCCTCCTGGGTTCGATATTCATCGAACCCAGAAGGGTTCGTTATTCATCGAACCCAGAAGGGTTCGTTCTTCGAATCCTTCTGGGTTCGATCTCGAACCCTCTGGGTTCGAAGAACGAACCCTCTGGGTTCGTGGAACCCAGAGGGTTTGAAGATCGAACCCTCTGGGTTCGATCTCGAACCCAGGAGGGTTCGATCTTCGAACCCTGGGTTCGAGATCGAACCCTCCTGGGTTCGAGATCGAACCCAGAGGGTTCGTTCTTCGAAGATGAAGTTCAAAATTTTTTTTTTTTTCTTGGTGGAGATCCAGATTGGATTGGATTGGATCTCCACCATTAATTTTTTTTAATGAACAGTAAAAAAAAATTTGTGACAGAGATATTTTGGTCATTTAAAAAATTTGGAAAAAGTCAACGGTCGTTTTAACGGTCAACGTTAACGTGAGGGGAGGTTAGTGTTCATTAATGCAAACTTTGATTCCGAATGTAATTAGCTAAACCTCAGGGAGGTTGAGTGTAATTAACTCGCTTAACTAATAATACATAATTCTTAAAAAAAGAGTGATTTTCATTTGGGTCCTTAATTTTTGGGAAATTATCAGTTTTTTAATGCAGTTTCGTTTATTGATATACTTGGGCTCTAACCTTTTGAAATGTATCATTTTGGTCCCTCCGACCAAATTTTTACTAGTCAAACGTAACAGAATTGGTAAAAAGGCTGTTTTGCCCTTGATTCTATTTAAATAAGTTAAAGTTACTATTTTAATTTCAAATTTTAAAAAAGAATATTAATAATAAGAAGGATAGTATGGTTATTTAAAATTAATTTTTAATTAAAAATATTAAAATATTTAAAAGTATGTAAAAAAATATATTCAAATGAATCTCCACCGTCCATCAAAATTGATGGACGGTGGAGATTTTATTAAAAAAAATTATAAATTAATTTTTTTTAATTTATTATTTTTTTACTATTTTAAAAAATTAATGTTCTTAATGGAGATCCAGATTGGATCTCCACCGTCCATCAACAATGATGGATGGTGCAGATCCAATCAAGAAAAAAAAAAAAATTGAGCAGGGTTCGATTCTAACCCAGTTTGGGTTCGAATCGAACCCAGTTTTTTGGGTTCGAAGACGAACCCAGGTTTCTGAGTTTGAAGATGAACCCAGGTTTCTGGGTTCGATAAGGAACCCAGAAACCTGGGTTCGTCTTCGAACCCAAAAAATTGGGTTCGATTCTAACCCAGATCTGGGTTCGATTCGCTCAAATTTTTTTTTTTTTTTGTTCTTCATCTGATGTTCAATTTTTTTTTTTGTTCTTGGTGGATCTCCACCAAAAATATTATTTTTTTAAATAGTAAAAAAAATTCGATATAATCTCCACCGTCCATCTAGATGGACGGTGAAGATTTTTATTTACTATTTTTTATTAATTTTTTAATTTAATTATTTTTTAATTAAGGATAGGATAAAAGACAAAAATACCCCTAGAATAGTTAAGTTTGACTAACATTTGACTAACAGAGAGATCAAAATGATACATTTCCAAATAGTTTGGGTCCAAGTATACCAATAAACGAAACTGCTTTAAAAAACTGATAATTCCCCAAAAATTAGGGACCCAAATGAAAATCACCCTTAAAAAAATAATAGGCTGAAATTATATACTTTGGTTTATTCCACTTTCAATTGGTAGTTTTAATATAAAAATTATCACTCAAATCAAGTTAAAAAGTTGCAAAATTTGTTATTAAACTCAACTCAGGCTAAACCACTTTCAATTGGTAGTTTTAATATAAAAATTATCACTCAAATCAAGTTAAAAAGTTGCAAAATTTGTTATTAAACTCAACTCAGGCTAAACCACTTTCAATTGGTAGTTTTAATATAAAAATTATCACTCAAATCAAGTTAAAAAGTTGCAAAATTTGTTATTGAACTCAACTCACGCTTCTTACACTTTTTTTTTTTTTTAAGAAAAGGGCAAATTACACTAACACCCTTTATATATCGTTTTTTGCACTCGCTGACAACCTTTTCCCTTATTGCACAAACATCCTCTAAATTTTGTTGACCAAACCATTGACTAACAGAGAAGTTAACGGCTTGGTACTGTAACAAGGGCAAATTCGTCTTTTTTCCTTAAATTAAAATTTAACTATTCATCATTTTCTTCAATTAAATTCTTAATAACAACCAAATTTAGATTTTTTCAATTACTCATCTTCTTCAATAAAAATTGAAGAACAACTAAAAAAAAATTGAAGAACAAAAAAAGAAAAAAAAAAATTCTTCTTCTTTGGTTGAAGAAGAATTTTTTTGGATTTTTTGTTAAAAAAATTTAAATTGGATTTGGGTTTGTTTGGATTTTTTTATTGAAGAATGAATTTGTTTGGTTGAAGAAAATTTTAAAAGATGATGATGATGATAATAATAATGATCTAGGTTTGTGATTTGGAAAGGAAAAAAAAAATCTAAATTTGGTTGTTATTAAGAATTTAATTGAAGAAGATGATTAATAGTTAAATTGATTTTAATTAAAATAATTTTTTAATAATTTTAATTAATTTAAGGGAAAAAGAAGAATTTGCCCTTGCTACAGTACCACGTTAACTTCTCCGTTAGTCAACGGTTTGGTCAACAAAATTCAGGAGATGTTTGTACAATAAAGATAAAGGTTACCAGCGAGTGCAAAAAACGATATATAAAAGGATGTTAGTGTAATTTGCCCTAAAAAAAAAAAGATTGGTCCAAAGCAATTATTTTCTTTTTGCCATCACATGTTGGTTGAGAAATGAAATAATAATAATAATAATAATAAATAAATAAATAAGAAATGCAGTTTTGGTTCAAGCCCTCAAATCAATCACATTTAAACACAAAGTAAAAGGAACACACATTTGATTATAATAAAACGAAGTTGCCATAACAAAAGAAAAACCAATAATCTTCTAAGGACAAAAACACCACGAACTAGCACTGATAATAGCTTCAATATTACCCTTCAAAATAAAATAAAATAACAGCTTCAATATTAGAACATGGAAACAAAAGTTTACAAAACAGAAACTTCCATTTTCTATAAAACATCTCAACTTGTAGTAGTAGTAATAATAATAATAATAACAATATCCATACTTGAGCGAAAAGCATTTTATTCTAGATGCACTGCCAAAGGATCCATAGTTGCCCAACAGATCAATCAAAACTTACTTCAACTGGTGATCACGATTCATTCAACTACACGATATCGGTATCAGGATCATGATCATCATCACCCCTCTCATCATGATGATCACCATTGATCATCTCATCGCCGTCCCCGCCACGGCGACTACTGCTCAATGCCATCATCATCAGAGCTAGCTAGACATACTCTGTGGAAGAGAATGAGCCATAGAGAAGTTTTTTGATTTTAAATGAATATGAGAATATAGAGAAGGAAGATACTAGAGAAGAGAGAGAGAGAGAGAGAGAGAGAGAGAGAGGCAGCTGCTTAGGTCAAGTTTGTGGAGAGTGGATCTTCCAAGCATATACTTGAAGCATTAACTTTGCTGGCCCATTAATTTTATTTTTTTCCATCAACTTTTACTCATTTATATGATTATAATGGTGAACGTGGGATGCATATATATATATATATATATATATATATTAGTGTCGTTCTATTTTAGGTAAAGGTTCAATTTCACTATGTATAAATATCAGTATGTGTGTATAGTTTTTTTTTTTTATTGTGAGTGTAAATATCTGTTATTATGGAAGTAAATATTCAAACCGTACGTTGAGGGATTAATGTCGGCAGATCCTGACTCACTTATAATTAACTTTATAATTATATAATATAAAAAAAATGTAAAAAAAAAAGGAAATTTTTTCTTCAAATTGCACACTTTGGTGGCAAAATAAAAAGTAATATATTTACATGTCATTGTTATTTTGGACTGTATTGTGTTGTGTATATAGTAATAGTAGTCTTTTTGATATGGGATGTCACTTTTTGAGAGAGTTTTTAATTTTTTGCCATGACAGAATACTAAATTTTAGACTTTTTTTTCTGTTCAATCTCTTTGATCCTTATCTTAACTACTTCTAGCTAGCTCCAATCCAATGGCTAGAATTTTTAAACATGGCATAAATAGACTTATTTAAGTTTTAAAAACAGTTTGAGCCGATAAGATGAGGTTGGTGGTAAACCCCTCACATTTACATTTCGAGGTTGTGAATATGAGTCTTGTCTCACTCCGCAAATTCCAAATTAATTATAACAACTTAAAAAAAAAAAAAAGGTTTGAGCCTTTTCCCATTATTGTAATTATTGTAGTTAAACATTACAAGACAATCAATTTACATTTTTAATAATTTGAAAGCAATTTTTACAATTTTTTTTTTTAATTTAGGGTGGAGATTTAAACTTTAGATCCAATAACTTAGTTAAGAAATGTGGTTATCAACTTGACTATACATGCAACCATAATTTTTAAGATGTTAAGCTGCTTATTATCACAACCTTATTTTAATAGTAACATTTTAATTATTGGACAAAAATGTAGAAAGTCAAAACTAAGGAAAATATAGTGTTGTTCAATTGTACATCCACTAAAGTGGTTAGTGCACCTCCTTTTCACCTTAATCGTGAGAGTTTAAATCCCACTATATGCATTTACTGACATGTGAGTAGTTTTCTTATCTTCTGTTATGAAAGTAGATATTCGGACCGCACGTTTAGTGATTGATTTTGGGATTGTTCAATTTAAGGGTTTGCTCTTGGCTCCTACAAAGATAAAAAAAAAAAAAAAAAAAAAAGGCTAATTGCACTCATACCTCTAAGGTTTGGTCTTTTTGCACATGCTGACAACTTTACCTTTTATTACACAAACATTCTCTGAAAAAAGTTGATCAAACCATTGATTAACTATAAAGTTAACGTTTTTGGCGGAAAGATGAAATTACCCTTAATAAAAAATATTAAAAAAAAAAAACTTTCCACCTTACAAGATGGACAGATGGATTAAAAAAAAAAAAGAAATTCAAGGTGGAGATCACATCTGGGATCTCCACCTTGAGAAACGATGAGACCAGACCTTGTCTTCATCGAAGAAGATCAGGTCTGATCTTTATCGGAGACGAGATTGATGGAGATCTCGTATCCGTTGCAATCACTAGAAAATAATAATAATAATAATAATAATAATAATAATAAATGCATCTACCACCACAATATCCACCACAATCACCACAACATCCACTTAAAAAAAAAAAAAAATTGGGATGAGATGGAGCGATGGAGCCCATCGGAGCACCGGAGCGCAAGATCTCATGAACCGTGAGAGCGCCAACACACTTCGGCGGTATTCATGAAAGATGGAGCCAAGGCTCCATCTCAAGATTTCTGGAGAAATCTAGAGATAGTGCCTTTTGGCTCCATCTCCATTCTAATTGACCATATTAGATCTAGTCTATTTTTATTTATATTTATTTATTTTAAATTTTTTTTAATTGTTTTAATGGTTTAATGGGAAAAAGACGAGTTTGCCCTTACTACAGTAACTTCACGTTAACTTTATAGTTAGTCAACGATTTAGTTAACATTTTTTAGGGAATATTTGTGCTTGCCAGCGTGTACAAAAAGACCAAACCTTAAGGGATATGAGTACAATTAAGCCTAAAAAAATTATACATATTTTACAAATTTGAATACTTTATTTCTTATTATTCTCACTTCGTGACCAATAAGCAAGTGTGAGATCTATATAATATTATTTATGTCGAAAGTATCATATATTATAAATCAAGTGCTGCTATCATGGTTTATACAATTAATACAACTTAGAAGCCCCACGTTGACTACCAACATAAATATATGTGATCTACCTGTAATATATGCTCCAATCATAATTCTTTTTATAAGATAAAGTCCAATAATGGAGATAACATAGTTCTCAAAAATATTGAATGCACATCTTCTTCCTCTTGCTCTTTTACATACAAACGTTAAATGTAGCATTATATTATATAGTTTTCTTTATTGAAGAATCTATGCATGCACATGATACTTTGTAAATTGTAATCAACATTTGCATAACAAGCAGCCATTTCATGTGCATTAATTCTTATTGAAAATTAAACTTGCCTCTAGAAGTCTACAAACATGGACTTCAATAACCACCATTCTAGAAGCCATCCACTATTGACTCCAAGAATCATCATCAAATTTTTCACCTCCAACCACCATCAATTTGGCACCGGCCTATCACCAACTTTTTAATTTTTATTTTGTTTTTTTGTTCATCTCATTTCCTATATAAAGGAATAAAGTTTGTATTAAATATATGTGTAGTGGTGTCACTTGATAAAGAGAGAAATAAAATCTTCTCCTCCTTTTGTGTGTTTCGAAATCTCTCTTAGAGGTGCACCACAAGTGACCTCAAACTTTTCTATCCCACCAACAGTGGTATCAGAGCGCAGGAGAACCAGAAATATGAAGAACAGAGGCCAAATACGAATTTGCCCAGAAATCAAAGTGCTCAAAATATATTTTGGAGCACTCTAGAGTATTCTACTCGTCCCCAAGAATTCAACGGTGAAAATCTCACCCAAATCGGAGTTCCAGAGATGTCGCACGCGCCTTTCGACATTGGAGAGTGATCTCACGCTCCGGCCACACACAATTACAGTCTCGGCGAGTGAACTACATGCTCCGGTAGTCTTCTTCGCCCGTTTGTGAGATCCGACCCGAGTCCGATCCGGTATTTGATCCATTTTCCACCTATTGCCCGACCCGGTTGCTGACGTCACTAACGCCATTATACCAGCTAGAATATTCCGTCCGTCAAGGGAATATTCTGTTATCAGCGGTTGACTTTTTCCAAAAAGTTTGACCGCCAGTTTCAGACGCTTCCGAACTCATTTTTTTGACAAAATCAAAGTGGTTTCCAAGGTTTTAGACCATTTCGGACGCAATTGTGCACTCCATTTTTGCAAATTCGGACTCTAAATTAGTGTTCTAAGCACTTCAAGTCTTGATGGCCAACAATAACGCGCATATTGTCATTCCGAAACTCACTAAAGACAATTATGACAATTGGTGCATACAAATGAGAGCTATACTAGGATCTCAAGATGTTATGGAGATTGTAGAAGATGGATATACAGAACCTGCATCCAAAGAAGCTGAAAAAACCCTGACAGAAGCGCAAGCAACAACTCTCAGAGCCGATCGAAAGAAGGATTATAAAGCAAAGTCCATAATCTATCAAGGACTGGACGAAGCGACGTTCGAGATCATAGCATCCGTTAAGTCATCAAAAGAAGTCTGGGACACCCTTCTCAAAACTTACAAAGGTGCTGACAAAGTGAAAAGGATCCGTCTTCAAACATTATGGGGGGAGTTTGAATCCCTACGAATGAAATCAAATGAATCCATTGCTGAATTCTATACACGAGTGATGGTCGTTGCGAATTAGCTAAGAAGAAATGGAGAAACTCTCACAGACATGAGAATTTCGGAGAAAATCTTGCGATCATTAGATCTAAAGTTTGATTTCATTGTTGTGGCCCTAGAAGAAACAAAAGATCTTGAGACGATATCCGTTAAAGAACTAGTGGGTTCATTGCAAGCCCATGAGCAGAAAGTCACAAGAAGAAGTGACGATAGAGTATTGGAGTAAGCTCTCCAGTCAAAACTCTTCATCAATGAAAAAAGATACGAGCAAGGGGGGACCTCACAACAAGGAAGGGAACGAAGTAGAGGATCTCGTGGAAGAGGTTCAGAAACCAGAAGTAGAGGTAGATGAGGAAGAGATACAAATAGAGGAGGACGTGGACATCAGAACTATGTCCCACGAGGAAGAGGACGAGGAGGAAGAGGCGGTTATAACAACTGTCCGATCATTGATAAAAGAAATGTCCAATGCTATAATTGCCACAAATATGGCTACTATAGCAACAAGTGCAGAGGCAACCCAAATGAGGTAAATGAAAGTTCTAACTTTACAGAAAAAAGAGCAAGTTGGAGGAGAATCGTTGATGTTGATGGCACACAACTCAACCTATCAAAACAAAAATGTTTGGTTTCTTGATTCTGGAGCCAGCAACTATATGACTAGCAGAAAAGACTTATTCACTAAACTTGATGAGAAAGTTCATGGAGAAATCTTATTTGGCGACCTCTCTAAAATCCCTGTCCAAGGAAGGGGAGATATTATGATCAAGTAGAAGAATGGAGATCATGCTTTCATCGCCAATGTTTATTATGTTCCAAACATGAAGATAAACATCCTAAGTCTCGGACAACTCTTGGAGAAAGGCTATCACATTAGCCTTCAAAATATGCAACTCACCATTACAGATGCTCGAGGAAAGCTAGTTACTCGAGTTTAGATGACGAAGAACAGGATGTTTCCTCTCGCAATTCACCATGATGCACCAAGGTGTTAACTGCCATAATCAATGACAAAGACTGGCTATGGCATCTTAGGTATGAATATCTCAATTTTGAAAGTTTAAAGTAGCTGGGAAGTAAGAATATGGTGAAAGGATTGCCAAACATCCATCACCTTAATGAGATCTGTGAAAGTTGTGTTCTCAGCAAACAACATAGAAATAGCTTCGGAAAGGAGGCAAATTGGAAAGCAACCATGCCACTTGAGCTCGTTCACACAGATGTGTGTAGTCCATTAACGTCGATATCAAATGAACAGAATCAATACTTTCTTACCTTTATTGACGACTACAGCAGGAAGACTTGGGTTTATCTCCTAAAAAGGAAGTCTGAAGTATTTGGTTACTTCAAAGAGTTTAAAACTCTTGTGGAGAAGCAAAGTGGCTACTACATCAAAACACTGAGATCAGATCAATGTGGAGAATACACTGCAGGTGCTTTCCAGGAAATTCTTAAGCAACAAGGAATAAGACATCAATTTACACCAGCTTATACTCCTCAGTTAAACGGTGTAGCTGAAAGGAAGAATCGAACAATCCTTAACATGGCCAGAAGCATGTTAAAGGATAAAAATATGCCTAAAAGCTTTTGGGTTGAAGCAGTCTCATGTGTGGTATATCTACTACACAAATGTCCTACGAAGAGTTTTGATATAAAGACACCGCATGAAGTATGGAGCACTCACAAACCAAGTGTGAGCCACCTTAGAATTTTTGGCTCCATTGCCTACATTAAGGTCCTAGAAGCAAGAAGAACCAAGCTTGAAGATAAAGGAGAAAAATGTATCCTGGTTGGATACGGTGACAGAACTATGGGTTACCGGCTATACAACCCCGTTACCAAGAAAGTAATCTTCAGCAGGGATGTCATTTTTAAAGAAAATGAATCCTGGAATTGGGATCAGACTAAAGCTTCCACAAGTACAGAGTTAGTATATGAAGGAGAGACAATAGAAATGGCTACAGAGCCACAAATACCCAGAGATCAGCAGACTCCTCAACGTGGTTTCCCTTCACCATAAATGTATGATGCTCCATTACCAATTGAACGTGAACTTTCTAATATGAGGCCTAGAGGGACACGTAGCCTAGAAGATCTATATGAAGATACAGAACAGGTGGAAGAAGATATTACTCTGTATTGTCTGCTAATGACAAGTGATCCAGTTAGCTTTGAAGAGGCTAACCAAGAAGGAAAATGGAGAAGTGCAATGGATGAAGAGATTCAATCCATTGAAAAGAACATGACATGAGAGTTGACTAATCTCCCAAAAGGTCAAAAAACCATCGGAGTGAAATGGGTCTTCAAGACAAAAAGAAATGCCGAAGGAGAAGTCTAGAGATACAAAGTAAGACTTGTAGCAAAAGGCTATAAGCAAAAGAAAGGAGTTGATTACGGAGAAGTCTTTGCCCCAGTTGCCAGACTAGAGACCATCAGATTGCTAATATATTTGGCAGCCCAGAGAAGTTGGAAAATTTACCAACTTGATGTAAAGTCAGCATTCCTGAATGGCTTTCTTGAAGAAGAAATCTATGTGGAACAACCACCTGGATATGTGAAGAAAGGCAGAGAAGATAAAGTATACAGACTGAAGAAAGCTCTATATAGTCTGAAGCAAGCACCTCGTGCATGGAAACATGAGGATTGATGATTACTTCCAAAAGAACGAATTTGAGAAATGTTCGTACAAGCATGCACTGTATTTGAAGAAAGAAACTGATGGAAGTTTGTTATATGCATGCCTATATGTTGATGACTTGATCTTCACCGGCAACAATCCAGCCATGTTTGAAGATTTCAAGCGGAGAATGGTGAAAGAATTTGAGATGACTGACATTGGTCTAATGACTTATTGTCTCGGTATTGAAGTGGTGCAAAGTGAAAAAGGTATCTTCATCTCCCAGAGTATCTATGCTAAAGAAATTCTGAAAAGATTTGGTATGGAAAAATGCAATCCTGTTACAACTCCAATAGAAACAGGATTAGAATTAAGAAAGAATGAAAGAGGAGATGTTGATCCCACCTATTTTAAGAGCTTGGTTGGAAGTCTGAGATACTTGACGTATACTAGGCCAGATATACTATATGGAGTTGGACTAGTCAGCAGATATATGGAGACTCCTGACCAATCTCACCTAAATGCAGCAAAGAGAATACTCCGTTACATAAAAGGTACCATTAATGATGGTATATTATATACAAAATGTGAAGATTGCAGGTTGACTGGCTATTCAGATAGTGATTGGGGCAGAGATCTGGATGAACGTAAAAGCACGACAGGTTTTACGTTTTTTATAGGAGATACAGCGCTCACATGGTCATCCAAAAAGCAAGCTATTGTGACACTGTCATCATGTGAAGCTGAGTACGTTGCTGCATGCTCAGCTGTCTGTCACGGTATATGGATCAGGAATATGTTGGAATACTTAAGATTTTCACAAGTTAATCCTACAGAGGTCTACATCGACAATCGGTCAGCGATTGCGCTAGCAAAGAATCCAGTATCCCATTAAAGAAACAAACATATTGATACACGATATCATTTTATCAGAGAGCATATGAAGAATAAAGAGGTGAAATTAGTCTCTTGCAGGACATATAATCAGGTTGCTGATATTTTCATTAAGCCACTCAAACATGATGTGTTTTCAAGACTGAAGTTCATGCTCGGTATGACGAAACAAGGAGATTCAAGTTTAAGGGGGGATGTTAAAAATTAAACTTTTCTCTAGAAGCTTACAAACATGGACTTCAATAACCACCATTCTAGAAGCCATCCACTATTGACTCGAAGAACCATTATCAAATTTTCCACCTCCAACCACCATCAATTTGGCACCGGCCTATCACCAACGTTTTGATTTTTATTTTGCTTTTTTGTTCATCTCATTTCCTATATAAAGGAATTAAGTGTGTATTAAATATATGTGGAGTGGTGTAACTTGATAAAGAGAGAAATAAAATCTTCTCCTCCTTTTGTGTGTTTCGAAATCTCTCTCAGAGGTGCACCACAAGTGACCTCAAACCTTCCTATCCCACCAACAATTCTCTTGTATGGGTTTTTTTTTACTTTAATTTATTTTCATTTAGAGTCCGTTTGGAAGAGTTTCTCCAAATATATATATTCTACAAGTAGATTTTTTAGAAGTATAACGTCTACAAATAGAGCTTTTAAATAAAAATACGTTAGTCGTTGGGTTGTCAATTAAAAAATTATTTTGAAATGATATGATTACAAAAAAAGACGTGAATTTAAATTAAAAGAATATTGTAAAATTAATAAAATATAATATCATTATATTAAACATTTTAGTGTTTTTAAAATTTTAAAAAGATATAGTTGAAAAAGTCTAATATTTGAGTTTCTTATAGTAGATGTAAAATAATTTTTTAATCGTTCAAAAGTTTTACTGGAGTCACAACCAAACGACACATTTATTCGTCTGATTTTCAAGTTCAAAAGGGTTTTAAGGTGGATTTGATTCAAACATAAATCTATAATTTTTTTATATAATTCAAAACTAATCTAAAACTAAAAGAATTACTTTTGACTACTTTTGTTATGTCAAAAAATTTATTGAATTTTTATTAAAATGACATGACAGATTGAATTGTATCAATAAAATTATACCCATGAAAGTTTTTTCATCCAAAAGTGATTATCCTTTTTGCAAACAATAAAATTAAGTTGATGGTAGAGAATATAATTAAAGATAAAAAATCAAATGATAGAGATTCGACAAAGGCCCCTAGTTATTTCAAAGACAAATGATGTTCCAACTAACCCTAAAGGCTAAGGTTTATAGTAAGAGTACTCATCAGTTTTGATAATGTTCTAAGTTCGAGTTACCGTTATTGACTTTTAGTGAGTTGACATATTTATGTTCAAAAAACCTATCTACAGAGGTTCATTAAGCTTCGACCCTAACATAGATGCAATGGGGGTCCAGCGTAATGTTCAGATTTAGGATCAATCTCCCCTTAATCTATTTTCTTTACCAAAATGAAAAAGAAAGGAAAAAAAAAAAAGAGAAGATGTTCCAACTATCTTAGATTCTCATTTTACCCACATAACTCAATTGTGATTGGCATTAACTATTGCTATAATAAAAATCATATATATATGCACCCAAAGAGCCTTTAAGCA
Organism: Xanthoceras sorbifolium; assembly: GCA_003430845.1. Taxonomy (NCBI): domain Eukaryota; kingdom Viridiplantae; phylum Streptophyta; class Magnoliopsida; order Sapindales; family Sapindaceae; genus Xanthoceras; species Xanthoceras sorbifolium. The sequence continues at coordinate 9,666,710 of CM010620.1, read as the reverse complement.
ATAGCATTAATATATGTGTGTTTCAAGCATCAGCCTCAAATAATAATAAAAATAAAAATAAAAATGATTACAATGAACTTGGCTTAGAATTGAAGTTTCATTTGTATATCTCACAAGTCAAAATCATTAATCAATGAATTTGGTTCTCTCTCTCTCTCTCTCTCTCTCTCTCTCTCTTTAGAGATTTGCATATGCTAGTTTTTTCTTTTCTTTTTTTGGGTTTAATTTAATTTTAATCTCAAAATCTTTTTATATAACTATAAAAAATTTCTGTCCACATGTACAAATGATATCATAATAAATCTAGCTAATGTTTTAGATAGTATATGAGAGGGATGTTCAATAAAAATATGATCATTGATCATGAATCGTGAACTCTTTTTAATTTTTATTTTTCGTAAAACTTCTTTGTAAATAGCTCATTTGATGATAAATTATGTTTATCTTTGTTCGGACCCTTTAGTGCTCGTCACATGAAATATTTATGTACTCAAAACACAAAAAATTGTTAGGTGTGAAGTAATTCATATAGATTTTGTTTAGTATTGTAATTTGAATAACTAATAACCGCCTAATGTAGTTATGTGGTAAACGCGCTCATTCAACCTAATCGAACTTAGGTTCGAGTCGTCAGTACCGTAAGTGGTATTAATAAAAAAAAAAAGCTACCTTATTATCTTCTAAATTCTAAATAAAACTGATGATATTGCCACTAGTCAAATTAGAAGATCGACAATAATTAAGAAATGCTATTAGAAAGAATCAAGAAGAAAACCCTATCTATCATTTTCAGATGACCCCATTTTTGTATATTGGTAATTTCTATCACACACAACACACAAGTTGATATGTGAATTTTCAAAATAGTTTCTAGAAGATCTTGCAAACTAGCATATCCAAGAGTTGCACATTATAAATCGTCGTACATTGATTTCTAAAGAATATTAAATGTTCAGAAAATACTTCTCTTTCTTTCGTTCTTTTAAGTCCTATTAAAGAATTCTTGACTTGTTTTAATAAAATAAAAATAATCTTACTTACGATATTAACATTAAATTTAAATCTAATCAGGCATGATCATAACTTAAAACGTCTAATTTTATGATTTTACTATAATTACCTATTATTATAAAGTCACTTGTTGAGGTTACTTTGTCATTATTTTCATCTTACATGTTAGGTGGAGTATTTTGGTAAGACTATAATTAATTCTTTATTAAATGAAAGGAAGATTTGGTATATTATTGAAACATTCTTATATTTGACATTTATTTATCACCAATAAAATAACAAAATAATAAAAAAAACAATTTAAAAATCATCAGTTACACAAACACAGACAGGCTGTAAATTATTAGAAAAAAAAAAAGCCAGGTCAAAGTCTGTCTACTAACTAACTTGGTCCCACTCATAATCTCCACCATTGGATCATCTCAAACAAAAATCTTCAATCATACAAGCGATCACACGCTAAACACTGTTGAAATTTATTTTGATTTTCTTCTTTAGACAAAATAAAATTTCGCTGCCAAACCAGCGCTGCCTGATTAATTTGGTTGCCAGCTGTCGCCACCTCATTGGCGAAAATAAAACATATATAAAATGAGAGAACAGCTCCCTCCTCAATCTCTCACCATTGGGTAATTAATCTTGGTGCTGCTTGCTAGCGTGCGCAGGGGGAGATAAGCGCACCAGAAGAAATTTTAAAAAGAAAAAACAACAAAAAGGCGTATTTTAGCCAACCAATATACAGTCGTAGAAGCTAAAAAAATTTGTGTTGAGGGGTGGAGACTTGTGACTGTTGAAATCAATCAAAAATATTTCTGTTTTTGTTAAAAATACAACCAAACAAAGCGAGGCCTCTCTCTCTAACAAAATCTCTCTGCGGCCTTCCGCTTTTGACCGCTCGGAGACCTTTCTCTCTCTAATTTTTTTTTTCTGTTTATTTCTGATCTGGTATATATATATTTCCTTTGATTTTGTTCCCTTTTTTTTGCGTTTTCTTTTCGTTTTTTTCTTTTATTTATTTTCATGCACAGATGCATGTATGCATCGTTTTTGTTTCTGATGTTGTGTCGTTTTGGTGTTTTTGTTCAGGGAGGTACATCAATTTTTGGTTGATTTTTTATAGATGGCTGCTCCACCTGCGCGGGCTAGAGCTGATTATGATTACCTCATTAAGCTATTATTGATCGGCGACAGCGGTACGTGATTTTCTTCCGGTTCCTTTTTTTCTCGAGAAAACAAACGGATCGTTATTTATCTAGATCGCATTATGAATTCAGAACTAGTAGTTTTTTTTTTTTTTTTTTAAATTACTCGAACTTGATCATGTTAATGTTGCGTATGATCTGGTTGAATTCTGCGACTTATTGTAATGGCGTTGATTTTCGTATTATTTTATTTCTTTTATAGGATCTAGCTTGGAAGAGGATTTATTTTAATTTATTTGTGTTTAAATTTTTAAGCTGTTCGGGTGAAAAAGTATAGAACAAGTAATTTAACCGAATTTTGTTGCAGTGCAGTGATGTGAAGTTGATAAGTTGGATCTTGTTAATATCTCCCAATAACGTTGTTGTTTGGTCAATTTATTAAGCGAAGTAACTCAGCTACGGATATTGTTTTAGAATTTTGATATTTTGTGTCTTTCATGATGCTTCATTTTCCATAAAATGTAGCAGATTCTTCAATTTTTAATCTGATAAAAATTTCTAAGTGCCATTTGACTTGATCTTGGCATTCGGTCTTCTACTTGATTTGTAATTTAGTCATGTGGTTTTTATGCACGTAACCATAATTTTTTTTGCTAATGATTTAACTGGTTTTGCTGTGTACTTCTTGATTGTTGAGAATTAAGTTTGGAAGTGAGATGACATTTGGCTCACTCCACTGATTTGGATTTTGTATTTTGTGTGAAGTCTTTTGTTTATACTCCATGGCGTGCTTGTTCTAGAGTTGGGTTTTGAAGTTATGTCTATAACGTAGATTTTGTTTGAGTTCTGGAGACGGATAGTTCTAAAGTTTTGTAAGGTTGAATGTGATTTTTGTTGTGTTTTTCTTGCTATATACCTATTTAATTTTGTAACTTTCTCAAGAAAGTTAAAGAGAAAATAGAAGGAAAATGTTCTCTATAAATTGAGAGAACAAACAACAAAACTTTTCCTTATTAAAATCTTCTTCTTCACATATTAATCTTTACAAGAGAGAGTTCTATATATATATATATATATCATCAGCAAGTCACACCATTTGCATGATCTAGTGATTACCAGAATTCTAATTAAATAGCTGACTAGATTCATACGCTAAATAGGAATCTGACATGTATCTCACTGATTGGCTTACACTACATTTGATGTGGCACTGCTTACATCAGCTGACATAAGCTATATCAAACTCAACTGATTTTCCCGCCTTTCTTAGGGTTGAATCTTCTGATCTCTTCCTTTCCATACTTGTTGCGTTCCATCACCTGTATGAAGAAGTCTCCATTGATCAGACTCCTCTGATTGATTACTGTTCACAATACCTTATAGGAATATCTCAAAAGGGATGAGGAGATATGACATCTAATGAGAAGGTTCTCTCATGGGCCAAACTCGCTCTCTCTCTTCCTCTTGACACACCCAGACACACATTCAATTTTCAGTAAAAATTGTCCATCATTTCAGATGATCCCATTTTGGTATCATTTCTTTCTGCTTTGTTGATGCGGTATTTCTGCTTTTTTTGTTGCCTTAATATAGTAACCTTCAGGATTTATTTGGTTAGTTTTTTACCTTGAAATCTTGTTCCTAAACTTCATATTATAAATGAATGGTAAGAGATGATTGTGGAACTCTCTTCTTGTTTCTGTACTTCAAATTAATTGGTTGGTTATAACCTCCTCGTGGAAAATCTTATTTAGATATTATTTTTTTTTGCATGTTTTCTGGTTATTCACCTGCAGGTGTGGGTAAGAGTTGCCTTCTTTTGCGTTTCTCAGATGGTTCCTTCACTACCAGTTTTATCACTACCATTGGGTGTGTATTATCTGAACTGTTCAGTTATACAGCATTATCTACATTTTTGTATCTTATCTAAATTCTCATTCGTCTCATGTGTTTTATTTTGTATGCAGCATTGATTTTAAGATAAGAACCATTGAGCTTGATGGAAAACGGATCAAGCTTCAAATTTGGGATACAGCTGGTCAGGAGCGCTTCCGAACAATCACAACTGGTAAGTTTTCTGATCTTGATACTCCATAGCATTTCAATCATACAGAAGGTAAATGGTATATGAAATCTGTCCTCAGCTAAGGTTGCTTGGATGACACATGAAGAAAATTGAAATAATGGGTATTCTGACACTTCCATTATCAGGGCTAACAATTGGTTTGGCGAGCCTATATATCTTTTGCATTTTTCACAAATATTGAAAAAACAGTGAAGGTCTTTTTGTTGGAATAGGTAATAACAAGTAAGATGCTGCAGTGGAAAAGAAACCTTTGATGTATAGGCCAGGAGGACTGCTGAAGAGGGTTGTTGAAGGTGGATGTTGTTGCGTTAAGGCTGTAGTTGCCGAATCTGGTTTCTTAATATTGGTGGAGGAGGAATTGCCCATCAAATTAGTCCTCGTGGTGTGTACGGGTGATCTAACAATAGCTCACTACATTCAAGTTGAACTGAATATCAGAACTAATTGTGACTTTGCGGGAGGTTGTTGCGATGAACCCATAAGGTGCAGTACTCTATACCAAGTTGCCCGTAAATGGCCATTGTTCTTACATGCTCATAGAACAACAGATGTCTTGGAGATGATTGAACTCCTTTCTGGTTGGCTGTAGTTTTAGGTACTGCCTTGGACAAGTAAGGGCAATGCATCCTCACCACCTAGCCAAATAACATAAAACTTTGATATAGCCAATGGCAATGCCATGACCTGATACTCATAAGCAGTGGTGGGGTATGTGGCTGTTCCTTGTAATCACTAAAATGGTTCATAGATTCCTAAGTCCTTTATTTAGGTAGAGGTAAATGTCACGCTTCCTAGGTCCTTTATTTAGGTAGTGGTAAGTGTCACGTTACCTTGGAGAGGCAGTATGAGTTGCATGGCAGCATAGAAGACTACAGAGAACATTTTTGGCTGTAAAAAATAACATGACTGCCTCAGATATTGGCAGCAGGGCAGCCTGGAGATTTTGTAATCTTTATGTTCTAGTCCCAGTTGTTGTGACTTATTTTTTTCTATTGCGGCAGTTGTTTTCTAAGACCCGTTTGTGGTTCATTTGAGAATATCGTCCTAGTAACTTCTCGTCTATTTTTGCAGCTTACTACCGTGGAGCCATGGGAATTTTGCTGGTCTATGATGTTACTGATGAATCATCTTTCAACAGTAATCTCCATTCTCTTTCCTGTATTATTAACTTAGGGTGGCTAGGCATATTGAAAGATTATTCATTCATTTCTTTTTCCGAATCATTCTCTAAATTTCTTATGCTTAAAATTTGTGCCGTTATTGAGTGTTCCTTTGTTTCATTGAGCTGGATGGTTGAGAAACTGCAGTGATTTTCTCCAAATTTTTTCTTAGCATATGCATCTCTATTATCTATTGGTTTCTTATGGACTTGGCGTTTTACCATTTTCAGACATTAGGAATTGGATTCGCAACATTGAACAACATGCCTCAGACAATGTCAACAAGATTTTAGTAGGGAACAAGGCTGACATGGATGAAAGCAAAAGAGTATGTTAACTTTGCATATGATACTTCTTGTAGTTGACTTCCATTGCAATATAGATTCCTCCAAAAATATTTGCCAAGTTATTAAATGAGTTTGTGATTTATGGATCTTTCCTTCGAGAGAGGACAATAGGCTTCTGCTGAATACGTGTAAAGAAAACAGAAGTGCCATTTCTATTCTGCCTCTGCAATAATGACCTACTCATACACGTGTAAATTAGTCTTCTAATCATATCCTTTGTATATTTTTTCAGGCCGTGCCTACCTCAAAGGGTCAAGCTCTCGCTGACGAGTATGGGATCAAATTTTTCGAAACTGTGAGCATCACTTGCTGGTTTTGCTATCTAATTGACTGAGTGTTGATAAATATATACATATACTGAAAATATTCTCTGTTCTATAGAGTGCTAAAACAAATCTAAACGTGGAGCAAGTTTTCTTTTCAATAGCAAGAGATATAAAGCAAAGGCTTGCGGATACGGACTCAAAGGCCGAGGTAGTTACATTGCTTTCTTCATTTTTAGGAGAAATAAAATAAACAAAGGAAGGAGAAGTTAATTAGACGTTTGATTGTTGAAAATGGAAAAATTAGTTCAATTGTTTAAAAATTTGGTCTTTAATTGCTTGCAGCCTTCGACAATCAAGATTAATCAACCGGATCAGGCGGCAGGGGGTGGTCAAGCTGGCCAAAAATCAGCTTGCTGTGGTTCTTAAGACCACTCAGATCGATCTGAGCTGTGAGGTACATCCTGGGGTGTACTGTCTGGAAAATGGAAAAAGCTTAAAGGAGAAAGAAACACTAATTGTTATGACAAATGTGATGGGTGCTTGTAATTTTTCTTGCTGTCAATTCTTTTGAATCTTGTTTTTAGTGTGTGAAATGTAGTTTTTCCTTTTTTTTTTTTTTTTTTTCTTTTTCTAATTATTGAAAATTTTCGATTTGGGGCAAAAAAAAAAAACAGTTCTTTTGTATCTTGTTGCTGACGCAGGTTTATTTTATTTTCTTTATATGCCTCGGACACGAAATGTTTATGTATTAGTTTGTATTGATGTAGGACAAGTTGTTTATTATTATTATTATTTTTATCTAGATTCTGTAAAAATTGTCCGAGGTTCTATTTGTTTCGTTTAAAGCTGCTGCAAAAAGTCTATTTACTTGAACTAAGAAGAAAATGACATCAAATAATCAATAATATGACAAGAAACTGACATTAACAGATGGCATGAGTATGATAATCCTAAAAATAACACTATCTTCGTTTAATGAAGATGCTACAATATGATATGTACAAGATAATCATTTTAACGCATGCAAAAGCTCTCTTCAAGAGTAACGAAATTGGCTTTCGAAAGAAAACCTCTGTAGGAGAATACGATAATAAACACTTCTCAAAGACCTAAATCTCAAACCTAAATACATGAGCTCTCTACTCTTGTGTTTCTTAATTACACACTTCCCTGTATATGAAAAAGACATCATCCCAATGAACTACAACCAACATTAACAAGTCCTACATAATTTTGGTTGCGCAAAAAAGTAATAGAAACCATCAGTTTGGTTGTCTCTACGGTATCATGAGTTACCAACGGCATAATAACTATGTCTATGCACATAGAGATATTATTCTATCTTACATTCTGTGAAATGCCCCATAAAGAACACCCATCTTACAGGTTCAGTTCCTCCTTTCCATAAATTCGCTGAAGCTCACGAGTTGCTGCTTGAAACGATTCTGAGAACAGGTAGGAAAATGGAGAAATATTAAAAAAAGTGGGGAAGAACTATACGCAACAAAAATTCCTAATGACATGCACAGTATGCACAACGAGAGCTCTTATAGATCAAACTGCATTCGTTACCTTTCCAAGTGCGAAAGGATTTCTGATTAATAGGTGCACCAAAAACGGTTTGAATTGTATCAAATAACAAGCTCTCAGGAGTGCTCCTTAGTTCTTGTACTATCTGATAGATAGTCTTCCCATTCTCAAAGTATATGTGATTGTTTGGATGTTTTGTTTTGCAACCAGCATGGCGCTCAAACTCAAAAGCATTTAGAACCTTATACAACAACATAGATAGAAAAATCAGCTTCAAAGAATATAATAGCTAAACTTAGAATCTGTTGAACGACTCACCTTGGAGTAATTACATGATTGGCAAGCACAAAGATAGCCAGAACCTTTTATAATGCCGCGGAGCTCCTTGTTACATGCAGGAAAACAACCATAAGTCACTGAACAACAACATCAATAAAAAGAAACAGACAAAAACAACCTGGTAATTTACCTCCCGAGCCACAGAAACATACTTCACAGGTACCCCATCAAGCATACCAGTCGATAGCAAACTTCTGACGTTTGAAGGGAAGCTGTTTGGAGCTTCCTTCTTGGATGCTTTGATATCTGGTTTATTCTTTGAAAAAGCTTCAGATTTTGATTTAGAAACTCGGGGGGAAGCTGCGACTGCATTTGCATTCGGTGCATTCAACTGCTTTTCAGAAACTGCTTCTGAAGTTTGAACCGAAGGCTGATTATACGATTGATCGTAGTTGCTAATGGGCTGGCCCACAGGGATAATATCATGGTCATCATGAAACCCAACAAAAGATATTATATTGGCATCTTCCTTACTATAGGTGTCAGACAAAGATATACCGATGTCATCTCCCTTGCCATAGGGGTTAGCTGTTGATCTAATATGGGTATCCCCCCTGTTATAAGTATGACCCATCAATGTGACATTCTCATCCTCCTTACCATAGACCTGCCCCATTGTCATATAATTACTCTGGTTTACCTTGTTATAGGCGATACCTGTAGACAAGTCATTGTTATTTACCATATCAGCACTATGTTCGTTTTGGGCATGCATACCAATGTTGGAGTCCTTAACCTGATTAACTTTCACTTTTCTAATTCCACCAAAGTTAAAACATGATGCTTCAGGATCTTCCATAGAATGTGACATTGACAATCCAACGGGCGCATCTTCCCCAAAATGGTCCTCAATACCCTTTCTTCTCACGTCATTTATTCCAACAGGAGAGATGTTCCTTTCAGCAAAATTGACAGACCTTGCAGACTCAGGTCCAAACAACCGGTCAATAAACTGGTTCGGGACTGACTGAAAACTGGAAGTATTCCCCCAACAAGGAACATTTGGGGCCTGTACAGCTTGCTTCTTGTTGGGAAAGAGCTCTGATTCACTAGCACCAACAAACCATTGATGAGGTCGCTTTGGTTCAATCCTGGAAGAATTATCAAATGCCGCATCTGCATCAGTTATATGCCCAGGACCTTTTGCCATCCAAAAACCCTTGTTCTGAAAAGACAGCCAAAAACAATTGCTCAGAAGTTGTTTATTTCTAACAGACACAGATATATATGCACGGAAACAGAAACATCATGATTCATTAACCAAGATATACTTTTATCCAAGCATCAAAATTTTCACAATATAACCTCTACTTTTTTTCGCCCTTTTATGTTAGCAGACATGAAATCTTATTCTATTATAATTTCAACTCATAAAAGTCACTTACTAATTACCATTAAAAGCCATAACATATAAAAGACAACTATAAATGATCATCAAATCTATTACCAAAATAATTCAACAACGCAACAATATTACTTGCACCTACACAATAAATTAACTAACTATAACATGTTAAGTACCTACTTTATTAAGCCCGATTATCAAACCACATATAGTCTACAATTAGCAACAAGGATCGACAATTAAAAATAACATCAAGTAATAACTCTAATCAGATACTAAGTAACCATGTTATATATCCTTCTGGCTTGTTGTGTTCCCGTCCTTTAAGAACCATAAAGAACACCATAGCATTAACAACCTACTCATTTGCATGGAGCAATAGACACTCACAAAGCAACTACACGCATCAAAATTTTCACAATACAACCGCCTTCATTTGTTATTACCTATTTATTTTAGCAGAAATGAAATCTTATTCTATAATAATTTCAACTCACAAAAGTTACTCTCTAATTACCATTAAAAGCCATAACGTATAAACAACTATAAATGATCATCAAACTTATTACCAAAATAATTCAACAACGCAACAATCTTACTCGCACCTACACAATAAATTAACTAACTATAACATGTTAAATACCTACTTTATTAATTCCGATTATCAAACCATATATAGATCTACAAATAGCGACAACGATCGACAATTAAAAATAAGATCAAGTAAAAACTCTAATCAGATACTAAGTGAACATGCTATAAATCCTTCTCATTTGTTGTGTCCCTGCCCTTTAAGAACCATAAAGAACACCATAGAATTAGTAACCTACTCATTTGCATGGAGCAATAGAAGCATTTCTCCACACACTCCTCACACATCACAACTATGGAACCGCTATCTAAATACCCACTACTGGCAGTCATTGGCGTTCTGTGGAAGCAAACTCCCAAGCTCCTTCAAAGCATTTAACTTGTTAACTGCACTAAAGATGGACCTTGACAAAAAAGAAAACCAAACCGAAACCACATGTTTTCTCAACATTGAGGCGCAGAAATAAAGGAATATGAATTTCGAGGCCTCCAACATAAGATTGGTTTAGTGCAAAGGTTTAATCTGAGGTCATGAAATTACTCTTACTATAGTCCCGAGCAATTGCATGTTATACATTCAATGCTGATTATACCACTTGACAATTTTAATGATCGACAAGAACAAGTAGACCCTCTGCCAATGTTTTCTCAACACTGAGGCGCAGAAATAAAGGAATATGAGTTTCGAGGCCTCCAACATAAGATTGGTTTAGTGCAAAGGTTTATATATGAGGTCATGAAATTACTCTTACTATAGTCCCGAGCAATTGCATGTTATACATTCAATGCTGATTATAACACTTGACAATTTTAATGATCGACAAGAACAAGTAGACCCTCCGCCAATTTCCTTACCATGATTCTGACCAGAAGTTCGCCGCCCAAAAACCAATTCACCAAGGCTTCTAATTTCACTCTCACACCTTTACAAGCAAATGTAGAATCCCTCTTCTTTTTTTTTTTATCAATACTAAACCGTACAACAAAATGCTTATATATATATATATATATATATACCAAAATGATAAAAAGGATTGGCTATATGAATTCGAATTAAACAAATACATATTAGTAAACAAAAACAAAATGAACACGAGAAATCAAAAAAACTTCAACTAAAAATGTAAACATACCATTTTCTGTCGTCGAAAGAGAACTAAACGTCCCCTTAAAATCTGACAATATTCAAAATTCCAAGCAACCTCTGCACAGAAACACACACTAAAACAACAGTAGTCTTAGCTCATTGACGACAAAAACACACACTAGAGAGACACTAACAAAAAACGCAAATGAACGTGACACCAAAAATTTCATAAATAATTCCGAGTGATCATCCACTAAGCTCATACAGAGACACCTAAATTTCCATAAATAATTTTTTTTTAAAAAAAAAAAAAAAAAACTTCATTTCAAGCGCAAACGTTTCGATTTCACAAAATAGTTAAATGCAATTTTGTTACAATCTAGAGAAAACTTAAGCGAAATCTTCGACAATTTTATGTCCATACCTTCTACGACCACCGGAAACCTGAACCAACAGTAAATCGCCGGTTGAAACACCGCGGATTTTCCGGCGAAGCCACACCGGCGGCGATATTTAAGAGAGAAAGAAAAATGAAAAAGCGGTTGATAATTGATGTGTGTGAGGAGCACTTGATTTTTTCTCGTGAAAGGAAATATATAGATATATAAAATTAAGGATGCACCCGCGTGATCAGTACGTTTGCATGTTATCTTCATCGTACACGTGTTTCGTGGATGATGAATCCAGGCCGTTGTTTTTGTGAAACTGCTCTGTTGATGGGGCGTTTTGGTCTCTGGATTTCTTACGAGCACAGAGTATCTTAAACGGGTGGTAGTAAGGTGGACTCTCACGGGTTTCACACGTGTCGAGATATGGGTGGATAAAATGTGGTTCGTTTGTTTATGTAGCCAATCAGGTTTTATATTTCCAATTCTTAGCTGAAAAATACGGTAAACATTACAATCAGGTTTTAATATTTGTATTTAATTATATTAATTTAAAATTTTGAATTAAATTTAAAAAGCTTTTCTTTTAATATTTCTGATCAATCCAATTTTATTTTAAAAATAAAATAAACCGAATGTGTCTACAATTATTAGAAGAATATAACTATTTTTTTTTAATATATCATCTATAACAGTGGTAATTCGAACTTGAGATATTATCAGGATAAAATGAAAACCCCACTGATAACGATGAGATTAGTATAGCGTAATTTAAAGTAAATTTTCCTGCCATAGAATCTAAATTAATTTTGTTTTCTTTTTGTGGTAAGAATGGATAAGTTCTCTTTTTAATGAAATAAATCGGAATACATGGATATACCTTTATTAGAAAAATTGTAATTTGAAGGAACTTTTTTATATAGATTGTAAATAAATTTCATTTCCATTTTTGGAAACAATGGATAAGTTTTTTTTTCCTAAAAAAAGTATTTTGTCAAATAAATTTTTTTTTTTTTTAAATCTAACACTAATTAGGCTAGGAGTGTTCTCTTTATTAGGAAATCAAACGCTGTAAGTTCGGTCCGGTATAATAACTCCCAATACAGATGCGGGATCTCCCCACACTTTGTGATTTAATGGATAAAGGCGGGAGTCGAACTCTTATCAAAGAAGTTGTTGACAGTGAAAACTGGATCACGTGGTCAATAATAGTCAAACACGATGCACGAAGCAATGAGTGGTCGACCTTTGTGCTGAGGTGCTCGGTTACAATAAAAGCCTAAAGATAGAGTCGTCGGATGACCAAACCTATAATCAAAGAAAGATCGTTAAGAAGTGCCGGACTTATGCTGGCGATTAAACTCCAACAATCATGTCAGTTGTTGTGGAAATAAAGATCTTGTAAGAAATTACAGAGTATTAGAGTTTTTAATGTATAAAACGTTACCTTATTCTCTTTTTTGGAGCTATTTATAGGAAAACAACATTTTCCTGGCACGGTTCCAGTTTGCACCTGGTTGGTTTGATGCCCTGACGATCAGCCGCCTATTTATCTCTTCAATCATGATTTCTTCGGATCTGTATTCAAGGAAAATGACCGACTGTATGGCTCGGGTCGCATCGCATTAAATGCCATTATATAAACGTGCTTAGCTTTAAATGTCTGTGCATTTAATGCTCTCAGGTGCATTAAATGCGCACAATTCTGAACGAAATGGTGATTAAATTGGCGTTGCAGAGCTGATTTGAAAGGAGATGGGGGTCTGTAAGAGCATTAATTATGGTAGGTAGCCTGAAGCTTCTTTGATACGCTTTATCTGAGAAGCACTTAGGACAAATGTTTGGTATTTTATTTTTTATATTGCTGTCGAGGACTTCCTTTACTTTAATAAGTACATACTGACTCGATTGGACATATTGGGCCCGAATTGCTTTTTTTGGGCCTTTGGGATGGATTTATAATACAATAAACCCAACTTAAAAATCACTCATAACAATACCCTTCCTAATTCCCTAAGTAAAAAATGTGTGTGAAAGGGAATTTATTCTAAAAGAAAACGATGTCGTATGGGGCATAACAGCTTGAAACCCGTAAGACGTCATATGAGGATCCAGCTGTTTGAGTTCAAAAAGAAAAAGAGACATTTCAAAGGGCGGTGGTTACACTTACTTGTTTATGACGTGGTGTTTCCCTATTGGCACTGGTTTGCACGTTTTCAAGGTAGGAAACAAGGCAATGATGAGTTCGTTCACCAATGAATGTATCAACCGTTTGATTTATTCGAAGATTAATGGTTGAGGGCTCTTCAATGCCATGTCTTTATCAATAAAATCGCTTGAAGAGAAAACATTTTGCCTTTTCTACAAAAAGTTACTTTCTTTGGATTCAGAGAACTTTCCAGTTTTAAAACGAGTGACAAAGATTCTTTGACTTTTGACCTGTAACTATCGGCTCAAGTTCTTCTTCTCTGTTTACTTGATGAATTTCTTCTACTCATATCTCTTCTTTTATTTTAGAAAATGGATTATGCGTGCTTAAACTAGATTAACTGATAATCTCTTTCGAGTTTTACTGGAATTATTCCCACACACCAATACCCTATCTCTCGATGACTATTAAGTGCATGAGAATACATTAAAATTAGATAAACATAAAATAATAAACAAACTAAATTACTATATCTCTATGTAATCTAATATGTGATAGACATTATAACAAGCACGTGGCGGATATCTCCTCTCGGTTCATAACCTAATCACTTATTATTATTGTAAGTGATGATCAGACACATTAGAAAGCAATTAACACAATAATATATATTCAACACATCAATAACAAATCTAAATAGAAAAACTCAATTGTATTTAATAAATAATAAACCAAGATTCATCATCAATCATAACTATAGAAAATTAGTTCACACTTAAGTAAAAAAACAAAGCAATAATATTCTTTAATACTAACATGACTAATTATAATAGAAAGGTAAAGGAGAAGAAATCTTAGAAAAACTTCGTTGATTTCCAATCGATTGTCTTCCAAAATGATGTGAAATCAATGACGAATATGATGTGATGCGATGCAGATGCAGATGAATCTTACTTCCAAAACCTCAAATTTTCCCCCAATGTGTAAGAATCGCTTTATATGTTTCCCCCAATCAGAGTTTGAGAAGGAAAGAAATACTTAAAACGAGCATAGGCACGACCAAGAAACACCACCCAGGGTCGCACCTTTTTGGTCGCGCCATCTGATGAAAAATCCTACTTTTAAATAGTATTACCAAAAACCGCTACCTGAGGTAGTGCTTTTTGGTTGCACTATTAGGCAAATTTTGACCAGTAGCTAGAGCAGAAAAACGCGAGCAAATCGTGCTACTTGAGGTAGCACCTCTTGCTAGCACTATTTGACAAGCTGAACTCGTGGTTAGTGCGAGCAAATAATGCTACATGAGGTAGCACCTCTTGGTAGCACTATTTCCTTAGCCCATTCTTCATATTGAATTCACGGTCTATTAATCCGAAATTATCCAAAATATCATTGATCATTGAACATCACCTGCACACTAAAGAAACACATCAAAACGTCCAACTTTCCTCAAGAATCGAGCAAAAACAATCATGAAAAATACGACATTATCAATACCTCCAAACCTATCTTTTACTCATCCTCAAGCAAAATCGGAACGAAACAAAAATACAAAAATAAAATTAAATAAACTAGACTATCCTAATCCATTTTCGTATGTAAACACGATGACATTTAGCATGTATCATAAGCCTTTAAACCTCTAGTGTCCCTAGTAGGAGGAGTGGTATCTCTTGAGGCTTTACAGTTACAATACCTACAAACGTAATCCCTGCGCGCTGAACTCATTAAAACACTTATTCAAAACATACCATTGGAGACTCATTCATGCACGACATATCAATAATCAACAACTAAAGCTCGGTCTACGGAATTAAACATCAACAGTACCTAACTAACCAATGCTTGAGTTATCATAATCTCAAAACAAACATATTCGAATATCATTGATATAACTCGCCTCGACTCTACATCTCGCATGAAATCACTCATTAAAACTTCAAGAACCTATGCTCATACTCTCTTTCAAACATATGTGAATTGGAGTTTAAGCACAATAAAAATTAAAGTTTACTTCATATATGAGTATATAAACAGAAAGACGCTCAGATTATGTAAAAGATCTTATGAACAGATTTATAAACTAAAAATGAAATAAATCACAAAGCATGCGCATCCTCTTAAATTGGAAACATTAAGAGATCAGTTGGTTTTTTTCTTGGTTGTAATGGGGCTAAAGGTGAAGATTAAGAGAAAGAACGAAGAACAGATTTTAAAAAGAACTTAGGATCACAAACAAGGAGATTTATTCAAAATTCGACAAACCTCTACTTTTCTTTTCAAGCACAAAAGTTTTTAATAAGTCTAATCCTTTCTTTTTTCTTGTTTTTTATTTCAAGTCATTCAAGCTCAACACTTTTTTGGTTTTTTTTTTCTTAACACGACTTGAATGGACTTGAACAATTTCGATTCCTTAATTTTGTTTTTCTCACATTCATAACTATTCTTGAAAATTCCATTTTCTTTTCTATAGTTCATCTCCAAATGATCCCAAGCTCAAAGGGTAAGGCTAAAAGTACAAAGGCTTGGACTCGAATTTTGTGAGAGATGCAAGAATCAATGGAAACTTGATGCGATTTTTATGTAACTTGCAAGGATACAAGATCGACATAAGTAATAAAGAGTGAATTAGAATATCGTTTCCACGAGGACAATGACTATCAATTACCAAAATTAACTTAACCTAATTCTATTTGGACTAACAATGATTTTAAACTTGCAAATTAACCTAAAACAATAAAGACAATGTTTGAATTCAAAGAAATTGAAGAGTTAGGATATCTGATTTCACTTGATTATTATTATCAAATACTCACGAGTTACTGTCTAGATTTTATTACTAATAATTGAATGCGTGCTTAAACTAGATTAACCGATAATCTCTCTTGAGTTTTACCGGAATTATTCCCACACACTAATGCCCTGTCTCTCGATGACTATTGAGTGCACGATAATACATTAAGATTAGATAAATACAAAATAAGAAACACTAACCAAATTACTATATCTCTATGTAATCTAGTATGCGATAGACATTATTATGAGCACGTGATGAGTGTCTTATCTCGGTTCATAATCCAACCACCTATGATGATTCTAAGTGATGATCAGACACATTAGAAAGCAATTAACACAATAATATATATTCAACATATTAATAACAAATCTAAATAGAAAAACTCAATTATATTTAATAAATAATAAATCAAGATCCATCATTAATTTTAACTATGAAAAATTAGTTTATGCTTGAGTAAAAGAACAAAGTAATAATATTCTTTAATTCTAGCATGACTAATTACAATAGAAAAATAAAGGAGAAGAAATCTTAGAAAAATTTCATTGATTCCAAATCAATTGCCTTCCGAAGTGATGCGAAATCAATGACAAATATGATGCGATACGATGCGGATGCGGATGAATCTTGCTTCCAAAACCTCAAATTTTCCCCCAATTGGCTGTGAAAGAACCTTTTTAAATGTTTCCCCCCAATCAGAGTTTGAGAATGAACGAAATACTTAAAACGAGCACAAGTGCGACTAAGAAACGCTACCCAGGGTCACACCTTTTCAGTCGCACCATCTAATGAAAAATCCTACTTTTAAATAGTGCAACAAAAACCGCTATCTGAGGTAATGCTTTTTGGTTGCACTATTGGTCAAATTTTGACCAGTAGCTAGAGTAGAAAAATGCAAGCAAATCGTGCTAGCAAAAGAGGTAGCACCTCTTGCTAACACTAATTGACAATATGGATTTGTGGCTGGTGCGAGCAAAGTAGCACCTCTTGGTAGCATTATTTCCTTAGCTCATTCTTTACTTTGAATTCATGGTCTTTTGTTCTGAAACCATCCAAAACATCACCAATCATCGAACATCACCTGCACACTAAAGAAACACATCAAAATGTCCAACTTTTCTCAAAAATCGTGCAAAAAAGATAAGTAATGAAGCCACAAAATCATATAAAATGTGACATTATCAACGACAGTATTTATCTTTATCGCGCTTATGGGGTGCTAATGTCATTCTCACCAACCATGTCACGATTCCTTTATCTTGAGCGATTGACAATATCTCTTCACTCCCTCTTGTCAAGGATGTATATCGATCAAATCGATTTTCATTTTGTCTGTTTTCCTTTGCTCGATTATAGGCTTCTCTTCGGTCGTTGTGAGGATTTCTTCCTCTAGACCTGTCAGCATCTCCTTTGCTATGGGACCTTTTTAGCGTTCCGATTCGTTTGGGCCCGTCCTATGCGTGAGGTTTTCTACTTGGGCTATCTCTTCCTCTTCTGCATGCGTAAAGTCGACTGTTATCTCTACCATTTCTAGGTGGGATTTAGGTCTCTGCTTTCTCAGCTGGAAAGAGAATGCTCCGCTCTGCAGACCATTTGTAAATATATTAATGGCAGCCGCGTCATTGAAATCCTCCACTTGCACTGCTTCCTTGTTAAAACGCGAGAGAAAAATTCTGATAGGTTTTCCCCTACCCTGTTTCATTGAGGATATGTAAGATAAAGACTTCTTCCTCTGCACGCTCCTTATAAATTGTTGAGAGAATGGTCGGCTGAATTAATCAAAGTTGTCGATGCTACGAGAAGGAATTTATCGAAACCAACTCCCTAATATATCCCCAAAGGTGATAGGGAAAGCTTGGTAGAGCAGTCTATCGTCTCGAGTTTGAGTTCCCATTAGGGTGGTGAAACGAGACACGTACTCGACGGGATCTCTGTCCTTCTTATATTCACTTATGGCTGGCATTTTGAAGTTCCTGGAAAATCTCTTGGCTAAAACCCTGTTTGTGAACTTGCTCATTGTACTTGAGTGTTGCGCCTGGTTGTTGGTGTTAGGATTATACTCAATAGCAAGAGTGTAATAGTATTTATAGTATTTATAGTAATTGTAGTCCTCAAAAATCGCTCGGGGACACGGGGCACTACAACCTGTAAAGAGAGAACACACGTGACCCGCAGGACGTCTGGGACACCGGGGTGGTGCCGGCCAAAGTCACTCCGACGGTCAAGTTAGCGAGTGCTAATAAATATGTAATGCTCGTAGATGGAGATGAGTGAGTGATACTTCCTGCTATCTTGGCAATTTAGGGTCTCTTAGATCAGAGGAGATGTATGGTTCGGAGGGTGATCGGAGAACCTTAACAATGGCTGGAGGATGTGGTTTTTGTATTAGTAATATCTGGATCTCAGCTTTTTCGGGGATCCCTCTCTATGAGGGATCATCCTCTCCTTTATAGGAGACTGATGCTCTTCCCTTTTGAGAGATCTCATCATTCTTTCTTCTCTGTCATCCACCAAGAAAGCATCTGGGTGCTTCTTTTGATCGGGCTGCCATCAAGTGTCATTATGGCTTTGTAGGACCCGTTTCAAAGTAGATCACAATCTGGTCTTGATCGCTCATTTATTTTCATATATTTACGACCCCTAAACCGTATCTTTTAATTGTATTCTTAAGTATTTTTGGTGCTTTTGACGTGTTTTCCTCTAGTGTACAGGTAATAAGGTTTTGTGCGTAATTGAAGAGTTTTGGTGGATTAAATTGAATATTTGGGAGTGCACAGCTGTCATTGTTTGGAGGCTGCCATAAATTCTACAAGATGAACTGGGTTGAGCGCCTTATATTTCTGGAAAGGTCACGATGTCTGCTTTCCGGAAAATTTTACGGTTCGTGATTCCGAGTTGTCTAGAGAAAGTTATACTCATTTTCACAACAGTGTGCAGACTCACGACTTTCATGTCGAGAGTTAAGTCATGAGTCATGTTTCGGAGGCCGTCATAAATTCCATAGAACGAACTGGGTTTCGAGCTTTATATTTATGGAAAGATATAGATGTCTACTTTCCAATACATTTTACGGTTCGTGATTTGGAGTTTTCTAGAGGAAGTTATGGTCATTTTCGTAACAGTGCGCAATCCTGAAATTTGGACCAGTGAGCACCGCGACCTAGTACCGCGACCGTAGGTCGCGCTACAGTGGTCGCGATGAAACATCAATTTGTTGGCAGTGAGCACCGCGAGCACAGTGCCGCGACTACTGTAGCGCTACAGTGGTCGCGATGAAACATCAATTTGTTGGCAGTGAGCACCGCGAGCACAGTGCCGCGACTACTGTAGCGCTACAGTGGTCGCGATAGTGGTCGCGATGCGCCACGCGAGAAACCTAATTTTTAATGCCTATAAGTAGAAAAGGGGCTCTAAGGAGAGGGGATTCGACTAGGGCTCTAAAGAGAGGACCAAGAGAGAAGAGAAGAGGCAAAGAGGGGAGAAGAAAATCATCTTGAAACCAAGAGGATTGGAATCAATCCTTGAGCCAAAATCTCACCATCAAGCTTGGATTTGGAGAAAGTGGAAGCTAGACAAATTCCCAATGAGGAGGAGGACGAAAGTTCATCACACCTAGAGTTTTTCTATCCCTTTCCTTCTTTATTTTCATGCTTGTAACTCTCTTTATTAATTGAAAAACATGTTTAGTTGTAAATCTTTGATTATGAACTAAATTTGTAAGTTAGGGTTTTGATGAATCTTATTCTATGATAATTGAATGAATTGATTGTTTAATTTGTTGTGGTTGATTATTGTGTTGTTGAGTGGTATTATTGTGCTTAATGCTTTGAATGTGAAGGCCTACATTTAGATGATAAATTGGTGGTGTGTTATGTACCGAGAGGAGACGCCCACCACGTGCTCGATATAATGTCCACCACAAGTATAATTGGATAGAGATATACTAATTTGCTTGTGTGATCACATAGGGTGTTTATTGTAACTAATGCATTCTCATGCACTTGGATATACCATTGAGAGATAGGATATTAGTGTGTGCGGAATAGGTCCAATTTACCTCGAGAGGGGACTTTGGATAAATTAGATGAACACGGTCATCATCATGCATAGTTAAACCTCAACAATGTGCTTTTATGAAATTCAATCGGATTGATTAGGTGAATTCAAATACCCTAACTAATCTCTCATATTGGTTGCTTGCTTTATTTTCATGTTTTTATATTTTTTATCATTCAATATCT
Source organism: Xanthoceras sorbifolium (assembly GCA_003430845.1). Lineage (NCBI taxonomy): Eukaryota > Viridiplantae > Streptophyta > Magnoliopsida > Sapindales > Sapindaceae > Xanthoceras > Xanthoceras sorbifolium. The sequence continues at coordinate 9,646,233 of CM010620.1, read as the reverse complement.
TTCGATTATTCAAATAGAAATAGGCTTGGTTAATTTTAGTACTCAACGCCTAAATATCCCTGTGGAGACGATAATTTACTCATCATTTTATTACTTGTGCCGACCCCGTATACTTGCGGGTACAAAAAGTCGCATCAGGTCTCCCTCGGAGCGACGGAGATGCTATGTCGTACGACATGTAGGTTTCTTGTCAATCTGGACCATGATTGGGTGATGTAGCACCGTCGTACTACATGAGTGTTTTATGTCGTGCGACAAGATCTTCGAACTGGTACGTTTACATAATGGTGCTCAATGTCGTGTGAATTGGTCTTCATGCTGAGCCACCGTCGTACTACATGAGTGCTTCATGTCGCGCGACATAGTCTTCGAACCTGTACGTCTACATGATGGTGCTAAATGTCGTGCGACTTGGTCTTCATGCTGAGCCACCGTCGTACTACATGAGTTTGTAGTCCCACTTTTAGCTATGGGCTTTGTCTTTGGGTCATACTTTGGGCCAGACATATTTTGGCTACTACAGTTTGCCCCCAAACGCATTGGATTTAGAAAAACCAAGGGGTTTGCGTCGTACGACATGTAGACATGGATATGTATGTGTGAATTCTAAAGCTGGTTCGATATTGTCGCACGACTCTGTCCTTCTGAGAGAGTGTATCAATGTTGGTGAGTGGATGACAACGCGTAAGTTTTGCCATTTTGTCGTGCGACAATGTTACTTAGAGAAGGAGCGGTTGGTCTTCAAATGACTCCTCGATATCCGTGCCGAAATAAATGCGGTATTTATGGGCAGCGTGCATGCCTGGCTCATGATAGGTTATGGGAGTATGTGTCCAATGAGAAGCTGACACGTCAGCACATGTTTTCTTTTAATTGCCGCCCTTTCCTTTTCTTCTTCACTTTCAATTTTTTGCTTTCTCTCTATTTTTCTTTCTCTCTCTAGAACCAGTCACCTCGGTGAGCTTCTCCGGCGCCGTTTGTTGATCGTTTTTTGCCTTTCTTGCATTTATTCCGGCGAGGCAGTGGTCGTTCTTGCTCTATTGGTAAGTTTTTCTTGTTCTTGCAATATTTGATTTCTCATTTTTTGCGTTTTTTGTTTTCTGGGTATTTTTTCGTGTTTCTTCAAATAGATCTTGAGAAGAATTTTAAAAAAATATGGTTTTAGATCCAAAAATAGAACTTAGGTTAATATACAACCTGTTTGTAGTGTCTAAGTCGTACGACAGTAGCCAAGACGTATAGGTCGCACGACCTTCTTAACAGTCTTGGGAGCTGATATTAGGTCGTGCAAGGTCTTTGGTTTAGGTTATAATTACTAACCGTTGGCTACTGTCGTTCGACTTGTAGGTTCTGATGTCGAGTCGAGGCGATGAGAGTCATCCCAGTACCTCTGGGCGTGGATATGACGATCCAATAGATCTGTCGTACGACTCATGGGGGGAGTCGGAGGCAGCAAGTGCTGAGGTGACAGTGGCGTCGTACGACACTGTGACTGTCTCTTTTGCGGGTACATCGCGCGTGGCGGACGACATTCCCATGGGGATTCCGTTAGTCGAGCTACCGGGCGACGCAGCTGGCCCATGTCCAATAGGACCTGGTAGGCCGCTGGGTTTGCTATTAAATAACCCAGCAAGCGTGCTAACTGAGGACGACATCATGCGCCTCCGATTTAGTTACGGCATACCTGATGGTGTCGCACTGAGGGCGCCATACAAGGAGGAGAGGCCAGATTGGGACGTCCCAGGATGGACCTGTTTCTACGAGTTCCCGTTTCAGCGGGTTGGGTTTAGGTTACCAGTAGTCGGACTACTGAGGAAAGTGCTTGATCACTTTGAGCTTGCCCCAGGCAGCTGATGCCCAATAGTTGGAGGATCCTGCTGGCGCTCGATCTGTTGTGTACGAGGGAGGGGATAGTCTTCGAGCTACCTGACCTGTTTTATTCGTACACCGTGCGGGAGCACGACACAGAAAAGGGGCGTTATAACTTAAACCTTCGGCCCAACAGAACACACCTGATCACGGAGTTGACGACGAATGACAGGTTGTGGAAGGACAGGTACTTCTTCGCGAGGGGCCTACTTGTCGATTGGCCTCTCGGGGATACTGTTGTTCGTGCGACATGGTCCAAGGCTGGTGGGTTTTTATTTTAGTTGAGTCGTACGACCGTATTTTATTATTTTCACTAACTCTTTATTTTGTTTTGCAGTGAACACAGGAGCGCCTCAAGCAGTTGTTGGATTAACGTGCGTGACGCGTACAGAGAAGGTGCTGTCGTACGACGTCAAGGAGAGGAGTTGGAGGAGTATTTTGGCGGAGGAAAATCTACGGCCAAGTCACCTCTGGAAGTTCAGTGTAATCAACGAGCCAGGTACCCCCTACCCTGCCTTTAAAAATTTAGTGGAGCTTGTCAGGGTCAGGCATTGTGTCGAGCGACTGTACGGCACTCGATTCCTGACTCCCATCTCATACGTCGAGCGACGATTTGCAGTTGATATCATGGCTGGAGAGATCGCTGCGCCTGCTGCTGATGATGCAATGAGGAGGCTGAGGGGAAAAAAGGAAGGGAAAGAAGAAGGCTGAGTCGAGCGACCAAGCGGCCTCCACTCCTCCACCTCCTCCATCTAATCGAGCCAAGGCCTCCCTCGACGTTTCTTCGACTGGAAAGAAACGGAGGAGTGAGGATTCATCTTTGGGGGTCGATGCGTCGGTCGACCTGGTCTTCCCGCAGGATGCCTCTGCATACTCTAATGTAGGGTCGATCCTTCCACAGGTCGAGCGTCTGTTGCTGCCCGAAGATAAGAGTCGCCTCAGGGAGATGGGTCTTTCCCAAGCTGCTGACTGGGGCCTTGGCCACCTTTTCCAGGTATGGTCGTACGACTTGTACATTTGTGTATTTCGTTTTTTTTAAATATTTTAGAATTTGTTCTGACTTGTATTTTTATTTTCTGTAGGCTCTTCAGTCGCACGTTCATCTTAAGGAAGAGCTGGGTGTTGCCCTCAAGAAGGTGAGGGACCTGAAGGTGAGCAATCAGAGCCTCAAGGCTGACAACGACAAGTTGAAGGCTTCGAATGTTGAGGCCAAGAAGACTGCTCTTGAGGCCTCGAGTCGTGCCGTAGAGGCTACTCTGGAGCTAAATAAGCTGAAGTCGAGCGTCGACTTGCTGGAGGCCAAGCTGAAGGCTAGGCGGAGGATAACGTCCTCAATGCAGTCATTAAGACTCGTGCAGATTTGATGAGGGAGTACAGGGACGGTCGTGCGACCGAGTGAAAGGTTGACAGCTGGATCGCCGACCACGAGGAGCTGTCGTGCTTTGATGAGGATGAAGCCGATGATAAACCTGGTGAAGAGCCTATCCTTTCTCCTCTAGAAGGTTCGACCGTCGTAGCCTTGGCTGCCCAGCCGACTGGAGAGCACGATGATCTTGCCCCATAAGGGGTTGTAAAAATGTTTTGTCGAACGTTTTTATTTTTATTTTTATTGTATGCTCTGTCGAACAACAATTTTTCTTAATATATGAAGTATGTTAAATTTTCCTTGATGTCGTAAGTCTTTTATGATGGTAATTTCTATTTATGACTGTGGTCCGTTGGAAACTTTGAATGTTAGGTCATGGTCCATGACCTTGAATGCGGGTCGTGTGACCGTGTGGAGATGGAGAGTCCATGACCTTGAATGCGGGTCATGTGATCGTGTGGAGATGGAGAGTCCATGACCTTGAATGTGGGTCATGTGATCGTGTGGAGATGGAGAGTCCATGACCTTGAATGCGGGTCATGTGATCGTGTGGAGATGGAGAGTCCATGACCTTGAATGCGGGTCATGTGATCGTTTGGAGATGGAGACCGTGAATGCAGGTCGCGGTCCATGACCTTGAATGCGGGTCGTGTGACCGTTTGGAGATGGAGATCTTGAATGCAGGTCGCGGTCAAGTCTTGTTGCAGACTTTGCTTTTTATGATATTGAATTGCCCCAGTTGGAGGGTGTAACTTCTTAATTGCACGCTACAATTTTGATGAAGCATGTAGAGTGACAAAGTTCAAGTCATATATTTTTCTTAAAACTGATATTGTTTTAGATGGCATGCGTTCCAGCTGTTGCCGATCTCCATGCCATCTGTACATCGTAGTTAATAGGCTCCATGTCCAAATACATTGGTGATTTGGTATGGTCCCTCCTACGTAGGACCGAGTTTGCCCGCTCCTTTTTCCTTTGTATTTTGGAAGACGCGGCGAAGGACCTAATCTCCAATATGGAATGACTTGAGACGAATGTTTCTGTTGTAATGGCGGGCGATTCTTTGTTGGTATACGGCTAATCTGATTGCGGCCTTGTCGTTTGCGACGAATGATTCTGTGTCAAGTTCGTTCAGCAACTCTCTGTCGTTTGCTTCTTCTGTCGCGTGTCGTATCCTATAAGAAGGGTAGTCAACCTCTGTTGCTATGACGGCCTCTGAGCCGTAAGATAGAGAGAATGGTGTTTCGCCTGTTGATGTTCTGACCGTCGTACGGTAAGACCATAGCACACCTTGTAGCTCGTCAGCCCACTTCTCTTTGTATTGGTCGAGTCGTTTCTTGAGGGTGGACATGATTGTCTTGTTGGTGGATTCTGCTTGTCCGTTAGCTTGAGGATATCTTGGGCTTGAATAGCTCAGTTTGATGTTCCACTTGTCGCAAAAGTCTTGGAAATCGTATGAGATGAATTGTGAGCCATTGTCGGTAACTATTTCCTTTGGAACTCCGTAGTGGCATATGACATTTTTCCAAATAAAGCTTTTTACCTCGGAGTCTTTGATTCTCACATATGACTCGGCTTCGACCCATTTTGTGAAGTAGTCGGTCACGGCTAGTATGTAGACCTTGCCTCCGGTAGCAACGGGCATCTTCCCTACTATGTCCATTCCCCACTTCATGAAGGGCCATGGTGCTGAGATGGGGTGGAGCCTTTCTGGGTGTTGGTGTGAAACATGGGCGAAACGTTGACATGGGTCACATCTTTTGACGAGGTCGTGCGACTCGAACCGCATTGTGGGCCAGTAATACCCGGCCGTGATTGCTCTATTGGCTAGGCTTCTCCCGGCCGAGTGGTTCCCACACTGCCCCTCGTGCAAGTCCTTGAGTACTTGTTGAGCTTCGATTGGGTTGATACACTTGAGGTAGGGCCCGGAGTAGGATCGCTTGTAAAGTTGACCCTCTATTATGGAAAATCGGGCAGCCTTGATCTTAATTCTTCGTGCTTCTATTTTGTCAGATGGGAGGGTGTCGTTTTTCAAGTAGTCGTAGATCGGGGTGATCCAAGTTGGCTCGTCCGAAATTGGCTTGATTTCGAGCTTTGTTGGCTTCCAGACAGCCGGCCATTGGACAAACACCATGGGAATGGTCCGTTCAATTGTGGTATCTAGCGCGGACCCAAGATTGGCGAGGGCGTCAGCATGCGCGTTTTCGGATCTGGGTATTTGCTCGATGTCGAATGACTCGAATGAAGATTGTAGCTCTTTTACCAAAGTCAAGTAGGCCGACATTTTCAAGTCTCGAGCTTGATAGGACCCCTGCAATTATCTCACAATTAATTGGGAGTCACTACGCACCTTTATTCGCTCGACGCGTAAGTCCTTTTCCAAGGTGAGCCCGGCTATGAGGGCTTCGTACTCGGCTTCGTTGTTGGTGGTTTTGAATCCGCATCGGATGGACCTCTCGACGACGTGCCCCGCAGGGGAGGTAAGTACTATCCCTAGTCCACTGCCTCTAGTGTTACTTGATCCGTCAACTGCTAAACTCCATTCCTCCTTTGGTGTGTCGCGCGACATGGTGCAAAGTTCCTCCTTCGCTCGTTGTAGAATCCCGGGTGTGAAGTCTGCTATGAAGTCCGCTAGCACTTGCGACTTGATCGCCGTGCGAGGTTGGTAGTTGACGTCGTACTCGCTTAGCTCCACGGCTCATTTCACTAGACGGCCGGACAGTTCGGGTTTATGTAGGACGTTCTTCAAGGGGAAGGCAGTGAGTACACTAATGGTATGGCATTGGAAGTACGGCCTTAATTTCCTTGCGGCTGTGACTAGCGCGAGGGCCAATTTCTCAAGTTGAGTGTACCTTGTCTCTGCGTCGAGTAGGGTCTTGCTGATGTAGTATACGGGGAGCTGTTTACCATCCTCCTCCCTTATTAGTACTGCGCTGACGGCCGTTTCGGATACAGCAAGGTAGAGTAGGAGGGTCTCTCCTTCCTTAGGTTTGGATAGGAGGGGAGGGCTTGCTAGGTAGCTCTTTATGTTTTGGAATGCGTCTTCGCTTGTTTGATTCCAATCAAATGATTTGCTCTTTCTCAGAGCATCGAAGAAAGGCTTACATTTTTCGGATGACTTTGAGATGAATCGGTTGAGGGCCTCGAGCCGTCCGATCAGCTTTTAAACGTCTTTGATGCTGTTGGGGGACCTCAGATCCATGACGGATCGGAGTTGATCTGGGTTGGCCTCGACACCCCTCTTGGTTACTAAATAGCCAAGGAACTTTCCTGATGAAACCCCGAAGGAGCATTTGGTTGGATTAAGCTTCATCCCATATTTATCGATGATGTCGAACGACTGCCGGAGGTGGTCGAGGTGTTGATCTGCTACTAATGATTTTACTAGCATGTCATCGATATAGACTTCCATAGTCTGTCCAAGCATGGTTGCGAACATTTTGTTAACTAATCTTTGGTAGGTTGCCCCAGCATTCTTGAGGCCGAACGGCATCACTTTGTAGCAAAAAATGCCACGCTCCGTGATGAAGGAAGTCTTCTCTTGGTCGTCCAGATGCATAAGGATTTGGTTGTAACCGGAGAATGCATCCATAAAGCTTAATAGTTCGTGGCCTGCTGTAGTGTCCACCATCATGTCGATGTGTGGAAGAGGGAAGGAATCTTTTGGACAAGCCTTGTTGAGGTCTGTGAAGTCGATGCAAACTCGCCACTTCCCATTCTTTTTCTTCACTACTACTACGTTTGCGAGCCACTCTGGGTAATTTACTTCTCTCACCGAGCCAATGTCAATTAGCTTTTGGATTTCTTCATTTATAACTTTGTTGCGCTCGGGCGCGAACTTCCTTCTTTTTTGCTTCATAGGTGGATGATTTGAGTCGACTTGCAACCTATGTACTAGGACTTCTGGGCTAATGCCGATCATGTCTGCGTGCGACCATGCGAAGCTGTCGTGTCGTGCTGTCAAGAAGCTGAGTAGCTTTGCCCGGATATTTTGTGAAGGCGGGATCCGATACTAACTTTGTGGTCTGGGAAATTTGGATGTATGGACACTTCGTCGAGTTCTTCCATATCTGGTCTGTCTTTGTTGGTGGGGGTGCTCTCACTCTGTAATTGCTATAAGTCGGACGGCCTGTTTTTTAGAGTGTTCTGGTAGCAGTCGCGCGAGGTCTTTTGCTGCCCTCGGATCTCGTGGACTCCCCACCTGGTAGGGAAACGGATGACCTGATGATATGTCGAGGGGACTGCCCTCATATCATGAATCCACGGGTGACCCATGATTATGTTGTAGGACGACGGACAGTCCATGATGAGGAAACGAGTGTTCAAGTTGACACCTTCCGCGTAAACGGGAAGGGTGATCTCTCCCAGAGTGTTCTTGTGTTCTCCACTAAATCCTACAAGGATTGTGGAGCGACGTACGATGTTACACTCATCGATATGCATCTCTTTTAGTGCGCCGAGGAAGAGTACATTGGTTGAGCTTCCATTATCCACTAGGATCCGTCTGATCAAACAATTGGCCACCGTCAGTGAGATGACTAGTGCATCGTGGTGGGGATTGAATAAATCCATATGCTCATCGCTGCTGAAACTGATTGGGTAGTTATATGCAGGATCTGCCGTACGAGTTCGTTGGACGTCCGTACGACCGGCTTGCCGCGAGTGGCGCTTTGCCTCCGAGTAGGTTACTCCATTTACTTCTGATCCGCCAGAGATGACATTTACGGTCCTCTCGTGTTTGGGAGGCTCTGGTGGAGGGATTGAAACAATGTCGTGCGACCTGTCTTTGTTCACAAAAGTCTGTTTACCCCTGTCAGTCAGGAATTCTTTAAGGTGACCCTTCTTGAGTAGTTCGGCCACTTCCAATCGTAGTGCCACACAATGCTCAGTTCGATGACCATGGTCGCCGTGAAATTCGCACCATTTGGAGTTGTCTCTTTGATCCGGCGGGCTCATCATCTTGTCCGGCCATCGAACTGATCTACCTATTCCTTTGAGTATAGCGACTACCTCTGCCGGCCTGATGTTCAAATTATATTCTGGCGTTATATTCTTTGGCCGGATGAACGGCCTTGGTGGTCTGTCGTCGCGCGGTCGCTCGTACCTCATATGGCCCTCCCTTCGGGGTATTGTTGGGTATGGCCCGCTACGTCGGTTGATGATTCGTGGTTCGACCATCCTCTCCGACTTATCTTCCTTGTAGTTCGCTCTACTAGGTTTGTAGTTTACTTCGTCTTCTTCCCATTTTATCTGTGCCCATGCCTTGGCTAGGACGTCTTCCATAGTTTTACAAGGGTACTTGGTGAGCTCCTTGTATAGGTCGGAATCATAGAGCAGACCCTTGCGGAAGGCTGATATGGCTGTCGCCTGGTTGCAATGGGGGATGGACACTTTTTCATGGTTGAACCGGCCAACAAAGTCACGTAGGCGTTCATTCCTCCTTTGGCTGACTGCATAAAGGTCGTCGGATTGTTTTTCTAACTTCCGACTACTAGCGAACTGCTCTACGAAGGTGTCAGTGAGTTGAGCAAAAGAGTTGATGGAAACATTGGGAAGGTTGGTGTACCATTGTAGGGCAGGTCCTACGAGGCTCGAACCGAAACCTTTGCACATACAAGCTTCCCTAAGGTCACGCGGGATGGCGGCTGTAAACATCCATTGTCGATACTGCGCAATGTGGTCGTCGGGGTCCGTCGTACCGTCGTACTGCTTCATACCTGGAAAGTTGAACTTCCTTGGCATCTCCACCAATGCTATTGTGTCGACGAAGGGAGAGTCGGCAAAACTATTGGCCGCACTTTTCTTTATAGGAGTGGGCATTCCCGAAATGCGTTGGATGAGTGCTTCCATCTCTGTGAACCTTCGTGCCAAGTCTCGGTTGGCCAAGGTCGGCTCGGTACCCACTTGGTTCGGGTTTGACGGCGCTGAATGCGAAGGGCCGGATGGCGTTCCTTGTAGCGGGATGGTTGGTTGGGTTGAGCCGACGTTGCCATTGGGGGTAGACATAGGCGGCACTCCTTGTGTAGCTCTGGCCATGTCGTCTGATCGATGTCCTCCCATCCCATTTAGTATGTTCTCCGCCGTATGTCGTACGACGATATGAGGTCCATTCGTAACTCGAATGTTGGGCTCTGAGCCTACGTGGGTTGGATCGAGGTCTCTCGCGGTAGTACCTTGTTCGTCCGGGCGGACTGGCGCGTAATAAGCAGCGTGAGCGGCTTGCTCGAATGGCAAGGGTTGGGACGTTGAAGCGTCTCCAAACGGTCGTACGACAGTGAGCGAATTGACCGTATTTTGCAACTCTTGGTTCTCCGCCAACACTCGTTGATTCTCTTTTTCGAGTGCTTGGAGCCTTTGGGTATTCTCTTGCATCTGGGATATGAGGAGCTGTACCCTAACCTCCATCACGTCGTGATGAAAATCGTCAAATGACATAGTCGGGGTTGCCGCGTTCTACCTTTGCTTGCTTAGGGATTGTCGGGCCCCACGGTGGGCGCCAAATTGTAGTCCTCAAAAATCGCTCGGGGACACGGGGCACTACAACCTGCAAAGAGAGAACACACGTGACCCGCAGGACGTCTGGGACATCGGGGTGGTGCCGGCTAAAGTCACTCCGACGGTCAAGTTAGCGAGTGCTAATAAATATGTAATGCTCGTAGATGGAGATGAGTGAGTGATACTTCCTGCTATCTTAGCAATTTAGGGTCTCTTAGATCAGAGGAGATGTATGGTTCGGAGGGTGATCGGAGAACCTTAACAATGGCCGGAGGATGTGGTTTTTGTATTAGTAATCTCTGGATCTCAGCTTTTTCGGGGATCCCTCTCTATGAGGGATCATCCTCTCCTTTATAGGAGACTGATGCTCTTCCCTTTTGAGAGATCTCATCATTATTTCTTCTCTGTCATCCACCAAGAAAGCATCTGGGTGCTTCTTTTAATCGGGCTGCCATCAAGTGTCATTATGGCTTTGTAGGACCCGTTTCAAAGTAGATCACAATCTGGTCTCCCTCGGAGCGACGGAGATGCTATATCGTACGACATGTAGGTTTCTTGTCAATCTGGACCATGATTGGGTGATGTAGCACCGTCGTACTACATGAGTGTTTTATGTCGTGTGACAAGATCTTCGAACTGGTACGTCTACATGATGGTGCTCAATGTCGTGTGACTTGGTCTTCATGCTGAGCCACCGTCGTACTACATGAGTGCTTCATGTCGTGCGACATAGTCTTCGAACCGGTACGTCTACATGATGGTGCTAAATGTCGTGCGACTTGGTCTTCATGCTGAGCCACCGTCGTACTACATGAGTGTGTAGTCCCACTTTTAGCTATGGGCTTTGTCTTTGGGTCATACTTTGGGCCAGACATATTTTGGCTACTACAGTAATTATCAAAAGTAAATAATCATAAGGTCAAAAGACTATGAGAAATAAAAAACTGTTCGTACATCTAAATATGTATGAGGTAGACACAATTCTTTAGTTAGTCTTGAACAATATTCACAACTTAAGATAAAGGTTGGGTACCTTTACCTTGTTAAAGTTGTAGATTCCTTTTGCTAGCATTTAAGTGGGATCAAATGTGATATGATAAGTCTAAAATCATCAAAATGTAGTGTTTTTGGGCAAAAGAATCTAGTGCATTAGGTGCATTGAATAGGATCACAGTGAAACACTTTATCCAGAACCGTCAGTGGATAAAAGTTTTCACTTGTGGACAATCGGAAAGTCTATCTCAATCCTAAGATAAATGAAGGACTTATAGTTGCAAGTGTTATCATTTGAGCTGTCAATGAGTACAATTATATCGCATAGTCTATCCTCAATGATTTAGTGGTATTCATTTGTTAATCAATAGAGGACTTCATGTATAGATATGGACATCGTTGCTCCATTTATTAAATGTGAGTAGAATACCATAATATGGATATTTTGAGGTATTGAATATTAAATCTCAACGTTGGGTTTTCAATAGTGACTATTGAAACATGGATTCTGTACAAGTTAAAATATCCAAGTTCAAAATTTGGTCATATGAGTAAATATGGTAACAAGGAGAGTTATAGGCGGTCTATGAGCTCTTGGCGATTATTAGTATTTTTCACGAGAATACACTTTCTCCATTAAGGTCGTCTAGGGTATGAATGAGGTACACTAACCTATTCTATCTTTATTTAAGAGTTCAATTTTAGTTCTTTAGTGGAATAAACTAAAATTAATAGATCGGACCTAAGTGAATCATTTGTTGATTGTGATTAGGTTGTGTCTATTGAACCTTAAATTTATATAGCCCGCCAAGATCCCCAATCCACACGAATTTGCATGGATCACTTGATATATTATACCGAACCATTTTCTAGGTCCATCTAAGAATTGTTTTTGGATTTATTATATCCAAAAGATTTGAGAGGTGCTGTCTTGTAGGATCAAGACACGCGGTAACTCGTCAAATGCCTAGAATGTGAGGCTAAGGATATGGGAATCCTTGGGCGGCCCTATTGGGGTGCATTTAGTAATCCATTAATATATTAAGAATATAATTTGCACATTTTAATTAAATTGGCTGTTAAGTTATATTAGTATATTAATTAAAGGAATGTGGATTTATTTCTTTTTAGTAAGAATGGGTTTAGTGCACATGTGGACTTCTTATTAAAGTTCAATAGATTTAATAAATAGAAAAACAACATTGAGCCCATGCATAAGGCTTCGGCGGCAAGGGCTAAGTAATTTTAGCTAATATGTTGTTTTTATTTTATTATTTAATTAAATGAAAATTAATTAATTTAATTAATTAATTATTTAATTAAAAGTCAAACTACTTTTCTACTAGGAATTGGTCTCTTAACTTCATATTATTGGTAGTAGTATGATAAGTATCAAAAACCTTATTTGATAGGAGATAAATAAAAGGTTATATTCATTAAATCAAATTAGGAAGTTTTGATGATGTCACAATTAATTATATCCAATAAATTAATTATTGGATAATACACTTATTAGTTAAGATAGAATGGAACTCTCAAATTGATAGGTTTTTGGGTGAAACACAAATCATCCCACAAGGAGAATTCGGTCACCTCTAGTAACCTAGCAAGGGGAGTTCGGCCATTCAAGCATTCTTGTGTGATTTTGTGAGCTTTGTGAAGCCAAGAAAAATCGCCCAACTAGAGCAATAGGTGTGTGAGAATTCGGCCAAGAGAAAAGAGAGCAAGAGAGTTTAGTTTCGATAGTGCACTACTAGCTTTTTCATCTAAAGACTTCGTGCACAATATCGAATTGGGATCACGCGAGTTTCATGTAACATTCCTAATTTCGCATAGATATGAAAAGTATATTCTAATTCATATGGAGTATGTGAATGTGATAATTATGATTTGAGGGGTGGAAAGTATATTATTTTCATGGTGCATTTAGAGAATAATAGGTCTAATTGAGTATTGGTGAAGTTAATTTGGTAATTGGATAAGTGTGGAATATTTTTGGAATAATTATTGAAATGGAATGTGATTAAATTTATATTGGTGGTGACTTTATAATTTTGATAAATCAAGGGGTAGAATGAAAATTATTATAAAATTAGGGTAAAATGGTAATTACTGAAAATTTATATGGTGACAAGTGTTGGAGTTGGAATGAATGGGGAGTCAAACAAAACATTTTTTTTGAATAAAAGTGAGGAGAGTGAGGCGGTCCAGATAAGAGAGAAAAGAAGAAGAAAAAAAAAAAAAAAAAGAAAGAGGAGCAGCGGGAGAGAAGAGAGAAGAGGAGAGAGAAAGGAAAGAGAAGAAGGAGAAGAAGAGTAGGAAAGAGAAATTGTCCAGAAATTGTCCAGATTTGATGTACACTAGTTTTCGAATTTTAATTTTTCCAGAATTTATCGAATTTTATTGATTTCGAATTGTTCGAATTATTTTGATTATAATTTACAGTTTAGAATATGATTTACGCCTGATTTATGCATGATTCGTATTTGAAATTGATTTTAATATATATATATATATATATATATATTGTTTAATAAATTGATTATGAAAATATATACAACATGATTATATAAAAGTAATGAGATTCGGTAGCCTATATATATATATATACATATTGTTAGTGATCAATTGATTTTGACTATATATATATATATATATATATATTGTTTGTAATAAATTGATTTTGAATTTATATATATAGTTTGTGAAAAATATCGAAAAATGATTTTAGGGCATTTTGATTTAATATTGGTTTGTGAAATACATTCGAATATGATTTTGAATTGATTCGATGTGAATATTGGTTTCAGAAATATATTTGAATATATTTTCGGATTGATTTGATGTGATTATTGATTTGAAAAATATATTCATATATAATTTTGTATATTTATTTTATATGATTATTAATGAAACTTGGATTTCAAAAATATATTTATTGATTTGAAATATCCGAAAGTTAAATTTAAATATAAGAAAGTGATTTGTAAAATTATATTTTGAAATCGAAATTTCAATATCGAAGTTCAATGATTTGAAAACAGAGTTGATATTGGATTTGAGAAAACGTTGTGAAATGACTCTGATGTGTATAAACATACATATGGATATAGGAAGTTGACATGTCAATTGGGTTTCTATCTAAACAGTACTGTGCCGATATACCACCCCTTGGATAGTACAGGCCCAAAGTGCCGGTCCTAGGGTTATGAAATTTGTTATGAGACATTTACAGCGGGTAATTCCGTTAGTGTTCCATTCTGATCTGATGTTCGGCGGGTAGCCCCGTTTGTGTGTCCGATGCCGAACAACCCGTAATCCAATCCGATAACTTATGTTATATATGTCAGGAGCCCAGTGTGAAAACTGATTTGTTATATGAAAACATTTGAGAAATTATGAAGAATTTGTCAGTTTATTGATTTTGGATATTATACTTGTTGAATTTATGATTTGATTTGATATGAGCCCCATATATTGTTTATATATTTATTATTTATATTTTCAATAAACAGATAGAATTATTTGATATAGTATATTTGTAAATGCAATTATGTGTACATCCCACTAAGCAATATGCTTAGCGTGTTGAGTTTTCTCACACGTAGGTAACAGAGGTTCCAAGGGAGACAAAGACAAAGAAGAGTAGAGACTGCAGAAAGAGAAGCCAGAGTCACATCGGTCCTACATATATTTTGGTAGTCTTTTTGTAATAAGTATATATGTTTTGATACAACATGCATATACAGAAAATGTTTGTATGTATTTGAAGAACTTCCGCTGTGTAAATATTTTATTATATGTTTATATTATTTGAATCTTTATAAATTATATTGTGATAAATTGGTTGGTAAGTCGCACTATATTGGGAAGGGTGCGTAAAATTGATTTGAGGATTTAAAAGTTGATTTTTATGAATTTTAACTGTAAACAGATTTGGAAAGTCAGAAAAACAGAGGAAACTCTGGCAAGATTTTTGGAAATTTATTCGGACCACTTTCAAAATGCTTTTAATATAGATATAAATTATGGTTATATAAAAGTAAAAGTTAGATTTTAGTATATAGTAGCGCTCCCTGATTCGGTCAAAGTGGATTAGGTCAGGGGGTGTTACAGTTTTTGGTATCAGAGTAATGGTTTAGGCGTTCCTAGACCATAGCAAAATATTTTGTATATGCATGCATTGTAGAAAATAAAAACAGGAAGATGTGACTCTAATCTGCAGAATTCCTCTTCTATCTTGTGTAGGATAAAGAAAGAAATGGAACCATTTAGTATTGATAGTCCTGCCAGTGTAGCTGGGGGAGATGGGGGAGATTCAGTAAGCCTTGGAGTGGCTGGACCAGAGATGTAGGGTCAGCCAATTAATCTGCAACATATGGCAGAATTTTTTTAAAGCGTAGCCAGAGCAGCGCCACGAAGGTCAGCAATTGAAAGGTTAGCCAAATATAGACCTACAGATTTCTATGGTAGAAGAGAGGAAGATGCATCCGCTGCAGAGCATTGGTTTGAGCGGACTGAGCGGATATTAGAGTAGTTACATTGCACACCAGAGGAAAGTCTGGAGTGTGCAGTTTCTTTATTACAGGAGGACGCTTATCAGTGGTAGACCTCCATTATACAGACAGTACAACCTGAGGAACGGACTTGGGACTTTTTCCAGAGAGAGTTCCGAAGAAAGTATGTTGGCCGTATCTATATCGAGAATATGAAAAGAGAGTTTGTGAACTTAAAACAGAGACAAATGACAGTTACCGAGTATGAACGAGAATTTATAAGATTAAGCAAGTATGCGAATGAGATGGTGACTACGGAGGAGAATAGGTGCAGGAGATTTGAGGATCGAATGAATGACTATATACGTCTTCAGGTTGCAGCTTTTGAGATGATTGATTTTTCTAGATTAGTATCAGCAGCTCTTAGTGTAGAAAGGGTTCAAAAAGATGAGCAGGCTAGGAAGAATTGGAATCAGCAGAAAAGAGGTCCAGGACAGTCGAGTTCGTCCCAACAACCTAGTAAGAGATTTAGATGACCGCAGACTAGTGGACAGAGGCAGACACAGAGACCTCCAGTTACTATTAGACCAGGACAGTCGGTTACCTCAGTGGCTAGTGCTCCTGGAAGTACAGCAAGAGGACCAGCTTTAGCAGCTTGTGAGCACTGCGGGAGATGGCATCCGGGAGAGTACTGGAGAGTGACCAAAGCCTGTTACAGATATGGATCCCGAGATCATTTCCTGAGGGATTGTCCACAGAATCAGACTACTTCTGGTAGGCCATCGGAGAGATCAGTTCCTACTGTTTCCAGAGGGAAAAGACCTAGTGAGATAGGAACTGAGGTTAGCAGGCATAGAGGGGCAGCAGAGTCTACGGGGAGACAGGATAGTCGTGCCCCAGCTCGAGCCTATGTTGTTAGGGCTCAGGAAAATAGAGATGCACCAGATGTGATTACTGGTATGATTTCTATTTTTGATATTACTGTCATTGCATTGATAGATCCCAGATCTACACATTCATACATATGTGATGCCATGATGAGAAATAGAAATTTGAAAATTGAATCTACTGAGTATGATATAGAGGTGAGTAATCCTTTAGGGCAC
The DNA here is from genome assembly GCA_003430845.1 of Xanthoceras sorbifolium. Classification (NCBI taxonomy): domain Eukaryota; kingdom Viridiplantae; phylum Streptophyta; class Magnoliopsida; order Sapindales; family Sapindaceae; genus Xanthoceras; species Xanthoceras sorbifolium. The sequence continues at coordinate 9,629,908 of CM010620.1, read as the reverse complement.
AGTGTGATTGTAAACCGGGTATTTCGAAATTGTCTTATCGGAATTCAAGGGTATGAATTTCTGGGTGATTTGATGAAATTACCATTCCATGATTTCGATGTGATATTGGGCATGGATTGGTTAACCAGACATCAGGTTATAATTGATTGTAGTTTGAAGAGAGTAATGCTTACATTAGCAGATGGTACAGAGGTGATAACGGTAGGTGATAGGAGGGATTATCTCTTCAATATTATTTCAGCCACTACTGCTCAGACATTGATAAGAAAAGGGTGTAAAGCCTATCTAGCACATGTGGTTGATTTAGGGAGGGTTGATTCTAGTTTACAGAATATACCCACCGTATGTGATTTTCTGGATATGTTTCCAGAAGAACTCCCTGAATTACCACCGGAGAGAGAGGTGGAATTTGTGATTGATGTGATACCAGGTACCATTCCAGTATCGATTACTCCGTACAGGATGGCACCTGCAGAATTGAAAAAATTGAAGATACAATTACAAAAATTGTTAGATAAGGGATTCATTCGACCTAGTGTATCCCCATGGGGAGCACCAATATTGTTTGTGAAGACGAAAGATAGGTCGATGAGATTGTGTATTGATTACAGGCAACTGAATAAGCTTACCATTAGGAATAAATACCCATTGCCTAGAATTGATGATTTATTTGACCAGTTGAGAGGAGCCAGTGTCTTCTCGAAAATTGATCTCAGATCGGGATATCATCAGTTGAGGGTGAAAGACTCTGATGTTCAGAAAACAGCTTTCCGAACACGATACGGACACTATGAATTCGTGGTAATGCCATTTGGGTTGACTAATGCACCAACAGCCTTTATGGATTTGATGAATTGTATTTTTCGTCCGTATTTGGATCAATTTGTAGTAGTATTCATAGAGGATATTCTGATATATTCTCAGAGTCTGGAAGAACATGATTGACATCTCCGAATAGTGCTACAGACTTTGAGCGAAAAGAAGTTGTATACCAAGTTCAGTAAATGTGAATTTTGGCTGAATGAAATTGCTTTTCTGGGACATGTAGTATCAGCTAATGGTATTACAGCAGATCCCAAGAAGATTGAAGCAATTATGGAGTAGAAGCCTCTTAAAAATGTTACTGAGATCAGAAGTTTTCTAGGCTTAGCCGGATATTATAGACGATTTGTAAAAGGATTTTCATCCATTACCACTCTTTGACTAAATTACTGCACAAGAATGTCAAATTTGAGTAGAATGAGAAATGCCAGATAACTTTTGAGAAATTGAAAGCGATGTTAGTTGAAGCACCAATTCTGGTACAGCCAGTATCCGGTAAAGACTGTGTGATCTATAGTGATGCTTCACATAATGGCTTAGGTTGTGTACTGATGCAAGAAGGAAAAGCGGTTGCTTATGCTTCTAGACAATTAAAGATTCATGAGCAGAATTATCCGACACATGATCTAGAACTTGCAGCCATAGGGTTTGCTTTGAGAATATGGAGACATTATCTTTATGGAGAGAAATGCTATATTTACACTGATCACAAGAGTCTTAAGTATTTGCCTACCCAGAAGGAACTCAACTTAAGGCAGAGAAGATGGATGGAGTTAATTAAGGATTATGACTGTGTTATTGATTACCATCCAGGGAAGGTGAATGTTGTTGCTGATGCTTTGAGCAGGAAATCTTTATTCGCATTGAAAGCTATGAATGCTCATTTGAGATTGACATCAGATGATGCTATTTTAGCTGAATTGACACTCAAGCCGAATTTGATCCAGTAGATACAGGAAAAGCATAAACATGATGAAAAACTTTTGGCCATTAGTGGACAAGTCCATGAGGGAAAAGACATTGAGTTTACAATTAGAAATGATGGTACTTTGTGCTTCAAAAATAGAATTTGTATTCCAGATGATGAGGAGTTGAAAAGGGCAATTTTGATAGAGGCACATAGTAGTGCATATTCAATGCATCCAGGCAGTACAAAAATGTACAGAGATATGAGAACTCAATATTGGTGGTCAGGTATGAAGAGGGATACAGTAGACTTTGTAAATAGATGTATGACATGCCAACAGGTAAAAGTAGAACATCAGGTTCCATCAGGTTTGCTACAGTCAATACCCATACCTGAATGGAAATGAAACCGCGTTACTATGGATTTTGTCACAAGATTACCCCTTACACGAAGTCAACATGATGCGATTTGGGTAATAGTGGATAGACTGACCAAGTCAGCACATTTCCTACCTGTCAAAATAGATTATTCATTGGACAGATTAGCAGAGCTATATAATAGAGAAATAGTTCGATTACATGAAGTGCCAGCTTCTATTATTTCAGACAGAGATCCGAGATTTACATCCAGATTCTGGAAGAAATTTCAGGAAGCCTTAGGTACTCAATTAAGCTTCAGTACAGCTTTCCATCCACAGAAAGATGGACAGTCAGAACGAGTAATTCAAGTGCTAGAAGATATGCTCCGGAGTTGTATAATTGATTTTGAGGGGAGTTAGGCTGATCATCTCCCATTGATTGAATTTGCCTATAACAACAGTTATCAGACGAGCATAGATATGGCACCGTATGAAGCATTATATGGCAGGAAATGCAGGACACCATTGTGCTGGACAGAGTTGGGTGAAGACAAGTTGATAGGACCCGATTTGATTAGACAGACTGAAGAAAAGGTGAAGATCATAAAGAAAAAACTGAAGTCGCTTCCGATCATCAGAAATCATATGCAAATTTGAAAAGAAGAGACATTGCATATGAGGTCGGTGATAAAGTATTTTTGAAAGTATCTGCATGGAAGAAAGTAATGAGATTCGGACAGAAAGGAAAGTTAAGTCCTAGGTTTATTGGTCCGTACGAAATTCTTGAACGTGTGGGACCGATAGCCTATAGACTAGCTTTACCATCGGAATTAGAAAAGATACATAATGTATTTCACGTATCTATGCTGAGGAGATACAGATCTGATCCATCTCATAGAGTTCAGACTGAAACTATTGAGATACAACCTGACTTGACATATGAAGAAGAACCAGTGGAGATTCTGGACAGAGAGATTAAGGAACTTCAGAATAAGACAGTACCATTAGTAAAGATTCTCTGGAGGAACCATAATGTGGAAGAAGCTACATGGGAAAGTGAAGAGATTATGAGACAGCAATATCCACAGTTGTTCGAATAACGTAAATTTCGATGACGAAATTTCTTAAGAGGGGAAGAATTGTAACATTCCTAATTTCGCATAAATATGAAAAGTATATTCTAATTCATATGGAGTACTTGAATGTGATAATTATGATTTGAGGGGTAGAAAGTATATTATTTTTATGGTGCATTTGGAGAATAATGGGTCTAATTGAATATTGGTGAAGTTAATTTGGTAATTGGATAAGTGTGGAATATTTTTGGAATAATTATTGAGATGGATGTGATTAAATTTATATTGGTGGTGACTTTATAATTTTGATAAATCAAAGGGCAGAATGACAATTATTAAAAAATTAGGGCAAAATGGTAATTACTGAAAATTTATATGGTGACAAGTGTTGGAGTTGGAATGAATGGGGAGTCAAACAAAACATTTTTTTTTGAATAAAAGTGAGGAGAGTGAGGCGGTCTAGATAATAGAGAAAAGAAGAAGCAAAAAAAAAAAAGAGAAAAAAAGAAAGAGCAGCGGGAGAGAAGAGAAGAAGAAGGAGAAGAAGAGTAGGAAAGAGAAATTGTCCAGAAATTGTTCAGGTTTAGTGTACACTAGTTTTCGAATTTTAATTTTTCCAAAATATTTCGAATTTATCGAATTTTATTGATTTCGAATTGTTTGAATTATTTTGATTATAATTTACAGTTTAGAATATGATTTACGTCTGATTTACGTATGATTCGTGTTTGTTGATTTTGAATATATATATATTGTTTGTGATGAATTAAATTTGAATATATATATATATTGTTTGTAATAAATTGATTTTGAATTTATATATATAGTTTGTGAAAAATATCGAAAAATGATTTTAGGGCATTTTGATTTAATATTGGTTTGTGAAATATATTCGAACATGATTTTGAATTGATTCGATGTGAATATTGGTTTCAGAAATATATTTGAATATATTTTCGGATTGATTTGATGTGATTATTGATTTGAGAAATATAGTCGTATATGATTTTGTATATTTATTTTATATGATTATTAATGAAATTTGGATTTCAAAAATATGTTTATTGATTTGAAATATCCGAAAGTTAAATTTGAATATAAGAAAGTGATTTGTAAAATTATATTTCGAAATCGAAATTTCAATATCGAATTTTAATGATTTGAAAATAGAGTTGATATTGGATTTGAGAAAACGTTTTGTGAAATGGCTCTGATGTATATAAACATACATATAGATATCGAAGGTTGACATGTCAATTGGGTTTCTGTCTGAACAGTACTGTGCCGATATACCACCCTTTGGATAGTACAGGCCCAAAATGCCGGTCCTAGAGTTCTGAAATTTGTTATGGGACATTTACAGCAGGTAATTCCGTTGGTGTTCCATTCTGATCTGATGTTCGGCGGGTAGCCCCGTTTGTATGTCCGATGCCGAACAACCCGTAATCCAGTCTGATAACTTATGTTATGTATGTCAGGAGCCCAGTGTGAAAACTGATTTGTTAGATGAAAATATTTGAGAAATTATGAAGAATTTGTTTGTTTATTGATTTTGGATATTATACTTTTTGAATTTATGATTTAATTTGATATGAACCCCATATATTGTTTATAAATTTGTTATTTATATTTTCAATAAACAGATAGAATTATTTGATATAGTATATTTGTAAATGCAATTATGTGTACATCTACTAAACAATATGCTTAGCGTGTTGAGTTTTCTCACACGTAAGTAACAGAGGTTCTAAGGGAGACAAAGACAAGGAAGAGTAGAGACTGCAGAAAGAGAAGTCAGAGTCACATCGGTCCTACATATATTTTGGTAGTCTTTTTGTAATAAGTATATATGTTTTGATACAACATGCATATACAAAAATATTTGTATGTATTTGAAAAACTTCTGCTGTGTAAATATTTTATTATATGTTTATATTATTTGAATCTTTATAAGTTATATTGTGATAAATTAGTTAGTAAGTCGCACTATATTGGGAAGGGTGCGCAAAATTGATTTGAGGATTTAGAAGTTGATTTTTATGAATTTTAAATGTAAACATGATTTGGAAAGTCAGAAAAATAGAGGAAACTATGGCAAGATTTTTGGAAATTTATTCGGACCACTTTCAAAATGCTTTTAATATAAACATAAATTATGGTTATATAAAAGTAAAAGTTAGATTTTAGTATATAGTAGCGCTCCCTGATTCGGTCCGAGTGGATTGGGTGAGGGGGTGTTACATTTCAATTGAAAGATTGTGAATTCAAAAATGACCAAACGTTATTCGTTTTCTCATGAGGATTATTGTGACTAACAAAAAAGAAAAGTTTTTTGTTTTCCATTCTCAGGTATACAATTCAAAGAAAGAGAGCTCACACTCTAAGTTGATTCACATTCGTGATTGGATTGGAAGATCTTGTGGTACTATCTCAACGCAACATCAATCGTCACGTTATAAAAGGTACGATACCTTTTTATGTATATTAAGTAATCAAAGGTTAAGGTCCGCTTTCTTTTAAAGGAAAATTTTTAAATTATACCAACCCACTTTTTGCGCTTCCGCCGCATGTTTTTCCTACAGTTGGTCGGTTCCCGCCCTGAACCTGCTCTAATCCTTCTTTCAATAGTTGGATTTCTCCTCGCATTAAGTTTTTATCATCGGCAGAGTTGTAGGTACAACTCGATTCTTAACTTCTGTCAAATTCTGTTTGTCTTTTATTGAAATCATTTTCATAGTGTTGTCATACCTGTTTGGGCGTCCTTCGTCTAATACTGGAATGTAATTTTTGACTACTCTCTCGGTGGTGTTTACGCTTGCTTTGGACTGGACTTTTCTTTGTTCGTGAACTGCTGGTTGAATAAGAGGAAGATTCGCTTGAAAAAAGCTCATGGGGTTGTAATGCTTCCTTCCCTTTGTTAGCACGTGTCTTGTGAGAAAGAGCTCATTTACTGGGACTTGCACCTCATTTATCTCTTCCTTCCGAGAAAGTAGTGACTTTGTTGCCCATGATCTCCATGAGTTTTTAGAAGCGATATCTTGCTTGGTCCCTGTCTTAAATGGACATTGTTGTTTGAAGGGTGATTGGAAGAGGTGGGAGTGAAGCGTTTGCTACACTATCTAGTATGGCGAAACCCGGAGGGGTTTGCCTGATCAAAGATAGCGAGGTTTCTGTTGGTGTCTTTTGTTGGGGGTTGTTCTCCTTGTTTTGGTCGCATGGATCCATTGTTTCAAGGTTTCTTCAGAGGAATTAAACACGACCCTCCTTCTAGCGCAAAATTGTTGACAGTGAAAATTGGATCACGTGATCAACAATAGTCAAACACGATGTACGAGGCAATAAAGTGGTCGGTCGTTGTGCTAAGGTGCTCGGCTACGATAAAATCTTAAAGATAGAGTCGTCAAATGACTAAATCTGTAATCAAAGAAAGATTGTTAAGGAGTGTCAGACTTGTGTCGGCAATTAAACTCCGACGATCAAGACAGTTTTTGTGAAAATAAAGATCTTGCAATAAATTACATAGTATTAGAGCTTTTAATGTGTAAGACGTAACCTTATTCATTTTTTTTAGAGTTTTTTTATAGGAAAACAACATTTCCTAGCACGGTTCCAATTTACACCTGGTTAGTTTAGTGGCCCGACGGTCGGCCGCCTATTTCTCTCTTCAATCATGATTTCTCGGAACTGTATTCGACGGCAATGACCATTATGTATATGTGCTTAACTTTAAATGCACGTGCATTTAATGCTCTCAGGTGCATTAAATGCGCACAATTATGGATGAAGTGGTGATTCAACTGGCGTTGCAGAGCTGATTTGATAGGAGACGGGGGCCTGCGGGAGCATTAATTGTGGCAGGTGGCCTGAAGCTTCTTTGATACGCTTTAATAAGTACTTCGGGCAAATGTTTGATATTTTGTTTTCTATTTCGCTGCCGAGGACTTTCTTTACATATTTACCCATTTAGACATATTGGGCCCGGATTGCTATTTTGGATCTTTGTGACAGATTTATAATACGATAAACTATGATAAGGGTTTAAATCTCACTATTATTAAACAAAATGGGGCGAGACCCTAAAGTATGAGTTGTTTTCTAGACTATGATTGTAGCGGTTGATCTCGTATGTCCCAACAAACCCTTGACACAAACAGTCTTAATTCTTAAAAAAAAAAAATTATATATATATATCAACTGAGGAATGATTCGCTTCTTCTGGACTTATTATTGTGTATGTACATTGGACTTTCCCGACTTGATGAACTTGATTGGTGGGCCTTAATACAATGATTTGGCTCATTCTGCATATTCGGGCCCATTTCAGCATTCACATTTGGGCCAATTCTTGGCATTAGCAAGTAGATAAACAAAATCCATTATAACTCGAAGCACATTATTCTCCATCTCCATCAATGATTTCTAAAGGATCGGACCGAACCCTGAAACTTTCGAATCCATTAGATTTTGGGTTCAGATTAAGATCAGACCAAATCACTGTACGAACTGCATTGCTATCAGAAAATGAAAAGTGAGAGATTTCTTCACATTTTGGGATTTAAAGGTTAAACCTAGAATTCCAATTTTTATTATAAAAGTGAAGTGAAAGTATTTCAACCACCTTATACTAATCGGTGTACATGTATTTAGACACGTGGTTATTGTTATCATTATTTTGGATTTTTATTATTATTATTATTTGTAATCACAGAAGAATGTGAAATTGAATACCATCACCAACATGGAGAGTTCAAAACAAAAAAAAAAAAAAAAGTAGGGGCGTTCATGTAAAAACGAATGAATAAATCGGAGTAAAAAAATCCCAACAATAAGTTGGTAAATTAAATACAAATAGCTAAAACTATACCAACCTAAAAACTAAATAAAAAAATCCAAATAAATCATATAATAAAACTAAGCTACCCACAGCTTCAAAAAATCGGTCTCGAATGGGGGCAAGTTCAAATCCAGCGGCGAAACTCTTTTACTACTATTCGATTTTTTCAGAACCGGAACCGGCAACAGAGGACGAGTCACCAACACGCCGCCGCCGCCCAAAACCGCCCTGTGTCTCCTCATGTGTCCGCCGAGGGCCTGCCCGATGGCGAACTCGACGCCGCAGATCGAGCACTCGTGCGTCTTCGGCTTCTTGGGCGATTCCGGCTCGTCAAAAACCTCTACTGCTCCTCCAATCAGCTTCGGCTTCTTGTGGCTAGCTCTGTGGCCACCCAAAGCCTGAAAAGACGGGAACTCCTTGTTGCACGTTTTGCATGCGAAGACACGCTTTGTTAGGTCGGTCGTCGTCGACGACAACGACGTCGTCGTCGTTTCACCGACTTTGGATAGAAGCATCAGGCAATTAGCCATCGCTGAAACTTCGCTGTCTTCTCTGCCTCTCTTCATGATATGTATTGGTTTCGTCTCTTGAACTGTGTAAAAGCGCTTTTATTTAAAAGTCCTTTTCTTTTTCTAGCTTGCTTTTGTGAGCTTGATCGAACTCTGAGAGCAAATAAATTGAGTGGTGAGAACTGAGAAGCGTTTGTATTTATAGGTTCGATTGAAGCTGGTTGATGAGTGGGACTTGTGTCTGACGTGGACTAAATCCCGGAATTGTCCTTCGAAACTTGCGGATTAAGAAAAGGTGGAGAGTATGGTTTTTTACGTAATTAATGCGAACTGTGAAGGTAAATAAAAAGTGTGGTGCCACGTCGGATTTCGTGTCCGCGTAGCTTAGTCGAAGCTCCGAGAGAAGTCGTTAGAGGAGGCGAGTGGATGGAGACTCCACAATTCTTTGACGATTCTAGATAACTTTTGCTTCTTGAGTCGCACCAATGGCGTGTGTAATGTACTTGCTTCGTCAATGCTTACGTGTCCAACTTCTAGAATTTTGAATAAATGTCCCTTTTGATCCATTGACAAAATATCTATGAATATGGTCCATAATTGAAATGTATACATCTTTTTTGTAATTATACATGATTTAGATATAGTTTTAAACAAAATAGTAAAATTAACTTTTTCATTATTGTTCATACTTTTTTGATTAATTTTTACAATTGTCATTTAATTCATTTTTAAAATGGTTTTGATTTTATGAATATTTTTAAATTGTACTTTTTTATATATATAAAAAAAAGAACAATGAATAACCCAAATCCATTAGTTGATCAAACAAATCCATTTAATTTAGTGATTTCGTTAGAGCTAAACTTAAGTAAATAAATGTTTTATTTCAGTGTTTTGAAATTGAATAACATTAATTATTAAATAACAAATAAATAAGTTCAAAACAATTTACATGACTACATCCAGTATAAACAATATAATAATATAAAACAATCAGTTTAATATAAATTTATAAAATACTTTTAAGTTTAATTGATACATATAAAATCAGTAACTATATAGGATGGTTGGATTATTTGATAAAATTTAATGAATATAAATCTATTACATAATTATAATAGAAAATAAAAAATAAAAAATAGCACATATTTTGTCATTTTTTGTAATACTAGTGTCATTTTATTAATTTTAACGAAAATATGTGTTATTTTTCTAAAATCTATTAAAGTAGTGCTCGTCTCATAAATTACGTTCAGAAAAGTGCTATATAAAAAAAGAACTCTAATTATAATTATAGTATGATGCACTACTGAGTTGTGTATCCGACTAGTCATGAAGATATCACATTTTTCATGGTTGGGTACACTCTATTTGATACCAAATACATATTTTAAAGAGAAAATAACACTCAAACCCCTTGAAATTTATTATTCTACAATCGGAAACAACTTTTGGGTTTATTGATAAAAACCCCTCTACTATTAATTAAATTTCATCTAATCTAGAAGTTGATTAGGTTTGACTGTAAAAAAAAAAAATCAAAATACTCCCAAATAATATATAATATTATTAAAATTATTATATAAAAAATAAAAAAAGTAGAGAAGAACAATAAAGATCTTAACTATTCTTTTTTTATTATTTAATAAATTTTAATAATTTTATATATTATTTTAAAAGTATTTTAATCTTTTTTACAATTAGACATAATTAACTGTTAAATTAAATAAAATTTGATAAATGACGGAAAAGTCTTTATCCATAAATTTAAAGATTATTTTTATTTATATAAAAGTAAGCTTTAGATATTATGAATGTTATTTAATCTATTTTCAAACGGGGTTTGCATTCGTCATTAAGTCATCACAACAAACTAGCAGGGCGCGTGGATACTGGATTAAGTATTAAATATGAAAGCGAGTTAGATGTGAGAAATTGAGCCAAAAGTGGAATAAACAAAAACACTAGAACAAGACTTGGAGTCTGTATAGTCATAGTCAGGATGGAAACGTGGATGGCAAGTACATAATAAAAAGCAGCGGCGTCTTGTTACTCAATCTACGCGGTTCTCTTCAGTAACTTCACTGCAAGCTTCCTCTTTTCACACACTATATGTCACTATCCTTCCAACTTTTACCATAACTTTCCAAATTCGGTTTACTAATTCCGATACGAGTCTATTAAAACCGAACCTAATTAATCTCAACAAACACGGTCAGAATAATAATTCCCTCATTTCTGATGTAGATCAAGGACCAACTGTTAAAAATATGGGTTCGGATAGTAACTTCTTTAATTTTTATTTTAATTATAATTTATTAAGATTGGACAAGACCAATAACTACTAATAAAAAAATAAAATTTAAAAATATAAAAAAAAAAGTATACAACCAATTTAGTGGATATATAGAATTTTAATAGTGATTCGAACGTTGAAATTGATAGGTTTAATAATAAATATATATATATAATAAGGTAATAGTTTAGTGTCTTTGTGACTTCCTATAAACTTCTCGATCATTTGATCCAACTTGCTGACCAAGTACCTACCGTACTCGAGGTTTTCAAACATTCGGACAAACATCTTAATTAGTTGGGTAAAGTAAAGCCTACCAAGTAAACAGAAAAAAAATAATAATAATAATTTTCAAAATTTGGACAAATTCAACTACAACATTCACACTTCATGTAGAAAAATAAACAAATCAACAAAATACATAAAAGACAAACCCAAACTTATTTATAAATAATCCATCCATCAACATCGAGGCATCTTCCTTCTTTTTTTTTTTTTTTTTTATTGAAACATCAAGGCATCTTAGTTGTACCATAAAAGGTTGATATTTCTACAGTATTGATAAATAATTTATGATGAAAAATCTCGTATTTTTTTTTAAGTTACAGTTATATTCCGAAATTAACCCCTACATAGGGGCAGATATAGGGGGACCGACCCTAAAAAAAAAAAATTTAAATATATATATATATATATATATATTCATTATTTAAATTTGAAATTTATTGACTTTCTTTTCTAAATGTTGTAATTTATTATCTTATCTCTTCAAATAAAATTTTGTGGTCTGCTCCAATATACGTGATCCAAATATTTACCTATGGATATAGTGAGATTTGAACAGATACTTCTAACGGGAAAGGTACATTAACCACTTAAATTATGAGCAGATATATAATTATTATCGTTAATCATACAAAACATTTCACAAATCACACGCAACATGAAGTAAAAATAAACAATTAATTGTTCTTTCTTTTTTTCCTAATATTCAACATGAATATATAATAAGTAAAAACAATAAAAAAATGAATTGGGTTGCTGCAGAGTTTATATATATATATATATATATATATATATATGAATAGCATGAATCTAGCTTGGTGATGATTAATTAAATTACAATAACTAAAAGAAATTTCAACATCCTCATGAAACATGAGTTGCTGAATATATTTTGCTAGCTGCATGCAGTGTTTACACTTTCAAGAAGTTTCTCATTGATAGTGTTTTTTTTTGTTAAAGAAATTAAAAGAAGAAGAAAAAAAAAACTCCATATTCTACTGTACCATTAATTATTTTATTTTATCTAACTAAAACCCAACACACACACAACACAAGTAACAAAAAAAAAAAACAGTTCTAATAATATCAAATAACTCTTACTAAATATATAAACATCTTATAATAAATTTTAAATAAAAATAATCATTTCACAATTCATCATAAAAAAATTTAAAATTAATGCAAACAATCTTAAAGTATTTTCAAAGTATTTTCAATGAAAAGTCCCCTTTATTTTTCAAATTAGATACATTTACGTTTCACCTATTGGTCAATATCAAAACTCAAAAGAAATTAAAATGAAGGGTTATTCCCATTTTTACTCCTAACAATTTAATTAATGATATTTTACCCATTTACGTTTCAGAAATAGCTATTTTCCCTTCTAGAATTAATTTTGCATCCAAAAAGTAAGTTAAAAGACTTATTTACCCTTAAAGCATTAAAGGATAAGTAAATAGGAATATCCCTTAAAGTGAATGAAACTATCTCAATAAGTAATTAACATTGATTATTTGATTACTAAGAAACTTCCCAAAATTAATATATTTTCATACTACAACTAATATAAATATCTTATTGAGAAAATTATAATTCATATCTCGAACTAACATGTATATAACAAGACAAGTACAAAAAAAAAAAAAAAAAAAAATTGTTGGTATGCAAAGAAGAAGAAAGATCGTAGAAACTAGAAACCCTAACATTACGTGCGTGTACACACACAAACACTAAGGTTAATTAATGACTTGTATATGAAAGGAAGTTAAAACTTTAAAGTCAACAAAAAAAAAAAAAAAAAAAAAAGCAAGTGACTTATATAACCAACGTCCATTACATGTAATACGACCGTCAGCTCTTGCGTTTGGTGTGGAAGAAAATTAATATTATTAATTAATGATAACCAAATTTCGTGTTTAGCACTCCACAATTGACACAATAAATACCATCTGTACTTTTGTATATACAGTATCATGTTATTTGTCAAAGGGTTGGGATGTACGGCATTGGAAGGCTGTTTTGTTTATATAAATCATATTATACAAATAAAAAAAAAAATTAATTTCTAGAAACATGATACATACAATTTAAATAGTATAGCATATTTTAATAGTATATTTGTATTATTTTATTATTATTATATTTTTTAGTTTGAAAATTACATATTTCTAGAAAAACTCGAGTTTACTATTATTTGGATAACTACTATTTCAACCGAGGAGAAACAAGATCGCATTCCAAGTAATGTGAGCTATCTTAAAATTGTTAGATCATTTTTGTGCATTTGATATTACTATTAATATTAGAGCTAATTGCATCAACTTCCTTTGAGATTTTATTAACTATAAACGGAGTCAACTTTATCGTTTATTGATAAATACCTCCCATACATTTAGTAAAATTTGGTCAAATATAACAGTTGATCGGGGGAGGTATTTGTCAAAAAAACCCAAAAGTAGACTAATGAGAAGGAACATCTTTGTCAATAAACTCAAAAGTTGATTACACCTATTATTGAGCAAACCTCAGGTAAGGTAGACATTATTTACTCTTAACATTATATGGTTAGTTTTGCATTATTTACGGATAAAAAATTAGAGGGGATAGAGGAAGTTTCTCCTTATTGTTTGTATATTCGTTTTAAAAGATATTCAAAATACTTTGTAATTTGTTTCATATTGGAAATCTAATTTTTTTAAAAATAAATAAAAATAAAATAAATACACTACTCTTATACACTTAGATTTCAACAAAGTCAAATTTAACATGTCTCACCTCTTATGTTCAGTCTCTTCCCAATTATGTTGTTCTTATAACGGTATAATATTAAAAAAAATTTCTGATATAATTTTCCGTATTTAACAAATTTCAAACCCACCTTCTCGTGTTTTTTCTCTTTGAGAGAAAATAAGCATGAAAGGGTTTGTCCTTTTCAGGTAGGGTGTCTCCTAGCTTGGGAGGAATGGGTTTCAATTTCTTTCTTCTTCTAACTCTGATGGATGCGGAGAAGATAGCGAGGCTTTATGAATCGCTGTCGATTTTGGAGATTGATGGTCCGATTTGCAGAGTAGATGGAAAAGTTAAAAGGGTGGGTTGTAGGGATTTTTCTCATTATTTAGTTGGGAAAGTGCTTTAAGGGAAAAGAGTGAACCGAGAAGCCTTTAAAGGGGTGATCAAGCAGCTATAGAGTGTTATTGAGAGTGTAAAGATTGAATCTATTGGTGACAATTGGTTTGTGTTTTATTTTAGGAGATTGGTGGATAGGGCTTCGGTTTGGACAAGGGGTCCTTGGCACTTTGATCATAATCTAATTGTGCTAGAGAAACCAAATGGTGAAGGAGAGATCTCGAAAATGGTTTTGATAGATTAGAAATCTGGGTTCAAATTTAAAACATACCTCTAATGTGTATGAATAGGGGCATGGCTAAGTTTGTAGCGGAACAGATTGAAATGGTTGTTGAGATTCCAACAGACTCCAAAGAGAATAGAGGTCGGTTTTTGCGAGTTAAGGTTCAGATTGATATTTTCAAGCCTCTCAGAATGGTGGTTAGATTGGATGTTGATGGTGAATTGATTGTGGCTCTGTTGAAGTACGAGCGTCTCCCTGGATTTTATTTCGCTTGCGGTAAAATTGGGCATGGATTGCGTGATTGTATAGATGAAGAGGCTAGAATAGAGGCGTTAAAGGGTTCAGCCACTTAATTTGGTTCATGGATGAGGGCGCTACTGTGGGATCGATTGAAAGTGAAGGTGCAGAAACAAGAGGAGCTTGGGATTTCTATTAAAGGAAGTACTGGTATTGTTCAGTTCAGTTTGGTAGGTGCTGGTGATGGATCGGAGATTAAGGAAGGGTCGGCAACAATTACGGCCACCGTAGATGTAGCTATTCCAATGAAGAAGATGACGATGGGGGAGAAAGAGAAGGAGGAAGGTTCTAGACTTGGGCCCGAACCTAGGGTTTATAGGGTGGGTTTAGAAGGTCTGGGAGAGAGGGTTTTGATTGAGTATGGTAATAGTGTTGGGCTTGGTGTTGAGGCCCATGGAGGGAATTCTGGAGGTGCGGGTGTCAACTTGAAGGAATAGTCTTTAATTAATTTAGGGCCTGGAGTTAGGGCCCAAAGTATGGATATGAGTAGTTTTTATGAGAAGAAAACGAGGATTATTATTAGTAGTCCTGGGCCTAGGTTTACGGAGAGAGTGGATATGGAAGGAGTAGAATTGGATGTAAGGGACACGTTAGTTTGTGTGGAAACTGTTGATAGGCCTAGTGGTGTTCAGATCATGAAGAAAATAGATCTACAGGAGAAGAGTGCGAGGAAATGGAAGAGGGTTGTGTGGGCCTAGTCCAAGAATCAGATTTTAGGGAAAGCCTCGAGCTCTTTACAGAGAATGCTGGTGGCTACTCAAAAGACTAGCAAGAGCCCAAGAAGAAAGAGTTTATCTCTTAGTCAACGGTTCCTGTACTCTAAAGGTACAACTTGATCTTCTCCAAAAAATTCTGTAGAGTTGGAGGATAATGGGAGTTCACAGATTATGGAGGAGGTGGGAAAGTGTGGAAAAAGTAAGGGGGTCTTTCATTTCTTTGGAAGAAATTCAAAAGGCTAAGAAGAAGAGAGGAAGTTGTATCACCAGTGATATTTTCATATCGGCAGAGCCTGGAACCTAGGCCCGCCGGGAGCCATGATTCTCCTAAGTTGGAACATGCAGGGGTTGGGGAACTCCCGTATGTTCTTGATCGGTCATTTATTGTTATATATTTACGACTCTTGGATCGTTTCTTTTGATTGTATTTTTGAGTATTTTTGGTACGTTTGATGTGTTTTGTGAGAATGTGCAGCTTTCAGGAGAGCCTCGTGAATTAATGCAAATATTCAATGATTCGAGACGAAATCGTGTAATTCAGGTACTTTGGGGGAGCATATGAAATTGCAACACATTGCTAGGATCAAATGAAAGAAAAGCCATAGACTTATTGGATAAAAGCCAAGCTTTTGAATTGAAATTATAGTTGCACGTGGAAGAAGAGATGTGTTGTCCAGCTGCTGCTTTGCATGAAGAAATTGAACTCAACAGCTTGCACGTGAAGAATTTAAAGCACCAATCAGTATGAAGCTGTGAAGAAAATGAAGAAAGAAGTAAAGCAGCTTCCATGTGCACGTGAAGAAGAAGGTCCCGCGACCTCCAACCGCGACCTGTCGTCCCGCCAGCTGCTCGCGTGCAAAGAAGAAGAAGTGCAGTCCAACAGGTCTTGCGACCTCCAAGCGCGACCGTGGGCCGCATCCAACAGCTTGCGGTGGAAGAAATCAGCAGGTCCAGGGAGTGAAACGACCAAGACCGTGACCCAGCCTAGCTCGCGTTGCAGCTCGCGGTGCAAAAGCCAACTAGTCCAGGGAGTATGACGAGCTGCACCACGATCCTTGGCTCACAATCCAGCTACTCACGATGAAGAAGAACCAGCAGACCAGAGAGCATCGCTAGCAAGCTTGGCGACCACAGCTCGCGTGGAATCCATTGCGGTGAAGAGATCAGCAGCTCCAGTGTGTATGGCGATCTGTGCACGGCGAATATTGATCGCCATACTCGGTCGCGATCGGTAAAAAACGTGACCTAATATTTTCTCTATAAATACAAACAGCAGCCACCACAGTTCAGAGGAGAGCACAGTCTGAAACAGAAAAGGGGCAGCTCCCAAGCTGCTCCAAGGGTGATTCTTCACCCATTTTGCTCCTCCAAAACACAACTCATCACCACACATCATCTCCAAACATCATTCAGAGGCTAAATACTCGGATTTGATCGATTGTTCATCGATGAAGACGAAGATCGAAAGCGGAAAAGTTCTAGCCGGACCAAAGCTGGATTTCGACTCTTGAGAGCTTCGATGGGTTGTATTTCATCTCATTATTCTTCCTTTGATTGTTCATTGATGATTATAAGTAGTTAGAACTCTTGTTAGGTGATTTATGGATCCATGAACAGATTTTCGGAATTATTGATTATGTATATATTTTGATATTTATTTGCAAGGATTTAAATTTAAATTTATATTTTATATGTTGCAATTGATTCTTGTTCTATGCATGATTAGTATTTATTTGTGTTCCATGAATGAAGAAAGTAGTTTGCAAGTTCTTGAATATATGTAATATATTTTTTATTATTTCATGATATTGACTTAGAGTAATATTTCAGTATATTGATTGCAATTTATTCTTGTGTCTATACATTTACGAAAGTAGTTTGCAAGTATCTTGATTAATAGCAATTTGATATTATTGAATATAATTTTATATCATCACTTTGATTTAATTCTTGTGCGTTGCGATTGCGAAAGCAGATTGCAAACTTCTTGATGAGAACCGATTTGATAAATATTGTGATCTTACATGAGAAATTAGTAGGATGCAATAGAGCTTAATGTACTCTAAGTTCAACGGCTAGATTAATTTTGAGATGACAATATTGAATTGATCTAGGGAATTAGATTAGTTAAGGGTTTCCAATTGAATGTACTCTAGGACCAATAGGTGTGTTTAATTGGAATTACAACACCATTGCAGGACCAATATAATGTGGTGTGCCTAAACTACTCAATTTGTTTCTTGTTAATAACATGCTTCATAATAGTCAATAGTTTTCCTTATCCTGGATTGGGACCGTGTAACCACCTAGCATTATCCTCCATATATTCCGTCTCGCTTTACTTTATCATTTTAGTTAATTAATTTAGTTTATAAAACAAAAATCCAAAAACAACAACTTGATTTATTTTACTGCTTTAGTATAATCTCTAGTTTTTAGAATTAGTACCATCACTTTCTTGTGGATTCGACTCCGTATTCACGAAAATTTTATTACTTCGACACATCTTACACTTGGGATTTATTTTCATGTGTTTGAGTGTGTCAATTCTCAGCCCTGAAAAGGGTTATTCGAAAGTATTCCCAGATGTTGGTTTTTTTAAGCGAGACTAAACTTTAAGGTAGTGCAGCTAGTAGAATTAAGGAGGTTTTGGGTTTTGTTGGAGTTTATGTTGACTGTAGAGGAAAAAGTAGGGGATTAATGTTACTCTAAAAGTGTAATTAAGATGTTTTTGTATTGTCCTTTTATCAGGGACATATTAATGCTCTAATAAAAATGGAAGATGGGTTAGTGTGGAGGTTTTCTGATTTTTATGGCAGTCATAATTTGAGGGATAAGGTTTCTTCTTGGAAGCTTCTTCGGGGGCTTAGGAAGGTGGATCAGCCGCTGTAGGTGTATAGAGGGGATTTTAACTAACTCCTCAGCACCTCGGAGAAGTTGAGAGGTTCTAAGAAATCTTTGCTGGGTATTTTGAATTTTAGGAAAGCAGTAGATAATTGTGATCTTATTGATTTGGGGTGTAAGGGTCCGAGACTTACCTAAAATAATAAAACGGAGGGGGCTTTTAATATCTAGGAGATGTTGGATAGGTTCTTAGCAGATTATCAATGGTTGGGGCTGTTTCCAGTGGCTAAATTCATAAATTTAGGGGTCAATGTCTCAGATAATCATCCTATTTTGCTGTTTCTGGAGGAGTGTGTCAAGCCGGTGCGTTTTAAGGAGAGGAGGTTTCAAGTTTGAACCCTTTTGGTTAAAAGAGGAAGGGTGTGGTTAGATTGTTGGTTCTGCTTAGGGTGAGAAGAGAATTTCGTTATCGGTTCAGGATTTGAGGTTTAAGCTTAACTGGTGTGCAACTAGATTGGGGGCCTAGAGTTCTAATAAATTCAGATATCTTCCTAAGCTAGTGGCCGAGAAACAGAAAATTCTAGAAGCTTTGTATATTAGAAGCAGTGAGAATGAGATTATGGAGAAAATCAGGAAGGCTAAAAGGGAGCTGGAAGGGTTACTTGAGAAGGACAAAATCTTCTGGAGACAAAGGTCTCGCACAGATTGGCTAGCTGCAGGGGATTGTAAAAAAGGCGAGAAATTTCATTACTAAAATCAGAACTGAATAGGGCTATTTTGTTTCGGCCGAGGAAGATATTGCTCAGGAAATTTGTAATTATTTCTCAATCATTTTTAAATCTTCCAATCCTAGTTCTGTTGATATTGAGAAGATAGTTAGTTTTGTTGATTCTTGACTCAATTTAGAGGGTAAGGTTGGGTTGGAGAAGGGTTTAGGACTGATGAGATTAGAAGGGCAGTGTTTGATTTGGGGCCTACTAAGGCACCAGGGTCAGATGGCTTTCATGCAGTGTTTTTCCAGAAGTTTTATGGTGTGGTAGGAAACAATGTGACTAGAATGTGTCTGAAGGTGCTAGGGGGAGAGGCCTCTATTAGGGATTTTAATAAAACGAATATTGTCCTTATCCCTAAGAAAAAGAATCCTAATACGCTAACAGACTTTAGGCCGATTAGCTTGTGTAGTGTTGTATACAAGATAGTCATTAAAGTCCTTACTAATAGATTGAAAAGGGTTCTTCCCGATATTATTTCGCCTAGCCAATTGACCTTTGTCCCGGGTAAACTGATTTTTGATAATGTGGTTATGGCATTTGAGGCTTTGCATTCTTTGAGCCATAAGAAAAAAGGAAGGAAATGGTGGATGTCTTTAAAGCTCGATATAAGCAAAGCCTATGATCGGATGGAATGGGCCTGCTTGAGGGCAGTTTTGGCAAAGATGGATTTTCCTCAGAAGTGGATTGATTTGATCATGGATTGTGTTTCTACTTCCAGCTTTTCCTTTATGCTTACTGGTAAACGTGTGGGGTGTGTTGTCCAGTCCAGGGGGTTGCGTCAGGGGTATCCTCTTTCACCTTTCCTTTTTGTTCTTTGTGCAGAGGCATTCTCTTATCTAATTAAAGGATCAGAGAGGATTAGTCGAGGTTTTGGGTTTAAGTGTTGTCGTGGCAACACTGTCATTAGCCATTTGTTCTTTACGGATGATAGTATCCTTTTCAGTAAGACCTCTTTGGAGAGTTGTAGATTGATTTTGGAGTTGTTGAGAACATATGAAAGAGGCTCGGGTCAACTAGTTAATTTACAAAAAACTAATGTGACGTTTAGCCATAATGTAGGGACTGATCTGAGGAAAGAAATCCATATTGCTTTTGAGTTGGATGTGTGTAATTCCCATGACAAATCTCTAGGATTGCCTACTGATCGGTCATTTATTTTCATATATTTAGAACCCTTAAACCGTATCTTTTAATTGTATTCTTGAGTATTTTGGTGTTTTTGACGTGTTTTCCTTGAGTGTGCAGGTTTAGGGACCTAAGTGATGATTTTATATATTTTTGGGATAAATGTGTAATTTCAGTAACTTTGTGGAAGGGCATTGATGAAAGGATTATAAAGTTCTAGGGGTAAAAATAAAAATTCAGAACGTTTCACCAACTTAAGTGAAACGGTGCGTTTTGCACCAAAGGAATCTGAGTTTAAGTGGAACGGCGCTGTTTTGGACCAAAGCATTGGTCCAAAACGACACCGTTTTGGTTAAGAAAGAAAACAAAAAAATAAAAAACCCAGCTGTATGCATGGCGACCAGTCCCTCGCGCGAACAGCTCCCCTCGCGCCCTCGCTCGCATTGAAGACGAACCAGACCCAAACAAGTGAGCTGCGCGAGCTCGACCGGGACCTGTGCTCGCGTCCTCCACCTCGCGGCGATGATGAGCCATCCAGACAGTGAGCAGCGAGAGGACAGCCGCGACCACAGCAGCTTGCGGTGCAGCTCGCGATGGAGAAGAAAAGGTGACAGTGGGCAAGGCGAGCTTGAGCGTGACCTGTGCTCTTCGCGGTGCAGCTAACGATCCTGCAGCTCCTAGCTGTCCAGTGAAGGCCGCGACCAAGCCACCGCGACCACAGGTCGCGGTGGTGGTAGCGGTGAGTGAAAAACAGCGCCCTAACGGGCTGCTATAAGAAGAAAAGGGTGCAGCTGGGCAGAAAAAGGGAGGGCTCGCCCAAGAACAGGTCCAGCAGCTTCCAAGCTGCTCCAAGGGTGATTCTCATCCTTCTTGCTCCTCCCAAACTCATCCAAAGCATCACAAATCATCACAACAAACTCTAGATCGTGAGTGTTCATCGAAGAAGACGAAGATCAAAAGCAGAGAAGTTCAAGCCGGACCAAAGCGGGATTTCGAGTCTTGAGAGTTTCGATGGGTTGTATTTCATCTCATTAATCTTCCTTGATTGTTCGTTTATGATTATGAGTTGTTAGAACTATTGTAACATCCCGGATTTCGGGTAATGAATTTTTGATCTATGTGATATATGTGAAAATAAATTTTTACTATTTGAGGGGGTGTAAATGTAATTAAATGTATGGTTATTTTATGATTTCCAGCGGACCGGATTGAATAGTGAAAAATGAATGAAAAATGAAAAATTGGAAAACTGGACCAGAGAGCATCGCGACCTGGTTACCGCGACCACAGGTCGCGACAGCTCGCTCGCGGTGAAAAACGCAAAATCTGGCAGTGAGTACCGCGACCAGTCACCGCGACCACAGGTCGCGATGGCTTGCTCGCGATGAAAATGGCAAAACCTGGCAGTGAGCAACGCGACCAGCCACCGCGACCACAGGTCGCGATGGACTGCTCGCGATGAAATTGTCAAAAACAGGCAGAGAGCAACGCGACCAGTCGCGCGACCAGGGCGCGCTCGCGACGAAGGCGGTGCGCGCACTCCAGTGAGTGTCGCGACCTGGTGCCGCGACCACAGGTCGCGACGGCGGTCGCGATGGCGAAAAAAATATAAAAAAAAGAAGAAGCTTCTCGCGAAAGCGAGAAACACACAGAACACAGAACAGAAGAGAAAGAGAGTGAGAGGTCGAGAGAACAGAAGAGAAGAGAGAGTGACCGAGAAAAAGGAAGAAGAAGAAGAGAGAAGAAGAAGAAAGAAAAGAAAAGAAAAAGAGGAAGAAGAGGAAGAAGGAGAAAGGAAAGGGAAAGGAAAGACGAAATCGTAGAACCGCGATTCTCGAACGAAAAGACGGTACCGAGGTAGGTGTACTCTTGATTTCGAAATCGTTTCGAGAATACTTTTTCGTTTTAGTTTTCGATTTCGTTTCTCGTTTTCGTTTCGTTTTCGATTTCGTTAAAAGTTTTCGATTCCGAATATTCGTATGAAAAATGTTTATATTATATGTAAAATCGATGATTTGTGGATCTATGGTTGATTATTGTTGATTTCGATATTTCTATAATTATTGTTGATGCGTTTGAATATTTATATGATTATTGTTGATTTCGTTACATGTTGTTGATTTCGGAAAGATTCGGAAAGATTTTATATTATATCGTATTTGTTTGTGAAAATCGTTTATCGAAACGGCCCTAGGATACGTAGACATAGAAGTGGATATAGGAGGTTGGTATACCAGCTGGGTTTTTATTGAGCAGTACTGCGCCGATATTGATTGATTGATATTGATGATATTGATGTACCTCCTCTTGGATTCGTCCAGAGGTTGGGAGATACGTACCTCCTCGGGATTCGTCCCGGGGGTTGGGAGTTAATGTACCTTCCTAAGGATTCGTTCCTGGGATAGGGAGCTATGTACCTCTCTAGGTTCCGTGCCCACGGTCCTAGAGTTGGGAGACACGTACCTCCTCAGAATTCGTTCTGGGGGTTGGGAGCTTGACCCATATTCCAGTCCGTATATGTTTAGTATTCTAGTGGGCCAAAATTGATAGAATTGAAAGTGAATCGAATGAATTTATTGATCGAATTCTTATGTTGATTTCATTATTGAACTTCGAGAAATTTGAAATTGTTTAATGATTAAATTTTGAAATTCAATTGTTTTGAAATCGATTAGTGATGAAAATGTTTATCTTGTGGTTTGTTTCTCTTTAAAGACTAATTATATTGTAGTTTATTTAATTGAGTTTTTAGTACACCCACTAAGCTTTATGCTTAGCGCGTTAGTTTGTGTTTAACGCGTAGGTACCAGGAATCCGGACGAGGCGAAAGACTGAAGAACTGGAAGAATTGCAGACCGAGTCACAGGATTGTACAGTTGGGTAGCTATACTTTTGTTATGTATATATATTTCTGAAAGCATGCATATACAGGGGAATTGTAAATATGTTTTGTAATATGTTTTTAATTAATTACTTTACGATTTCTGAATGTCTGTATATATATATATATATATATATATATATATATATATATATATATAAAGTTTGAACTGTTTTATTTTATAAATTGTGATTAATAAGTCGCACTAAACGGCAGAGTGCGCAGTTGTTTGAAATTGATATTGAAGTGTTTGTGAAAATGTAATGTGAATTGAATTGTGTTAAATCAGGTTTTGGAAAGTCCGAAAAATAAATGGCACTCTGCCGGATTTTCGTAAAAAGTTTATTATATTGAATGGGCTCACTCTGAAAAAGGATTTCTGAATTGATTTATGGGCTCACAACGATTTTTAAAAGAAAAGAAAAAAAAAATGAAGTTTTGGAAAAGTTTTGAAAGACCGAGTAGCGCTCCCCGGGTCGGTCCGGCCGGGTCGGGTCGGGGGGTGCTACAACTATTGTTAGGTGATTTTCGGAACCGTGAACGGATTTGGATTTTATTGTTTGTGAATATATTTTATGTGATTTATTTCATGATATTATGTGCTTAATAACAATCAATATGTTTTCCATTTCCGTGATTGGAACCGTGTGACCACCTCGCATATCCTCCATTGAATCCGTCTCGCTTTATATTAATTGTTTTAGTTAATTTAATTTAGTTTAATTAATTGTAAATGTTGATTATGAGCTAAACTAGTAAGTTGGGGTTTTGATGGATCCTATTCTATGATAATTGAATGAATTGATTGTTTAATTTGTTGCGGTTGATTATTGCATTATTGAGTGGTTTTATTGTGCTTAATGCTTTGAATGTGAAGGCCTACATTTAGATGATAAATTGGTGGTGTGTTATGTACCGAGAGGAGACGCCCACCACGTGCTCGATATAATGTCCACCACAAGTAAAATTGGATAGAGATATACTAATTTGCTTGTGTGATCACATAGGGTGTTTATTGTGACTAATGCATTTCCATGCACTTGGATATACCATCGAGAGATAGGATATTAGTGTGTGCGGAATAGGTCCGATTTACCTCGAGAGGGGACTTTGGATAATTTATATGAACACGGTCATCATCATGCATAGTTAAACCTCAACAATGTGCTTTCATGGAACTCAATTGGATGGATTAGGTGAATTCAAATATCCTAACTAATCTCTCATATTGGTTGTTTGCTTTATTTTCATGTCTTTATATTTTTATTCTTTTAAACCTTTCGATTATCCAAATAGAAATAGGCTTGGTTAATTTTAGTACTTAACGCCTAAATATCCCTGTGGAGACGATAATTTACTCATCATTTTATTACTTGTGCCGACCTCGTATACTTGCGGGTACAAAAAGTCATATCACCTACCCTTGTGAGTAGAGACAAGAAAAAAAAAGGTTTAATGAGATTAAGGAAAAATGTGTGGAATAAGGTAAGGAGTTGGAAAGGAAATATATTCTCTTTAGGGGGTAAAAAAGTTCTTATCAAAGCGGTCTCTCAAGCAATATCCACCCACACTATAAGCATTTTTCAACTTCCTGTGGGCTTATGTAATGAATTGGGGTCTATAATTTCTCAATTTTTGTGGGGTTCTAAGGATGGCAATAGGAAGATAAGTTGGATTAGTTGAGAGAAATGTGTCTTCCTAAGGCTTGTAGGGGTTTAGTTTTAAAGATTTCTCGTCTTTTAACCAAGCCCTCATAGCTAAACAAGCTTGAAAGATATTACAAAATCTGAATTCCTTTGCTGCCATTATTTTAAAGTCGAAGAATTTCAAGTCAGGGAACTTTCTTTATGCTCCTGTTTGATTAGGCAGCTCTCATGTTTGGCGCAGTTTTTGTTGGGGCAGAACCCTGCTTCTTAAGAATCTTCACTGGAAAATGGGAGATGGGTCGAATATTAGGGTTTTCGAGGATCCTTGGCTCCTTAGGCCTTTATCTTTCAAGCCTGTAACTCAGAATCCTAATCAAGATTTGAAATTCGCTGAGCTATTTATGGAGGCAGTCAAGTGTGGGATCCTAGGAAGATTTATAATTTGTTTCTACCTTTGGATAGAGAGGCTACTGTAACATCCCAAATTTCAGATAATTAATTTTGAATATGTGGATATAAAATTTTTGTGAGTTGAGGGGTGTAAATGTAATTAAATGTATGGTTTCCAGGTGGACCAGATGGAATGGTCCAGAAATGATGCATGAAAGTGAAAAACTGGGACAGTGAGTACCGCGACCTGGTCACCTCGACCACAGGTTGCGATAAAAAAAATAAAATTCGGGCAGTGAGTATGATGACCACCAACGCGACCAGAGCACCGCGAGGTGTGCTCGCGATGAAGGCAGTAGACTTGCTCCAGTGAGCAACGTGTGGCGCGACCACAGGTCGCGACGACGGTCGCGATGACCGAAATGATATAAAAAAAAAGTTGGCTTCTGTGAGAAGCCACGAAACAGAACAGAAAAGAAAACAGAGAGGGAGAGACCGAAAGAAGAAGAAAAAGAAAAGAAAAGAAGAAGAAGAAGAGGAAGAAGAGAAGAAGAAGAGGAAGAAAAGAAGAAGAAGAAGAAAAGAAGAAGAAGAGAAGGGAAAGAAGAAGAAAAGAAAGAAAAGAGGAAGAGAAAGGAAAGAGGAGGAAGAAAGGAAAGAAGGAAAAAAGGAAAATTCAGAAGGAAAAAGGCAGAGAACCGGTAAAACGGTATCCAAGTTGGTGTACACACGTATCTCAACTTATTTTTGATCAATGTTTTGATTTAATATGTCTGGAAATATAGTTACGGATTTTCTATATCTTCGTATGAATTTGTTTATATACTCGTAATGTATTTTTGCATATTGTTGGACTTTTTGTGCGATATTCTGTTATTATGGAAATTTGAATAAAAACGTATGTTTTCAAAACCTGCTTTACAATTATTGTTTGATTTTTCTACCTATGGATTTTGATTTAAAATGATATTCGTTGATCTCTGAAACCAAAGAATTGATTTGTTATGAGTTTTAAACGGCCCTGGTATATATATAGGGATCTATGGATATAGGAGATTGATATGTCAATTGGGTGAATTTATGGCAGTACTGTACCGTGATTTATGATGTCTCTGATTGTTGCTTATACGGATACCATTTTCTCGTGAAATGGGAAACCGACTGTAAAAATATCCGGATACCATTTCCTCGTGAAATGGGAAACCGACTGTTTATATAGAGATACCATTTCATATGAGATGGGAAACCCGACTGAAAAAAAAAAAAAAAACCCGTAATCCAGTCCTGTACACCCTGTTATGTGTATCACGGGCCAGATTGAGAATTTATGGTTTGAAAATGTTATGGAAAATAAAGAAATGATATTGAACTGAATTCCAGAAATTTTGAAATACTGTATGTTTACCTAATTTCAGTAATTGAAAATTTTGTTTTTAAGCTTTATTGTTTATTTATATTTTTGAATTTCTGAATTTACGATATACTGTTTTAGATATACTGTTTTATATTATATTACCATTTACTTTAGTGTGCACCCACTAAGCAGTATTGCTTAGCGCGTTAGTTTTGTTTCTAACGCGTAGGTAATAAAGATACCGAGGACGGAAAAGACTGAAGAGGCACCAGCTGCAGAGGAGAGTTCAGAGTCATACTCACCATCTTTTGGGGTAGTTCGTTATATAGATATTTCTGTATAATGTAATTAAATATGCATGCATATACAGAGAATTTGTAATTATGTTTTGTAATGATGTGCTGTAATTAATTATTTTATACTTTCTGTTTTCCATTTTTCGAAGGATTGTAGTTAATGAATTGTTTTATAAACTGTTTGAAAGTCGCACTAAACGGCGGAGTGCGCATTTGAATGAAATGATATTTGAAGTGTTGTTGTGGAATGTATTTGAATTGAGTTGTTTGAAAACAGGTTTTGGGAAATTAGAAAAACAGAGGGAACTCTGCTGGAATTTTTAAAACTGTATTTTCTATGGGCTCACTCAAAAAGGTTTTTAAATTATAACTTATATGGTTTTCAGTTTATAAACAGAAATAAGTAAAGTTTTGAAAACCCGGTAGTGCTCCCTGGATCGATCCAGACGGGTCGGGTCAGGAGGTGTTACAGCTACCCTGTCTATCCCATTGAGTTTGAGATGAGAGGTGGATTGCCTTACTTGGCACTATTATAAGAAGGGTCAATACCTTGTGAAGAATGGATATCGTTTAGTCTTGACAGAGAAAGTCTATGCTTCCTCTTCTTCCCCACTACAGCTACAAAAATGGTGGTCTGGTTTTTGAGGTCTGAATATTCCCGCTAAAGTTAGAATTTTCGCTTAGAGAGCATGTCTAAATGCTCTCCCTTCTTTAGTCAATCTGGTCAAAAGGAAGGTTATTAAAGCTGGGGGCTGTAAGAGGTGTAGGGTGGCTTTAGAGTCTATTTCTCATGTTTTTTTTAGTGTAAGGAGGCCGAAAAAGTTTGGGATATGTTTGGGTTTGCTGAAGTGTTGCTTTCCTTCCAAGAGTTAGATGTACTGGATATTTTGTATGGGGTTTCCTCTGTGATCAGTAGAGATCAACTGGCCTATTTTGTTGTGATTTTATGGTGCTTATGGTGGAACATGAACTCAACTCTTCATGGTGGCTTTGTGAGAGATGCTTCTGCTCTTTATTGCTGGTCTATGGATTTTTTGTTTGAATTTCAAGGGACTAAGTGTTGCCTTTCTTCTCCAGGTCCTCCTTCCAATTCTGGGCAGTCTCCCGTGTGGTGTCCTCCCCCTGTAGGTTGTCTGAAACTGAATTCAAATGTGGTTATTCAATGTGGTTATGGTTTTATAGGTGTTAGAGCTGCAATTAGAGACTCTGTTGGGGATATAGTTGCTATTGTGTCTAAGTTGCTCTCAGGTTTCTTTTCTGCTGAGTTGGGGGAGTTCTTGGCTTTGAGGGAAGGTTTGGTTCTGGCAAAATCCCTCAATCTGTCACTGTCTGTGGCTGAGGTTGATGCCTCCAATATTGCATCTGCAGTTAATTTGTCTTCTCCTATTTATGGTGATGCTAGTTTCATTATTTGTAATATTAAGGCTCTCTGTAAAGAGGTTGAGGACTGCTTTGCTATTCCAAGATTTGGTAATAGACTGGCTTCTATGGCCTTTTCTTCTGGTGTTATCAATCTTGGTCTTTTGTTACCAAAGATTGCATCTTTACTGTGTAGTCTACTTATGTTTGTTATTTAAAAAAAAAAAAAAACATTCAAACCTGATCATTATGAATAGTCGTGTTTTTGGTGGGTCGCCACAATACTTTGGGTGAACCATATTTTTATAAATATATATGGTCATCGATTGCATAATAATAAAACAATAGTAGCGATTAACCAATGAAATCGAAGAAAATATACATAAAAATAGAGAAAAGATAATATTTTTATAATGTATTTGTATCAACATTAACATTAGAAATGACTTGATTTTGTTAAAAATCATGATTACTCTTAGTCTGCATAAAAATTGAGAAAACGCCAATTTAGTTGATGAAAAAGCTTGGGATTTTATTTATTTATTTATAGGGGAACTTCAATTTGGTTCCTACTTTTTAATGAAACATAATTTTTTTTTATATTTTTTTTTTTAGTTCGCATGGTCCTAACGTTTCATAAATAGATCAAATTAGTCCTTTAACCAACTATTTGACAGTTAACCATTTCTATTTGACAGTTTTACCCTTAAATAATTTATATTACAATTTGACCTTCTAATTAAAATATAATAAAAATAAATAAATAGAAAAATAAATAAAATAATATTAAATTAAATTATAAAAACTTAAAAATATAAAACTTATTAAAAAATAATCAAATTAAAGTATATTAAATAATATTTTAAAAAATAAAGAATAAAAAATGTTAAACATTGCTAAGAATAAATTAAATTAAATTAAATTGATAATTAAATTTTATTTTTTAATTTTTTAAATGTTAATTTTTCTAATAAAATAATTAATTTGAATATTGTTTAATTTTTTTTAATTCTCCATTTTTTAGTTTTATTTTTTAATTTTATAAATGTTAATTTTTCCTAATAAAATAACTTAATTTGAATATTTTTTAATAAATTTTATATTTTTAAGTTTTTATAATTTAGTTTAATATTATTTTATTAATTTTTCTATTTAATTCTTTTTATTATATTTTAATTAGAAGGTAAAATTGTAATTCTATTCATTGAATTTTTTAAAGGTAAAATTGTCTTTTAGAAAATTTTGTAATAGTTGACCAATAAAAAGTTGGTTAGAAGGATCAATTTGATTTATTTAGAAAACGTTAGGGATTACACGAACTAAAAAAAGAAATATAAGTAAACAAATAATGTTTCATAAAAAATTAGGGACTAAATTGAAGTTACCCCTTATTTATATAATAGTAGTTAGGTATGGGCACATTAATCAGACAAAAAATAACCGAAAAAATGAGATTATTTTCGGTTATGGATCGTGACTCGTGGAGGTTTGGTTAGTCACTTTGATAACCGAATAAAAATTGGTTATGGTTAGGTTATGGGTGGTAAAACCGTAAATAATCAATCTTATATAAATTTTAAAAAAAATAATTCGGATTGTTTTTGCACTTTTATATTTGTCTTTTTTTATGTAATTCGGATTGTTTTTATTATAATACGATTTAATTATGGACTGAATGACATGGACTATTTTATGGACGATTTTGTTATGGACGTTTTTATTAATTATTAAGGTGGACGACTAGACGGTTTAAATTTTTTATAGTTTAAATCTCTGATTGTATCTTTTATTGTAGGTTGTTGACAAATATAATACAAGTGTTATTGAAGTTTTTTGAAAGATTATTGAAAAAAGATTATATGTTTTCCAACACAATGAGATGGCAATAGGTTTTTATGGAAAAAAAATATATATATCAAATTATATTATAACTTATAAGAGGCTCAAGTTTAATATTGACCTGAACTTAATGCACATGGACCTAATATTTTAAAAATATACAAACAATTGAAAAAAATATAAAAAAAAAAAATTGATTTATAGTCCAAAAGGCGTAATTAAGTCTATATGTATAATTGAGGCCTAATAAAGTCCAAACCGAAATAACCAAACTTAATCAAACCGAATTTAACGACTTTTTAAAGTTTAATTATTTTAAGTTATTCATATAAAATCCACTAGGTTTGCTTAGTCGAATTAATGACCGAACAGCGCCCACTAGTAGTAATGGACTGGGTAGTGTGAGAGACACAGCTGCACGTGACAGAGTCACCTGACACTGTTGCTAGTGTGTGAATTGTGATAGTTTTCACTTCCACTTTCTCAGTAGCTGACTAGTGGTGGTGGGGGATTATTTAAAGCCGGTCAACCGATTAACAAACCCGAAATCAGAGTCTTATCGGATCCGTCAACAGACCCGGGGACCCGCTACGGACCGAAAACGCGTGCGGCATTGTCGACGGACGCTGGTGCATGTAGTGTAGAGTGAGCAGAGCAGCATGAGGATGAGGAAGAAGAAGAGATCGCCGCCGCCGTCGTCGTTGAAACCACTTGCTCTGCAAATCGAAGGGCGGCCGGGAACTGCAGAAGGGAGGGAGCTGTCGTCGAGAAGGGAATTGCAGATAGTGGAGTCCACCTCCGCCATTTTTGAGAAACTGCCCTTCAAATTGCCTCGTGGTTGGTCCGTCGTGGAACGGCCCCGTCTCAACTGTCCCAGTCACCCTGGCCGCGTCGACAAGGTCATTTCTTTTCTACAGAAAAAAAAAATGTCTATTTGATCGAATAATTTTTATTTTTATTTTGTTGGTGCAATTAAATGAAAGTTTGTGTTTGAATATTTGATTGCAAGTATAAAATGAGATATTTTTTTATTTGAAAATTCTAAAATTGTTTATAGAGCAAAAGGTGATAAAATTGGGATTAGGTTTTGATGTGTGGGTTGGATTTGTTGAGCCAAACTTTTTTATAATGCATTTGTTTTGTCTTTATTTGATATTCATCGGCATACTTGCAATAAAATTTATTGTCTGATATAAAATTTAACTTGTTAAAATACTATTATCTTCAAGTAATAGAGCCTGGTTGAGGTAGAAATTTTCACTCGGGAGTTATCAAGGTGTACAAATTAACATTTTTAGGATTAGCATGTATCTGATAATATTTGACTGGTTAATTATAAATTATATGTACTTTAAGGTTTGCTTTTTGGGAAATTTGGCTTTCGTAGTATATTATTTGGTTCACTAGAGAAATAATGCAAGCAATGTTCATGATTTCACTTTCTCGGTTAATTACCTAGATTTCTTGTCTGGAAATTTTAAGTTATCGGTGTGCATTTTCTTCTTCTGTGAGAGACTTGGAAATTATAACAATTGTGTCGATCCGTACATGCTTTAGAAGTTATTTCTTTAAATTCGTACCATGAGTTAGATACTAGAGAGCTTACTTTTTGATGTCTATGTAGTATTACTTTGAGCCCGGTACTGGAAGGCAGTTTCGTTCGCTGACCGCTATACAGAGATATCTGAGCGGTGATACAGAAGATGCAATTGTGCCCAGGAGAATGAAATCTGTCAATAAAGAATACGTAAGTTCTAAATCTGACGTATTTATAGTTAAATTCAAAACAGAGATTCTGTTAATAACGGTTTTTTATATCATCTGGATTTTTTGCTACAAGGATTAGTTGGGTATGTATTTTTTTTTTTTTTTTAGTCTCCAGTCTTGGTCCATCGGTTTTTAATTGGGTCAAGTTAAATCTTCCACTTTTTTGTCAATATTGCTGCAGATGCAAATTGTGCCTCGCTCCTCTAAGAGTGCGTCATCATTCGGACTTCCTGATGATTGGATAGTCGAAGAAAGGCCACGTAATAATATCAACTATTCCGGTTGCATTGACAGGGTATGATTTCCTCCTCATCTCTTTGTTACGCGAAGAACATCTTGATATGCACTCTATGCAAATGATTTGCTTTCTTCATGCTAAAGTAGAGTTTGCATATATATTAGTTTATAAATGTATTAAAATTTCTGTCGGAATGAAAGCATATACGTACTTACTGATGACTTTTTTGAGAGTTATCGACATACATTTCATGCATATGTCGATATATTTCAGTGTCAAGGCTGATGTAATGTAGATATTTTTAAGGGTTTAACTTGTTGACTTTTTTCCACCTTCAATAGATATAGTACGAGCATCTTCTTCGGGGAGTATGTGTTGGTTTAATATATAATTCAAGTGTCGAGTAATAAAAACTGTAGTGTTGTAAACCGATGATACCACATAAATTTGTGGTTTACTATCAAACTTTTTTGCAAGATTACCTTAAAAAAAGCCTTAGATTCAGTTCCTGGATTGAAGTAATTCCGAGATCCCTCTTATTGGTTCCATTCTTAAATTCTTTTAAGAAATTTGGCTCCTCTAGGACCCAGAAGCACATTTAAAGGTTAAATTTTACCATTTGGGTTGTATTTTCTTTTTGATGAAAAATAGCTACAAATTTTGATCAATTTAAATTGGAATTCAGAACAAAGAAAATTTTGGGTGAAGGAGAAGGTGGGGGTAGTGGGTTGCAGTTTGGGAGAAAACAAGAAAATCCAATTGGCAATTTAGCAACCGTAAATGTCAAATGATGAAAAAACATGGGCGGACACTTATTAGACCCAAAAAAATGCTTCTGAAACACGAAATCTGTAAGGTAAACCGTGTATGCATCACTTTGTTACCTCTTTGTGGTTCTAATTGGTACATAATTAGTGAAGCTTAAATTTAGAGTTTACTTTGTTAAGTAGTTCTTTCTTTTAAGTTGTATACTGCAGTATTTCATTGAGCCTGAGACTGGACTGCGGTTCCGTTCCCGGATAGCTGCTGAGAGATACCTTAAAGAAGTGAGTCAAAGTAGATCTATAACAAACGCAAAAAAGAGCAATCAATTAATTTTAAGTTTAATTCATTAATTTTCTTACAGTTAACAGTAGATTGTTAGTTCGGGTTTATTCTAATGTATTAATTCTCACCATCATGCCACGCAGAAGAAAGATATTTATGATGAGAATTGTTCCCTGGGAACCTTTTTGAAACACTTAACAGATGCCAAAAAGATTAAAACCACACCCAAGGCACCAAAACCCGGCAATTGTTCTTCGGTAAGTTTGAGAATTAATAATATGATCTAAAAAGAAAATATCTGTTCACCGTAATATTTTATTCTACTGAACTATGTTTCTTTTTAACCATTCAAAGAATTCTGATTCTCAGAAAAAACATCTCTCTGAAAACGAGGAGGTTAATGTTTCAATGCTGGATTCTCCTCGTCGACCAGCGAAAGTGAAATGGGTTCTTGGAGGTCCTGGGGGGAATATATGGAATCCTCTCATTGATGAAGCTCTGGTGTCAGAATCTGCGAAGCAAGAATGGTCTGAGAAATTCGTATTTGCCATCCATGAAAGATATTGATAAATCCAGTTGTGAGGTAATTTTATTTTACCACCGTCATAGAGAATTGAGAACTCTAATTTATTTGAATTGTAAGAATAGAAATGGTATTCAGATCAATTCTGTATTTTGTAATAAGGTAAAAAGCGGCGGTCATGTTTTGGATAAAAGCAAAGATCTTGCTAGAGAAACAGTTGCCTTACAAGACTGAAATTTTAGTACAAAAAAAAAAAAAAAAAGAAATTAAAATCATTTACAGTGCCTACTGGATCATTAATTGAATGTCAAAACACTAATAACATTCTCTATTATAACTGTAGAAATGAAAACAATTAGTTTCTGGGAACTTTGTTGCAGAGTTTCAATCCATGCCTCCATACGCACCGGAAATCTTAGTAGAACAGTGTCCTCTTCGGGGCAAGACAAAATGCCTGATGGATCCCAATTTTATTTATTTGTTTTGCAGCTAATTAAGGATTAGAGGTAGAGTAACTCAAAGAGGAGCGTGTGGTGCTGGAAAGTTCGGTAGAGCTCACGGTGAGGTCAGGTGCAGTGCTGGTTGACTCTGATTAGTAGCATTTTGTAGTTGTATATACACTTTTGAACCATGCTTACCACTTGCTTACTTGGTCTCGTCAAAGTTTGGAATGGGTATGAGTCGTGCACCGCTCTAGGTTCGAACTTCTTATACTTTCTCTTTTCTTTTTTCAATCTAGAGGTCCGAAATCCGAACCTGATGACAAAACGAAGTTTGGTAGTTTGTATCTGGTCCATATGTCTTCTCTTCTCTCCATCAGTGGTGAATTCAATATATTTGAAGTTTTACTTCTCTCTGCATTCATACTTTGTTATTGGAATATTTGTTCATACTATATTTTTATATTTGGACATCATGGCACTAATTAAGGAGATGTCTACTACTTTTAACACTATAAATGTGCAAAATATGAAAGATTGAACTTCAAACTTGAAGCTGACATAGAAGACATAACTTTGATTTGTTGACGAGATTTGAAACTACCAGGTTTTTAATGTAAAGAATATGTTAACATTTGTTGGATTGAAAAAATGTGATATAAATTATAAAGACCCCACCTTTGAGTTCTTAAAACTAAAGATCCCACCTCCCATTCATGTTATTGATGGGGTTTTAAGTCTCAGTACGTATATTTATAAGTATTTGTAAGGAGTTTCTTCCCATATCGTGGGAGCAGATATTTTTCGATTTTGAGAGTAGATATCTAGACCGTACATGTAGTTATTGATCTCAGTAGGTCCCGACACACTTGTAAATAATCCGATTATAATTGAATAAATAAATAAATAAATGAAAACCCTTTAAAAGCCAATAACAAGAGAACCATGCAGATATCATCTTAAAGGAGACTATTATACTATGTGTGGAGAGCAAATTGACATTAAAACTCCTAAGCTACTAGCATGGAAACAAAGCTTGAAGAAACTCGGTGGCTCACAGTGCCTCAAGCCTTCCCGGCGGCACACCATATGCTCCCCAAAAGAATGAGAGACTAACCCAAAAATATGGACATGAAATGATGGTAACGAAACCAAATTTGAAGTGTACCAATTTTCTGGAAATTAGGGGTGAGTAATTCTGCTAAGCCATTATGTTTACAATGTCTATGTTACTCGCCGGGGAGTCTCGACTCTCAACTATTCTAGCTCATAAACTCGATAGCATTGCCTAATGCACCTATTCTCGAAATTCTATAGACTTTGAAGGGAAAAAGATGGAAGTAATCAACTCCATATCTATAATTTTCGGTGAGAGATCTTGTTTCAGAAGTATCCGAACCATTGTAAGTGAAAACTGATTAAGGTGGTAACTTTCCAGACAGGTAATGAGACAGTGCATCTCTTAGACACACACCCTTTATGTCCATAGCTTCACAAACCTGTTGACGGTAACCTGAATCGTGGGCATAAGACAAAGGCATTTCGTCCTGCAAATCATCTTCCAAGTCGATAACAATGTTGTGAAGCAGGCAGCAAACAAGAATGATCCTCGGCAACTTATGTTTGTCGGGTCTCCACATCACTCCTTGAATGATCTTCCACATGTCCTTCAACCTCGCCAATGCCCTCTGTGCCACCATCTGAGTTGCAGAGAGCCGTCTATTGAATTCAGCTCTTAACTCGGGAAGCTCTTTTCCCTGATAAGGAGTCATAAGATAGGGCAGTAAAGGATAGCCTGAATCCCCGATTATATACTCTCTTATTTCTGATCCTTCAGACAGCTCTATATTTTTCCCGTTCAACCTCTCCCCCTCGTCGCACAGTTTGTTGAAACTTGAACTCTGAAAGATCAGCCAGTCTTCCATTTTTCCTGGCCAACCAATGACTATGTCGCGGAACCTCATCTCAGGGTCCACAATTGCCTGCAAGACCATACTGTGATTCTTCTCACGATCAAGCCACACATTACTTGTTTGGTCTGATGTAGGCAAACACATCATTATATGCGTGGTATCAATCACACCGCAACAATTTGGGAGACCTCGCATTTTCTCAAACTTGGATTTTATTTCAGTCATTTCGGTTTCAGAGGAAGGCCACTGCAGGTGCTGGAGCCCCCTTTCTTCCAAGGCCTCCACAAAACGCCAGGTCACTTGGGAGACAGTCGAGTGGTGTAGACCACACGAATCACCGATGGTCATTAGTGACTCGCCAGAGCTCAACCTTCTTAAAGCTATAGCTACTTGGTCCTGAAAAGACAAATTTTTGCCATTTGAAAACGAAATGCCCCCCGTCTTGACCATCATATTTTCCTCCACAAGTGAACATATGTAATTGAACGTATTTCTGGAGATCTTGAAAACAGATTTGTACTTATCTAAACCTTTTGATGGAGATTGAAAACCTGCACAGACGAGGTGTTAAAAGGAGAAATTAGATTGGATTTCATTGCTTTGTTTAATATCATGTTTAGTACCTGCGTGAATCATCATATGTATTATTTGATAATAAAAATATCAAAGCATCCTGCGCAGTCAATCTATCTTAGGATCATTTGACAAGGTAGTTGTGAAGAAAAATCACTTCGATTACAGGAGGATTGGTTTTTCATGTCGTAAAGCTAATAATTTCATGATATACAACAACAAAGGATTTACTCTTATGCCCATACAGAAATGGGGATGTGTACTATATACTGCATAGAGTTATCAAAATGCCAGTTGTCGAGCTGAATTATTTTCCATTAAAAATAGGTTAACTAACTGTCAACTGATTATGAAAAAAGAAAATGAAAGGAGAACAAAAATTTCTCAATCATATAAATCAAGCACGATCATGCAATCA
This sequence comes from Xanthoceras sorbifolium, assembly GCA_003430845.1. Taxonomy (NCBI): domain Eukaryota; kingdom Viridiplantae; phylum Streptophyta; class Magnoliopsida; order Sapindales; family Sapindaceae; genus Xanthoceras; species Xanthoceras sorbifolium. Next base: position 9,593,033 of record CM010620.1, on the reverse strand, counting down.
GGAACTTGTTAAGATTAGAGACATCCAGAGCAGAACAAATTAACTAGAACCTACTTTACAGGCGTACTCCAAAGCTGCAGGGTTATCAATCTTTTTGGACATTCTACAATTATGCAGCTCACAGCCGGTATTTGCTGCAGCACCAAACGGCCTAATGTCACTGACTTAAATTTCATACCATTGTGTTCACTCACTATACATGCATAACTGTATAATTGAAACCAGTGAGCTATAAGCAATAAACTTCTTTTATCGTTCAATTCAAAGTAGAAAAAAGTTAGATTTCCTGCCTGAAATAATTGCAATTTATTATCCTTTATCCCAATGAATGTTTCGTCTCGTATCCATGAAACCTTTTGAGATATGGTTCAACACATTGTAAAATATATGTACATAAAATAATTTTAATTCACCAAAAAGAAGAGATTTGTATACACAAACACGGACCATGGCCTGATTGCGCAGAGGAAAATTTTAACATTGTGAAACTGCTTGAACAAACATACCACAACTGCACTGACATAAAACAATAACCGAAAATATAGCACCAAACAGAAAATTAGCAAATCAATTCTCTATGCAGCACCAACCAGGTTGGTTTAAGTTTCCAGGCAACTCAAATACATAACTTAAGATGGAAGACAAGTTGTCAAACAACATTCACATTCTCTTTGGCATCACATTCAGACTTCCTTCTTGAGTTAGATGTTCCATACTAATTCTACCAGTCCATGACTTTCGACAAACTGATGAAACTCCTATGCTTTGAAATTGATAAATAATCCACCCTTCTTTCTCTTTTGAGCAAAGATTATTTGATGACCTTGTTAAAATTAGATGCTTTGTGGGCAACGTGGAAAGAAAAATATTTTCTAAAGTTCCATTAAAACATAATATCCTAATGGTGAAATCATGCGTTCTATTGACCAGTTGTGTACATCACTCTGTTTCCTAACTAAATATAATGACACTTCCACAAGAGAAAGAACTTTTCCTTAATGATACAATACTCGTTACTTTTCTCAAGTTTCTTGCATCCCATTTTTGAAGTGAAACAACACTTAACAAATCAAAAAAAGATGTCTTTGATTTTCCAACTATAAACATCAACATATTGAAGAGCTTCAAAATCTCGCCGAGAGTTTAAGGAGCATTCTACATTGTTGTAATTCTTTCAACCAACCATACAAACCCTCACCAAAAAGGATAAAAAAAGAGCACAACATTTAAACACTAACTGAAAAATATTTGGCTGAGCAAATGCCAGAGTTAGGTGCCAAATAAATTACAGTTCCCATTTACTCCAAAGATCATAACTAAAATCTATAATTTTCCCTCTAAAATAATTAGCCAAAGAAAGATCATTTTCACAACTTTAGCGGTGAAACATCTGATAATCCAAATTCCAAAATAAACTAATGGGTATATGATTTTCAAGTTCCTTTAAAAAATTATTGATCATACTGTCTTGGGCAGGAGAGGAGAGTTCATCTTGATTTTTCCCTATATGCGGCGTATTTCTAAATAAACCGGAAATTTTGGTAAGTCTTTGACAGGAATATGGAAAAACATACTTAGATTGAATTTCCAGTAAATCAAAGAATATATAAGTATATATACACAAGTCAAAACCTTGTTGAATGCCAAGGTAGATTGTTTATAGCAATATTTGTATGACAAAAAGAAACCTTTCAAGTCTTGCACTTTCCACATTCGATTAGACAAAAACAGTAGAATGTTTGGTGAACAGAACAACTCAAGAGTCAGATTAGGGATCCTGCTTATATGTTCCCAAATGCATTTACAGTTTATCAACATATAACTTGAACAAGAAATAAAGCACAACCCCAAAGATATAAGCTAAAATTGATTCCATTTCCAACCCATTACCCAAAATGTCTTCAAGTACAGAGACAATCATACATGTTAGTCATATCCAGGAATGGTCAACAAAACAAAGGTAATATCAACATAAACAGAAAAAGGAAAGCTAACATATGAAAAAAAAAACACAGATACGCAGTCAAGCATTAAAATTTCAAAGAGAAGATACCATTAATCCTCTGACAGAAGTCATGCCACCAATCAACAGACCCTTCCTTCTCTGAAGACCCAGAAGCAGAAGCATTCCCTTCATTTTTCTTGTCCAACTTTTTCCTTTTCTTCAACCCTCTCATAGGAGCCATCAGCTCTTTAAAAAACAAAACCCAATTGACTCAAAACTCAAAAAGCCCACAAACCAGCTTCAAACAACAACAACAACAACAAAAAATAATTAAACTTTTGGTTAGAATTCACACAAAAACCAATACCCCATTAATCATGACACAAACAAAAGACTGGAGGGAGGGAGATCATGAGGCAATGATGAAGAGAAATATTGGGTCGTGACATGCAACAAGGTTTAGTGAATGGTTAGTGTGTTAAAAAAATTTGGTATGAGAGGTTTTTATGTGAGTGTGGGTTATCAAAGCATGCAAAACAAAATAAAAAATGAGAGAGAGAGAGAGAGAGAGAGAGAGAGAGAGAGAGAGAGGGGGGTAAAAGAAGTAATTTGTGAGAAATCAAAGCAACAACATGTGGGTTGGTGTATGTTTAAGACAATGTGGCTAGAGAAGTGAGAGACACACGGACTCACTCAATTTCTTTGCTTGTTTATTTGATATGTTTTTTGAGTTTAGAGTTTACATCATATCTTTGAAGAACAAATGCAATTTTCTCATGCTTTGGTTGGGTGTATGAGGAGGATTACAAATTAAAAAGGCAAGTTGCTATGAATTGACAGATATGCCATTTACTTTTTGACTCCGAAATTGCTAAAAAATAGGTAGATTTTTTTTATAAAAAAAAAAACAGACATTATCTGGGTTAGAGATTTTATGCGAAATCAACCAATTATAAGAGCGACTCGAAAAGCAACTCCTATCACATATGTTTATTCACTTATTTACTTGAACCTCTATCACGGATGTAAAAAAGAATTACATTAACCAATTGAGTTATTAATGGATATACAAAATAGATATATTTTAGTTACCTATTATTACAATTAATTTTAATATAGCGATGCCTACTTTGGTCATTTTCAATTTCAATCATGAAGATAACTTATCTCTATATGCCTGTGGAAAATAAAAATAAAAAAGTAAAAAAGTTATGTTAATTGAGTGGTTTAATTGATAAAAGGACGTGTATAAAACTTGTTGCACATTAAAAAAACAAAATCATTTAAACGATCAAAGATAAACTAGGGGTATTCGAGTAATTTTGCATTTTATATTATCACGTGTAAACATCTACGCCTTTCTTGCAAGCTAGAAAATGGTATATGTTATGTGTATAATTTCATAAGCCTAATAGGTTTGGAGAAGTCAACAAAGCCCAATGGGCCTGGAGGAGTCAACAAAGTCTAACAAGTTAGAAAAGCTGATGAAATCGAGATAGCAAGTAAGTTATAACTGTAAGAGGTAAAGAAGGTATTAAACCCCTAAAGCTCAAAGCAGGCTGTAATACTCCAATAAGCTAGGAAGACATCATCACCTCTCATCTCACTGTCAGTTTAACTCCATCTCGTAATTACTCAGCTAAAAGTGTATTTTTCAGATAAGGAAAGATCCCATAATTTGAGAGATTTAATCACCACTTGACTGAATTTAAATTTGTATTTAATTCCTGATTTTTAGTGATTGTATACTTATTTAGTTAGGATATTTATGAAAATTATTTTAGTCCTTATTTTTAGTAATTCAATAAATGTAAACCAGTAATGATATCATCTCTTGAACACTATAAAAGAGAATGATTATTACTGGTACAAGGGTTACAATTTTTGAGAGAAAACACTAAGTGAGAGCTAAAAGCAATACTATAATAGTGGATGTAAGTTTCAATTTTCAGCCGAATCATTTTAAAAACCTTGTCATTGATCTTATTTTGATTGCTCAATCTTTATTTTTACCATTTATTACTTTGACCTAATTCGCATGTGGACAGTATTAATCAAAATAAATTAACTAGTAGTCTAGTACAACTTTAGAGATATGCATTCACAGCGCATTTATTAATCTTGAATCTTAATAAATGAGAGTAAGCGAACTTAATTTGTGATTATAGTGTTTATTACAAATTTTAGGAAATAAGTTATGTAAACTATCATACATAAATAAAAAATTAAAATTCACCTAGAAAGAGAACTTAATTCCCCTTTTCGCCTATCAATTCCTTAGTCCCAATTAATAAAACGCACCCTAAATGAAAATCCCATAGTTAAAAATTCGGTTCGTTTGGCCATGATCGACGAAAACAATTTTGTGCGTAGCATCGAAATCCAAAGGATTTGGGCAGATTCAAGGTTCATTGAGCCTTCGAGACTTTCGTGGAGCATCCTTCTTTGATCTTGCAAATGTGTACTTGTGATACGGCTCCGCTCTTTTCAATAACATTGAGCTCGGTACGGTTGGCAAAATAGTTCAGGTTTGTTGAACCCGAATCGTACCTGCATGATGCGGTCCGAGTTAGTCATAGCCCCGATTCGGTTCGAACCGAACCGGCAATTTTTAACCACAACCTTTGGTTTCGGTTAAAAATCGGTTCTGGAACCAGTCATCGAAACCGGGACACCCAGTCCCAGTTCCGATTAACCTTCGTTACAAACTAGAACTGCCGATTTGTAATCGACGGTTCCCGGAACCGCCCGGTTAGGGCGGTTCTGTTTAGAACCGGATTTTTTTTAAAAAAAAAAAATAAAAATAAAAATTTTAAATTTGTGGCCGTTGGCAACTGTGGCCAACGGCCACTTGCTGGCTGCTGCCATGGCAAAGCATGGCAGCAGTCAGAAGGAGCCAGAACGGCTCCTTAGTCCATCACCATCAGGTAAAATTATCAAAAACTCCCCTAAAAAATTACAATTTCAATCTCTAAATTTTTAAAAATATTAATTTTTTCTCAAACCCAAAAAACTATATAAACCCCATCCATTCTCCAATTCATTCACACAAATTCTCTCATTCTCTCAATATTTCTCTCATATCTCATTCTCTCAATCTTTCTCTAATTCTCTCATTCTCTTAATATTGCTCTTGTTTTTTACTATTGCAATTATTTTCATTATTTGTTTAAATACTTTATTTTTATAAATTTATAATGGCATCATTCTCAAAACTATCTATTTCCGGAGGTCGAAAATCTGTTTTCAATTTCAGAAGGTCCGTTTCCAGCAGAGACGTTGAGCACAATGAGCAAGTACCGAATTTAAATGCTCAAGAAGCGCAGAGTCGCCCTTTTCCCAGAATCTAATAACGATCAAAATTTTGCTGAATACATGCAACAAAGAGAATATGAAAAGGTAATTTTTAGTAATGAAACTCATCTTAATTTTACTTCTCATTATTCTCATCCCTCTGCTGGTGCTAGTCCCTCTGCTCCACTCCAATCCCTCTAACCCCAACTGAAGCCGTACAAATGCCGCAGGCGTAGCCAGATTTGGTAAAGTACAAATCTGAACTTTTTAAAGTTCATACGAAGAGGGTGGAGAATGATGGATTAGTTATAATGGTTTGCAACTATTATTCCAAATATTTTAAATGGAACAAATCTGGAAGGTACGGGATGTATTGGAAGCATATCAACATAAAGCATCCAGCCGAAGCTCACCATCAGCGAGGACAATTAAGGTACATATCTCTTAACCATCCTCTATTTAAATATACTGATCAAAATAATAGGAAACAATTAGCAAAAAATGGTAGCGACCGAACATCTTCCTTTTAGTTTTGAGGAAAAAACTAGTTTTTTAAAATATTGTCATAATACTTTAAATCCCTCTGCATGTAGAATACTTAGGACCACATTAAAACGTACTATGTGTGATATTTATATATAAAAAAAAACATTAGTAAAATATTTTCAAAATTATATGGGTCGTGTGTCTGTTTGTGCCGATATCTGGAGTGATCATTGGCAAAAACATTCATATTTAGGACTCACTTGCCATTACGTTAACAATAATGGGATTTGTAAAAACGAATATTGACATTTAGAGTTTTTGACGACACCCACACTGCTGACAATATTTATAAATTAATGAAAATTATTTTTGAAGAATATTATATTGAAAGTAAAATTTTTGCAATTGGTTTTGATAATGCTGCAAATAATACTACCGCCGTTCCACATTTAATTCAATTGTGTCAACCCTATTTTGGCTGCAGAATTTTTCATCAAAAATGTGTTTGCCATGTTTTAAATATATATGTACAACATGACTTGCAAACACTACAAGAGTGGATTACACCAATTAGGGATGCTCTATACTATTTGTGAAAACATCCTAGCACTACGAAGTAATGGGTTAGGTATTGTAAAGCTAACGGGAAACATCCAATTAGGTTTTTTTGTGATGTTCCAACTCGTTGGAACTCCACATATAAGTTGTTTTGTAAAAGCTACGAGTATAGAGAATTATTAGTTAAATTTATGCAGTATAATGTTAATACCATTAATTTATATGAATATCATTGAGATGTTTATACAAAAATTTGCATACTTTTAAAAGTTTTTCATGATGCAACTCATGCTTTATCCGGTGTATATTATCCAACTTCACATTTATTTTTATTTGAAGCCCTTAATATTGTAGGTGTACTCAATGAATGTGCACAAATACAAGAATTAGCTCCATGTGTTTGTGCAATGCGAGACACATGGATAAACTATTATAGGGACATTCCTGCAATTTATACTGTTGCATCAGTTTTTGAGCTTAGGAATAAATTAAATAGTTTATATGAATTTTTTACACTTTATTACCAATCTCTAAAGATAGCGAACGTAGATATTAGTGGTTTATATAATAATGCTAGGAATTTATTTTATTCAATATATAACGAATACCGTTCTGTATACGGTTCCTCGCTGAACATTAATGTTCAGCAACCGGAACCAAGCGGAAGTGGTAGTAGTATTCGTCATTTTCATTTGCGCTTTCCCTCCACATTAAGGAAGTTAGGGGCAAGTGTGTTTACCAAAAAAGTAAGGATGCCGGAGAGCTCATCTTCTTCAACCTATGTTTCAGAGGTTGATGTTTACATAAACACCTCCTTTGAGTTTTTGGACACCCTAAACTTTAACGTCCTACATTGGTAGAGGAAGCACAAAACTAACTTTTCAATTTTGGCCATCATTACCAAACAAATTTTTGGAACCCTTGTTTCGACCGTCGTCGTCGAACAGGAATTTAGTGCAAGTGGCAATGTTGTGGACAAGAGACAATCATTGCTCAATCCTGACTCAATACAGATCCAGATCTGTGTTGACAACTGGACCAAGGCCTCATACCGGCAGCAGGAATTGGATCTGATGTCTGACGATAATGACTTCTTCGACACCAACGAGGATACAACGGCAACCAAAGGAACAAGCGACGATTGATCACCTCCGGAACATAACAGGTAAAAGAACTATGTGGGCTTTAATTCCTCCTAGAGAATACGTAGGCAGCTTAATTGAGGTAAAATTAAGTGCAAGCTCTAATTTCTTATTTATTTATTTTATTTTCTAATTTTATGATATTATCATAATTTTATTTTTATTTTATTGTTATTTTATTGCAATCCACTACGCACTTTTTAATTTTTTTTTTTTATAAATGAGATATATCATATATGAGAGATGATGTACAGAAGAGATATTTTAAAGAGATGAAAAGGGTAATTTTGTAAAATACAACTTTTACAAAATTACTCTTCTTCATCTCTTTAAAATAATTTTTCTCTACATCATCTCTCTTATATCTCATCTCATATATTAAAAAATTTTAAAAAACAAATATCTCTCATATTTTATCTTAATTTAAATTAAGTGTAAGCCCTAATCAACTAATTTTTTAATTTATATATTTAAATTTCTTTTTAATTTTATAGTTTTATAATATTATTATTATCGTAATAAATTTTTTGTTGAACAAATGAGCCCTTTTATTTATATATTTAAATTTTTTTATTAATTTATTTTTAATTTTTAATTTTTTTTATTTTTTCGATTCCGAACCGGTTTGGAACCAGCAGTTGAACCGCCTGTTTTAAAAAAATCAGGGAAAAATCGGAACTGGTGGTTCCTCCTTGGTTCCAACCGGAACCGGGACCGGAACCGGGACCTCCACGATCCCAGTTTCGGTTGGCCAAAAAAGGAAACCGAAACCGTCAATTCAGTTACTTTGGCCATGACTAGTCCGAGTTTAAATTCGAAACATATTTTAAAAAAACTCGGATATTATTATTTTTAAACCTGCATTAAATGCGGGTCGATTACGGGTCTAAATATGGGTTCACATTAAACCCGCAAATGACCCAAAAAAAAAATTGCTTCTTCACTTTTTCACTTTTTCACTTTTTCTCAAGCAAATGTTGTGTTGTTTATTGTATATTTGGTGCTGCAAAAACCCCATTCTTTTTAACTGCTGTGCTTTTAGGCCATGTTTGGTGCAAGAGATTAAGTCAGGACTGGACTATATTTATCCTTATCCTACATTTGGCCACACAATTGAACATGGGATTAATAATATTGAGTGACACTTTAATCCCCCCTACAGCGGATTACACACACCCACCATACCCCCCACTTCTATTAGTCCCATGACTAAAAAATATGCGGGCCCCACATATTTATTACCCAATACCTACCATCTTTCCTCTCTCATCATCCTCTCCATTTTCAATATAATAAATTAACAGATAATTGCAATCACTCTTCGTGTATATAGGCATAATTGCATAAAAATCTTATAATAATTGATAATAATAATAACTCCCCTTTGACCGGTTGACTAACTGTTGACCACAGTTAGTCACTAACGGTCAAAGGGGTAAAATCGTCTTTTTAGAAAAAAAAAAATTTAAATAGACCAGATGAGATCTGGTCCATTAAATGAGATAAAAATATCTTCATCCAATGGTCCAGATTCCAAAACAAAATAATTAATTTTTTTTCAAATTTTTTTGTTCATCATCACCGGATCTCTTTTTCTTCCTTTTTTTTTTTTCTTTCTTCATTATTTTTTTTTCCTTTTCCTCCATCTTCTTCTTCTTCTTTTTATTCTTCTTCTTTCAAATTTTTTCTTCTTCTTCTTTTTTTGGATTTATTTATTCTTCTTCTTCTTCTTCTTTTTTTGGATTTATTTATTTTTCTTCTTCTTCTTCTCTTTTTTTTTTTTCTTCTTCTTCTTCTTCTTTTTCTAGATTTATTTATTCTCCTTCTTCTTCATCACCAGATCTCTTCTTCTTTCTTTTTTTTTTTTTTTCAATTTCTTTCTTCATCATTTTTTTTCCCTTTTCCTCCATCTTCTTCTTCTTCTTCTTTTTATTCTTCTTCTTTCAAATTTTTTTCCATTTTTTTTCTTTTTTCAATTTCTTTCTTCATTATTTTTTTTCCATTTTCCTCCATCTTCTTCTTCTTCTTTTTATTCTTCTTCTTCTTCTTCTTCTTCCAAATTTATTTATTATTCTTCTTCTTCTTCTTCTGCTTCTTCTTCTTCTTCTTCTTCTTCTCTTTTTTTTTTTCCAGTTTTTTTTATTTTTTTCTTCCTCTTCTTTCTTCTTCCTCCTCCTCCTCTTCTTCTTCTTCTTCTTCTTCTTCTTCTTCTTCTTCTTCTTCTTTTTTCTTCTTTTTTTATTTTTTTCTTCCTCTTCTTTCTTCTTCCTCCTCCTCTTCTTCTTCTTCTTCTTCTTTTTCCAGATTTTTTTTTAAAATTTTTTTTCTAAAAAGACGATTTTACCCCTTTGACCATTAGTGACTAACTATGGTCAACGGATAGTCAACCGGTCAAAGGGAAGTTATTGTTATTATCGATTATTCTCAGATTTTTGTGCAATTATAACTATATACACGGGAGTTATTGCAATTACCCCTTAATATAATTTAAACTAATTTCTTACATTATTTTATTTTTAAAAAATTAAATTTTTTATTTTTTATTCAATAATTTTTATTTTTTTGATTGGATGATACTCTTCCTAATTGGATAAGGGTCTTCTGTCTGATTTATATTCAATGCCTTAGTTTTAGTTCTTGGTTTGCCTCTTTTCTCAAAAAAAAAAAAAATTCAATTATTTTTTCAATTTTAATTTAATTACAATTTATGTATCTCTATTTTAATAGACCAATTATATTTAAAATTATTAAATTATAACTATATAACACATATTTCATTACATTATTTTTAGTCTAATCCTTAGTGATTCAATTTATGTATGTGGATTGAACTATTTTAATCATATCCCATGTTACACCAAACGGTGGATAGCATTGTATTTAATCCAATCTAATATCAGTCCAATCTAATCCCATAAAATAGTTCAATCCAATCCCGCATACCAAACGGGGGCTTAAAGTTTTATTTGCTGAAATTTTTTATCACGTTAGAGTTTTGTACATCTTGGTCATCAAGTTTATTTTTTCTTTAAAGTTTTTATTTTATATATATAAAGCGGTGAAAATAAAATAAATAAAAAGAACAAAACAAAAATTGAATAAAATAACAAAAGCTACAAAAGTAAAGAAAAATAATTAAAAGAAATGCCAGTGCAAGACCAGCAAAATATAATTATGGAAAATGTTACGTACACTTGCGAGTGTACCATTCGTTCATATAGTATAGCGCTGACACGTGTCCTTTTATTTAATATGTATTGCGTTCATGTAACGACATAATTAGTTTTATTTATTTTTTATGTATAGGTGAATTACATAAAAAAAAACTATGAAATTTGATCCTTCTGAAAAAATAATTTATGGGGTCAAATTTAAATTAAAAGCCTTTACAAGGTAGGTTTTGGTAATTAGAGGATTTTTAACTAAATTTTAAAACTATAAATTATTTTTAATAATTTGAATTAATTTATTTGGATTGAGTTGGTTTAATTTGTAAAAAAGAAATTAAAATTTTATTTTATTTTGACCCACAAAATAAAAATTCAACAGTTTAAAAAAAATATTTGGCCCATTGAGTTGGTTTAATTTGTAAAAAAGAAATTAAAATTTTATTTTATTTTAGCCCACAAAATAAAAATTCAACAGTCTAAAAACAATTTGGTCCACAAAAATTCAGGTCAAAATGTGGAATAAATAATTGGATTAAAATAAAAATTGGATAAAACTTGTATATTTTATGTGTCGAGATTAAACCCGCATCGGAAGTCCGTATAAAGTATTTAGGACCGGATTTGAACTATTTTACAATTTACGAGTTTGAATGCTGACAGGATTTGGACCCTTATTTTAAAGCTCGGGAAAGTATGATACAATTTCGATTCGATTGGACAAAAAGGAAAAATTCACTATACCATTTCTTATTGGTGGTTTGGGAATTTCCTATATATATAAAGAATTTTCGTAACTATATCATTTTCGAAAAATAAAAAATCAACCGGACCAATTCAACAATGGTGATTTGCAAGACGGGAAGGTGATAATTCTGGGCCATGGCCCAAAACGATGAACTAATTTTGACACTTTTTATTATGGGCTTTAAATAGGCCTAAATATAATGTGCAAGTCCTGGCCTGGCCCACCACTCGACCAAGTTTTGCTATAATTTTCTATTATTTTATTATTTATTTTTTTTTCAAATTGCAAATCAAGCAGACTGGTTATTATTGGATAAAATTTTTATGTGTAATTTTGATTAGCTTGACCCAAGTCTGGTAGAGAACATTGCATCTAGTATTCCCATACATATCTGGAGGGCATCCACCGCACCTATATCGAGACCGAAGTTTAAGGGACCTCCACGAATGAGTTTTTTGGACGTGGAGTTTTCATATAAAGAGTTAGTAGTCATATAATTGACAATAGCATCCGTAATAATCCACAGAGCTTTTATTTTTCTGAATTATTATGCCTATTTACTGTGTTGGCCACGGTTCGGTTCGAATCGAACCGTCGGTTTTGAACCGAGATCAACAATCCCGATTAGGAACCGGCCAATCGGAACCGGGACCATTCCGATTAGTCGAAAAAAAGAACCTAACCGGCGATTCCTCCAATTCCGATTCGGTTCCTTTTTTTTTTCTTTGAAAAAAAATTTTAAAAAAAAAAACTGGAGGCCGCAATTCTGGGAACCGGAACCGCGGTTCCTCCCCTAGTTTTTAAACCGGGACTGGGATCTTACGGTCCCGGTTCTGATTCCCCTCCAGGGGGAACCGGAACCGCGGCCATAACTAACTTTTCCTAACTGCTTTCAATTATTTAAAGAGCATTAACACTTCAATTTCATACCAGAATCTTCAGGGCAAAAAATTAATCGTATCAGATATTTACTTGAGTTTTCTAGTTAGATAACAAGATAACTAAATTATCGTTCGATATATAATTTGGCGGAAAAATACGCTAGTTCATTATGATATTACTTCAAATTCAATTTGCTACAAAAACCTAAATTGTGCACTGAAACTATCACAACTTATCTTCTACGTGGTTGTAGAAAGCGACGCGCGCTAGGCGGTACTTTACCGCCGTGATTTGATTCAAAGCGGTCCATTAAGCGGTAGAGCGGCGTCGGTAGAGGAAGAAGAAAAATGGCTGCCACGGCAAAGGAAGAAAAGAAGAAGAAAGAAAATGGTTGTCGCGGCGGAGGAAGAAGAAGAAAGAAAGAAAAAGAAAACAAAATTTAAACCTAAACCCCAAATGGCGTCGTTTGGGGTTTAGCTTTTTTTTTCTTTTTTTTTTTTAAAAAATCCCATCCCCAAACAATGCCGTTTGGGGGTGAGTTTAATTTTTTTTTCTTCCCCTCCTTTCTTCTTTTTCTGGCAGAGTGGCAGTGCTATATTTTTTTCTTCTCTTTGTTTTTTTTCTTCCACACCAGCAGTAGCAGCTTCACTTCTTCATCCATTTAATTTGAAAATTATTCCGATCTGCCTTCGGCCTGCAGACCGGCTGACTTCCGGTAGACCACTTAATCCTCACTTAAGTATTCTAGGCGTTAGGTGGTGGGTCGCCACCCGACTAACGCCTAGCGCTTCTGCAACCTTAATCTTCTATAGAGGTCAGTCACACTACAGTCCTGTGAAATGGGCTAGCTAATTTTGGCCACTAGATTCGCTTAAGCGTTCTAGGCGCTAAGCGGTGGGTCGCCACCCAACTAGCGCCTAGCGCTTTTGCAACCTTGTTCTTCTATAGAGGTCAGTCACACTACAGTCCCGTGAAATGGGCTGGTTAATTTTAGCCACTAGATTCGATTTTTACTGCATCCATGCTACAACACTTCATCGTAGCAATAACTCTTGTGAAACACTAAATATAGATTAGTATTAACCTAGCATTTCCCTCCGTTTTCTAAATTTTTTTTTTCTTTTTTTAAGTTTCACTACGATGCCATCAAAGGATCGATATCTATGTTTAGTATCTACATCAAGTTTTTATAGTTGAATGAACAACTAGAAATATCAATATATAAAACAAGAGTAAATAATGCTTACCTCTCCTGAAATTTGATCAATTACAGGTAGAGTCACTTTTGGGTTTATTGCTAAAGACATCATCTCCCGTTAGTCGATTTTTTGACAAAGACCTCCCCTCATATTAGTCAACTTTTAGATTTTTTAATAAAGACTTTCCCTAGTCAACTGTTATAGTTGATCAAATTTTATTAAGGGCAGAAAAAGTATTTGTCAATAAACGATAAAGTTAACTCTGTTTATAATTAATAAAACCTCTAGAGAGGTCAAGCAATTAATTCATAAAACAATTATTTGTGAAGTTAATGGTTATATACGAAATTGAATACATTCAAAATTTGTAAATATTTTAATTAGAATTATGTGATTAAATAACAAACCCAAATTGCCAGCCTATTACAGTACATCTGAATTTGTGCTTAGTTGCCGGTGCACCGCAAAGGTCTCTAGGGCCTAGGGGGCACTGCAAAACAAAAGCTAACACTTTCTCGGAAAAAGAGAAGAGAACCTCGACCTCACCAAAACCTATTGAGTTAAAAAATTAGCTAACTTTCCTCGTGAACTCATGTTTATGTGTGTGTGTGTGTGAGTGCACACTCGAAGACGATGAAACTAAAGTGGAGGTAGCAAATACCTAGAATAAAATTCCATTTCCCATGTTCCGAAGTCATCAAATTAGTCAAAAAGGACTCAATAAACAAAAAAGGTATTGTGTTAAAAGGCTCCAAATAGCCAAAATTAGAGCAAAATTCAACCCCCACTAACAACACCAAACACCAAGGCACCACCAGCTGTTGACTGACTCACAGCCCTAAAACTCCAAACTGAAATAGACAAATTCCACCACCGTGCCGTTTCTTTCAATTTTTGCTCCCCTTTGTTTTTTTTTACTGTTTTTATTTTAACATTTTTACAATACACATAGACTAACTAACACTTGTCTCCACAAGCGTCCAAGTTGCTTTCTTTCTTGGTTGTCACTGCCTTTGGCCTTCTCGGTATGCATTTTGCTCGCACACCATCTATCTCTTTCTCTGCTAATTCCATCTGCGAGCTGCTTCTGCACATTTTTACAACAATTAAAAATAAAACACACCTTTAGTCAAATTTTATGACAAAAATGTTGAGAAAACAAGTCAACCCAACTACCCCAAGTAAAAAATATTATTGAAAGTAATGGTTTGACTTTTGCCTAGGTAATAATAAAGCTCTAAAGTTCTAACAATAGTTTGTCCTCACATGTGCTGCAGCATTCTAGTAGCTATATCAAACTGAATACAATAAACTACAATATTTCTCAATCCTGGACCACCACATGGTGTGCAATGATAACATGAGAAGGTTTAGATATCGATCATTTAATTTGGACGACCAGTAATTAATATGATATGATCATAACAGAGAGCTGACTAAGACATACATAAATATGATACAATTTGGAGTTTCAAGTGAAAAACTCAATAAATAACTAGCTACCTAGTTTGTCTTTCTTTCAAATCTCAGGTCCAGCATTCAAAACACAAATGAAGCTAAATGGGCAAAAACAGATAATCAAAAAAAGTTTTTCTGACTTAGAATCCATGGAAAGGTTGTGCAAGAAAGGAACCATATCTATGACATCACTCTGTAAGTAAAAGACATATGTACCTCTCATTGAAAGCTCACATCAACTTTTACTCCATCACAATTTTATAAAATCACAAAATTGGCTTGATAACGTTATGATATTAAGTTTCTAAATTTTTTTTTTTTTTTTTTCAGTACCGTTCTGACCAGAGGACTCATTGCCATTATTATGCAACCAAATTTCAATGCTACTACTACTACCACACAGCTATGGTTATTGGGACAATTGATGTTCACCAGACAGTCAGATTTCAATCTAACGATTCATAAAAAGTTGATATTTTAAAAATCCAACCAAATGATGAAATTATAAAAAATAAAAAAAAACTTCGAGTCAACTCACCGATCTGCATTACACGAATTGGATCTTTTCAAAGCGGGAGGGATCATCTCCTCTTTGTTATTATTGGTCTCGATCAAGCTCCCGCTAAAATATTCCTTGTCTTCCAATCTTACCCTCGAGAAATTCGAAATTTCCCTCTCTGCCCGCGGCGTCTCCTTTTTGTCTCCTGATGCTCCACGTGGCAGCCCTGCCTTGTAGTGCCCAAGCAACGAGAGCCCCTGATCTTTTACGTGAATGGGGGGTCCACAGTCCTTGAACGAGATCGAACCGCAGGATATCAGCTGCATCAGAACCGTCGACGCCTTCAGTCTCCCACTTGGGTAGTTGTCCACCGTCCGATTCGAGTTCTCTTCGTTGCCGCTGCCAGGACCCAATATCAGCCGTCCATCGGCTTTCATCAGGGATTCTAAGGTTTCGGGACTGGAGTCGGACGGTGGAGGTGAAATCTCCTCCCTGCTCAACTCGGTGCTCTGGTTCTCACACAATTCTTGAATTTGACTTGGACTTTGATTTTTCCCGTCATCTTCTTCGACCTTGACCGGCCTTCTCCGCCTCCTCTTATCGTCGGTCTGAGTCGCCGCGTCGGCCGCCAGTCTCCGAGTCGACTCGGAGGCCGGCTCGGTTTTGTACACTTTGTACTCGTTCAAATCAATAGAGCTCCAGGACTGATTCCTCCGGCGAACGATCGCCGGGAAATCCGAAGAGGAGCCGCCGTCTCCCGATTTCGTCGCTCGAAACGACGACGAAGACGAAGCCGCCGCCGTTTCCAGAGGCTTCGAGATCAACGAAGAAGAAGAAGGCTCGAGAAGAAGCTCCGATCCTTTGAGAACGTACTCTTGTCCATGTGCCGGGTAGACGAAATCGTCCTCTGACAAGTCGTGCCAAACGAAGCCGTTTTTGTAGCTCCTGAAAATCAGAAAGTTGAAAAATGTTGATGACGATATCAGTATACGGTCGTGTGTGAGTGGTTGATCGGTGATCAGCTCAGATCAGACGGTGAGGACCAAAACGAGTGAGTGTTTACCGTTTAGAGGACCAAGAGTACTGGCTAGCCATGCCTTTGCCTCTTAGAAGATTTAATCGATCGATTACATCTGAAAAAAATATCATGATATGAGATAGTGCAGTGCAGTTTTTTACTCGTCTTTACAAAACATGTTTTAAGCTTTTAAAGTTCACTTTTTTGCTTTTGTAGTTTTTCTTCCAGTTTCTCGGCAGCCAAACAGAGATGGTAATAAAAGTTAGGCGAGTAAAAAAAAAAGAAAGAAGAAAAAGGCAATGAATTTGAATTTCAAACTTTTCATAGTTTACTTTACGAGATAACAGAAAGCTCTTTTCAGCTTAGCTTAAGCTTAATAAACCAGTTGGCATGCATGTCTTTTTATCAGGAACCAAACTTAACAAATAAAAAAATACATAACAAAATCAAAATTTTAAAACTCTCTCTGCATCTTTCTCAGCAACCAAACAGAGAAAAGAAAATAAAAAAAGAGGGCCTTTTTTTTTTTAATACCTCTGAGATAGAGACCATCAGGAGAGGAGAGAGGGACGTCCATGAAATGTGGGTGCTCGAGCTGGCCATTCCTGGACAAATAGTAGATAACAGGGACTTTTCTCTCGCCGCCACAACCAGTAATAGTAGTAGTACTACTGTTACTACTACCACTGTTGCACTTGTTCTTGTTAGGTGGCGGTTCAGTCCAGACTTTGGTTCTCTCTGGACTTCTCGTCTGCTGATGATGATGATGATGATCTCTCCCTTTCCATTTTCTTGAAACCTGCAACTCCGTGGCTCTTCCTCTCGAACCCACCTCCATTTTCGCTCAAAACAGCTGGGGGGTTTCGACAAATAGAGAAAGGAAAGCTTGGAAAGTGATGTAGCACGGAGAGAGAGAAAGCGAGGAGGTGTTTTTTTTCCCCGGATTTATAGAAGGAGAGTATGTATCTATATGAAAATGTGAATGGAGATTTGTTTGTTGGGGGTTTGTGAGAGAGAAATAGATTTCAAATTGGGGATGCGGCAGACAACAGCTAACCAACAAAAGAAGACTGTTTTTGATTTCAGTACTTGCCAGTCCTCTTATGGTATTTTTGGCATTGGTTGTTTTTATTTTTATTTTTATTTTTTTTAATGCGAAAATAATAATTTTTTAAATAATAAAATTATAAATTTAATTATAAATCTATTAAACTCTATCTATATTAATTATTTAACATAAAATACATATATTTTCTTCTATAATAAGAGTAGGGAGACATCTGTTCGATGATAAAACTATATATGGACTTGCAAGGATAAAGGGAATAAAATATTGATTTAAGATGCACAAAGTTTGCATTGTCATTTCCTACACTTTCCTCTGTTTTTTTTAATGTCTTTTTTTTTTTTCTTTTATATGTTTGAATGTTGGTTTGGATGGTCAGAGTGTTTTTTTTTTTTTTTAATCTTTTGGTCAGTTTTTTTTTAATCTTTTGTTGCGATTAAGGTATTAATATATCTCACACTTTTTTTTTTTAATTATGATTCTATGAAAGGTTTGAATTTGGTAACTAAAAATAATATTATAGTACACCCATTTTAGGTTTGAGTATCAAAGTTTGTATTTTTTTTAAAAAAAATTATAAATAAACAAAGAAATGGTTTTGCCTCCCCTTTTTAGATCTAGGTTGCGTATTTTTACCTTTTATGTTCTTTCTAATTAATCTTAATTATTACTTTATAAAATAAGATTCAACAAAAAAAATAGATTAATTTACAGTATTAATAAAATTACTTCGTTGCACGTCCATTTATAGTTTAAGTAGTTAATGCACTCCCTTTCCACTGCGGTAGTAAGAGTTTAAATCTCATTATGGGTATTTATCAGTATGTGTGAATAGTTTTCTCCCCGTGCGTCTTTACCAACATGTATGTATAGTTTTCTCCCATTATTATGGAAGTATATATCTCTTGTTATGAAGTAAGAGTTAATGATTAATCTTAACAGATTCCAATAAAAGTAGATGTCAGTAAATATTTAGGCCAAGTAGTTTTCTTACGTTATGGAAGTACGCATTGATTGAGTAAATATCTCTCGTTATAAGTAAAAGTGTCAGTGATTGATCTCGATAGGTTATGATATATTTATTATTAATTTTGTAATTGTACCCTTCAGATATTTGAACTGACAGACTTATTATTAATCTTGTAATTGTATCTTTAAAATAAAAAATAATTTAGTATATTTTACCCTATATATTACATATATTTTTTTTGGATAATTTCTATTTTGTCCATTTTGAATGGTTTCTTTTTTTGTCAATAAAATTAATAACAATGTATTAATCAATACAAATGAATTATGGAAAAAAAGACCCGTAAAGTTTATAAATCAATAATTGAAATTAAACTTATACTATAGTTTTAGTAACTTGTTATATTATATTCTTGCTTGTTTGTGACTAAGATTCTCTAAATAATTCAAAGGCATTATTATTATTTAACAAATATAGTCTCATTTTCTCTCAAAAAATTTCAAAAACTTTCCAAGAAAATTCAAAATCCAAACCATAAGATTACGAGAGTTGACTTGTCATTTCTTTGGATAGTCCACACCTAACCTAACTTTGACTACAATCCGATGATCACGTAAAAATAAAAAGTGGACCCCGCGTCGTCCAAGTGGCACCTGTGATCAAGAGATTAGTTGACTACCTTAACAATCCATCAGAAATTGCAGTGATGGAGACACCCAATGGGCAATGCAGTGCAATGAAATGACAGACTGGACAAGCCAGAAGAAACGGAAAATCATTTGATCAGATTGATGAATAATACAAACGGACGGTCCAGATCAGTAGGCAACACAGTAATACGGTACATTGTGATCTCCAACTCCAAGTAGATACAGCCCGATCTTTTAGGATTCACGTTCACAGGAAGGTGAAATTACCATGCATTCCATACAAGTTTTTTATTTTTTTTATTTTCTTGTTTAATTTAAAATATATTTTATCTTAAATTCATATCAAACCATAGAAAAGATTGTGTTCCCATTTGTCTCCACGTGTTAAATTATTAAATATAAATATATATATATTATTTTTCTTTAAAACTTTTATTTTAAAAATAAATATATATATTTAAATTACTGTAAAATTTTATATGAAATTTTATGAAAATTTTAAAATTTTTGACATTATGTGACATTCTCAATTGTAAAAATAAAATAAACTACAAAATAATTATTTGTAATAATTAAAAAAAAATCCAAGGAATGATAGAACTATTTGTTTGGTGACTATAGAACTATTTGTTTGGTGACTATAAATGAATTATATGTTCATTATTAGTTTTATAAATGAATTCAAAGGGTTTTTGAGTGTTCGTGGTAGTAACGAAATAAAACTATATGACTTTTTATGTTACTATCATTAATTATATTTCTCATAAATTATAGTTTAATTAGTTAGGACACCGTCTTGTCAATGTGGAAGTTATTGGTTCGAATTCCATCAGTCCAAACTTTTCGATTAAATTAAGTACAAATGGTAGAGTTTCAGATCTAAAAGTATTTTTCTTTTTCTTTTTTATTACGCATTTCTCATTAACATACACCTTCAGTGTTAAAATAAATATTATAAATTTAATATTCAACTGGTTACCAAACCCGTGAAATTGAAAACTCTATAAAGTGGTCCTTCAATACAAATTCCATTCCAAGTCAAAGTAGATTATAAAAATTGGATGGTGTCAAATTGATCAAGAAAGGAAGTAAAGAGGGAGGACCCATATACTAGAAACGAAGTGGAGGTCCATTGTGTTTGATGGAGGTTGCTGTGTGGAAAATGGTCGGCAGTCCAAGTTATCGGCAAAAGTCCAAAAGCATGTCTCTGGATTTTATGTATGCGCCCATGAGAGGTTGAGTTTCCACTCCTTTCCATGCATTTAAATTCTCAAAATCCCACGTTCAAGTGTACGCGCTTTGACTTACAAGGCCACGAGGTAGTAGGCCCATTAAAACTCTGCATGGAATTTACCATCTCAAGAGAGTTTGATTTAGCTCCTAATATTTAATAAAATATTATTTTTTATTTATATTTTTATTTTTAATTCACATAGTACTTAACATTTTTTAAATATATTAAATTGATCATTTAAGGTTAACTATTACTATTTAATAGTTTTATCTTTAAAAAATTAATAAAATTATAATTTTATCTTACAATTAAAATATAAATAAATAAATAAATAAAATAATAAAAAACCAAACTATAAAAGGAGCTAATTGTATGGATCCCCCGAGGTATTGTCAACTACAAGCGGAGTCAACTTTATCGTTTATTGATAAACACCTCCTCTACTCTTAGTAAACTTTGGTCAAATATAACAGTTGATCAGGGGAGGTCTTTATTAAAAAACTGAAGAGTTGGCTAAAAGTTGACTTTGCCTGTAATTGAGTAAACCTAAAATAGGGGAGGTATTTGTCAATAAATTTAAAAGTTGACTTTACCTGTAATTAAGCAAACCTCAGGGGATGTAAGTATTATTTACTCTTATAAAAACTTAAAAATATAAACATATTAAAAAATATTCAAATTAAATTATTATATTAGAAAAATTAACATTTACAAAAGCAGATAAGAGAAAAATGTTAAAAATTGATAAAAAAATATAAAAAAAATTGAGAATTAAGAAAATAAAATAAATATTTAAAAAAATACAAAAACAAAAACATTTCCTTTAGTTTTTTTAATTCTTTATTTATTTTATTTTATTTCTTTAACAGTTTTTACTATTTTTTTTATTATTTATTATTTAAATATTAATTTTCTAATAAAATAATTTAATTTGAATTTTTTAAACAGGTTTCACATTTTAAAATTTTTATAACTTATCTTAATATTATTTTATTCATTTTTTTCTATTTATTTATTTTATTATATTTTAATTATAAGGTAAAATTATAATTCTATTAATTAAATTCTTCAAAGAAAAAACTGTATTTTAAAAAAAATTTGTGATTGTTGATTGTCAAATAATTGATCAGAATGATCAATTAGATTTATTTTAAAAATACTAGAGACCACATGAAAAAAATAGAAAATATGAATAAAAAAAATGATATTTTATTAAAATATATGAACTCAATTAAAATTACCCCTTATTTATTTTATAAATAATAGTCAAACTCGAATCCTCTGACACATAAGCGACTTGAACTGTAAACACTCACTGCACTCCATGGATTCTAATTGAGAAGAAGTAAAAAAAGTAAATATCATAATATTTCGATATATTCTTGATTTATTTTATTTCATTTTGGGATATATTTAAAATATTTTTAATATTTTGAGAATGTTAGTTATTATATATTTTTATAAGTTTGGATCTCAATAAATATATATATATATATATACCTGGATATTTATTTTTAGGAGACATTTACACTTACAATACTATAAGAAAAATCTAAGCAAGTAAATATCGGTTTTAGTGAAAATATTGGTTTTCAAATCACCATCATATGTAGGGATATTGGTGTTTTTTTTTTAATTGTAAAGTAACTAAACGCACGATTCGTATATTAACTCCCATAATAAAGAGAGAAAACTACTCACACGTTCTGATGAATTACGCATGGTAGGAATTGAAACCCCCCACCCCCCATGATGGATGGGGACGGGGAGTTCCACAAACCAAACTCTCCATAATATTTTGTCACAATTGACCTCTCAAGGTGCGTTTGGTGTGCGAGATTGGATTGAACTATTTTTATAAGATAAGATAAGATTGGATTAGACTAATTAGTACTGTGATATGTTTGGTGTAGTATGAATAAAATTAAAAATAGTAATGTCCCTTATTTGGTGTAGAATAAAATTGGATGAAATCAAATTTGATTAAATTAATTTCATATAAAATAAAATTATTTTTAAATATTATATAATTAAATTAAAATTATTTAAAATAAACCTAAATGAATTTTAAATATTTTAAAATTTAAATATATTTATATTAAATATTTTAAAATTAATTATAAATAAAATATATTATAGTAATTAATTAAATATTAAAAATATAAAAAAAAGTTAAGAATATATAAAAGTATTGGACTATTAAAACCCGTATTTTATTTGGTATAATATGAAATTGAACAAAATATAATTATATCTTATATTTATATGGTGTGAGATTGACAAATATAAAATTATATTAAATTAATTTTAAAAAATAAAATTATTATTAAAGATTTAAATTAAATTTGATTAAAAAATTACTTTTTAAATAAAATAAATATTATAAATTATTTTATTTTTTATTGATATTAAAATATCATTTTTAAATATTTTAATAATATATATTTAATATTTTTAAAAAATATGGACAAATTTGTCCCATATGCGACTATTGAGTCCCGCCTGGGCAGGACATATGAATGCATGAGATTGGAGCAAACAAGGGATTTTAGTCCAATTCCTTATTAAATTCAGGTAACAAACATACCCTCAAGGTACGTTTGGTGCGCGAGATTGAATTAAACTATTTTTATGAGATATGATAGGATTGTATTGAATTGGACTAATTAATACTATGATGTGTTTGGTGTAGTATGAATATGATTAAAAATAGTAGTGTCCCTTATTTGGTGTAAAATAAGATTGGATAAAATCAAATTTGATTAAATTAATTTTATATAAAATAAAATTATTTTTAAATATTATATAATTAAATTACAATTATTTAAAATAAATCTAAATAAAACCTAAATATTTTAAAATTTAAATATATTTATATTAAATATTTTAAAATTAATTATAAATAAAATATATTATATTAATTAATTAATATTAAAAAAAAGTTAAAAGAGATATAAAAATACTGGACTATCAAGTATTGTTCATTGTTCGGTGTTGCATTGGGTTGGACGCAAAATATTTAATGTCTAAGATATTGTAAAATTGATATATCAATTAATTTTTTAATAAAATAAAATTATATGATTTAATTTAATAAAATAAAATTATTTAAATTCAATTTTAATAAAAATAAAATTATTTAAATTAAAATAAATTTAGTTAAGAAATTGTTTAAATTAAATAAAATATTTAAAATTAATTAGTTAATTTTTAAATTAGTATTTAAATATATTATTTTTTAATGTTAGAATAAAATTTATTAGAGTAATTTTAATATTTTATATAAAAATAATTATAACAATAAGATAAAAAAATTGTGTTAAAAAAAAAAAAAAGTATGATGATGGGACTAATTAGTCCCACCAGCTATGGCGGGATTTATTGTTCTACCAGCTGGACTAATTAGTGGTACTGAATTAAATTTTGTCCAATCCGGTGCCATAACTAAATAAATTATTGGACTGGCATTAGTTCAATCTCAGTCCAATCCAGGCCGCCAAACAAGCCCTCAAAATACAGAGCACGAGAAGTTGAGGGCTTTTATCTCTGCAATGTTTATAACAGGGATGTCCTTAGTCATTAGGTAGGTGTAGTTAGTAATATTTGAAAATATTTCGGTATTGGGTCAAACTTCAAGTTGTAGTAGTCTCATGGGCTCGTGCGTCTCTCAAAGTAACCTATCCTCTATCTAAAGCCCAAATTTGTCATCCACGAAGGTAAATCTACATGTTGGCCCAATTCTCCCACCACTTAAGGAGCAACATACAACCATGTTTAGGTCAAAAATGTAATTTTCATTTAAAATTATTTACAAACTAACCTGCTTTTTTTTTTTTTTAATCGACGCTGTGACCAAGTCAGGGGATTATCACGATTTGTCTAAATTAAACAAAGGCTGATCCAAATAAATACTTTTATAACTAACAAGAGATGTACCTTCCCACACATATTTATTTTTATGAGTAAGTTGAAACTCAAATCTCTGTCACCAATACTCGAAGAAAATGTATAACCATCCAGATATGATTTACCAAGTAACCTTAGTAAAGTGTGTTAGACTTTTTTTTACATAAAGTCACTTGCCTTGGTGGTTGGAGACCTCAAATTCCTTCAAGCCACTAAGGTTTAAATCCTTGTGTAGCCATGCAAATATATATTTTTACCGTTGCCTATTAAAACGCAGTTGTGTGGGTAGACCTCTCCCGTTATTGGGAGTAGTTGTCCGAGCCGTTAGTCCCGGTAGTTTTCGTCTCCTATTACTGAGAGTAGTTGTCCGAATCGTGCTTGTTTGATTTAATTTTGGTTGGTTCCAGTAGTCCTTGTATTAGACAATATTTGAATGGTCATGAGCAATATCTATGTAATATAAATTTTGCTACTATATAATATAGTCGTTGTGGAGTTCGTCAATTTCTTTTTTAAATTTATACTCAAGAAGGCTTAAGACTAATTTGATATTGATTTTGGTAAAGCAAAATTCAACTTATTTCATAATTTTAAAAAGTAAATATTTTTTATAAGCACTTTTCAAAATTAATTATTTAAGAATCTATCATAATTTCTATTTAGATTGTAATTTTTAAAAGTAGATAAGATTTTAAAAAAGTAAAGGTGAAGATGTTACTTCATTCAGTGACTGTAATAGTGACTAGGGGGGGTAGGCGGAAGTTCTATCTCAGGTATTGACACAGTGACAGATAGTAACTCGGTAGGCAATAGCTTGGTGGTTGGTAAATATTAGGATATGAGGCAGAAAGAGGTGGAGGAATGCTCAGGGGATATGTCAGCTATGCGAAATAAAGGTAAGATGGAGGACAGTGGGGAGATTTGTAGTCCTAAGCAGCATAGATGGAAACGGTTGGCTAGAGAGAAGGCTGGAAGAGATTTGGTGATGGCTTCGGTAGGGGGCCATAAAAGGGAGTTGAGCTTTGAGTAAGAGGAGGGTAAGGGATCTAAGAAAAGTAAGATGGAGTCCCAGATTAGTGAAATATTGGCGGTAGTTGGTCTCCAGCACCGCTGACAGCCATGAATCTCTTATGTTGGAATGTTTGGGGGTTGGGGAACCTTGAACATTCAGAGCCTTGCATAGCCTCATATGTAAGGAATACCCGCAATTGGTTTTTTTGTCTGAAATTCGTTTAGATGTTAGTAGGGTAAACAATATTCGTTTGAAGCTTGGTTTTGATGGTGGGTTTAGTGTTGATAGGGACGGGTTTGGTGGGGGATTGATGATTCTTTGGAAGGGTAGCTTAGAGATCTCAATTCAATCTTTTTCAAAGGGTCATACTGACTCTTTTGTTAAGGATGAGGAGGGGTCTCGGTGAAGATTTACTAGTTTTTATGGGTATCCGAGACATGCTCTTAGAATTCATTCGTGGTCGTTACTTAGGAGATTGAGGGGGTTGAGTGCTCTTCCTTGAGTGATTGGAGGAAACTTTAATGAAGTTCTTAACTTTGATGAGAAGATGAGAAGTCGGGTTAGAAATTTTGCTGCAATGGATTCTTTTAGGCGAGCCATTGATGATTGTTTTCTGCTGGATATGGGCTTTCAGGGTTACTCTTTTACTTTGAGTAATCGTCAGACAGGGTTTTTTGCTGTATGGGGTGGATGCATCTTTTTCCTAATGCAGTTGTGGTGCATCTGAACAGTACTGGATCGGATCACAAACCTCTATTGATTAAGAATATTTGGAAAAGAGGAAGGGATAGTGATTGTGATAGGTGGGGTACCAGATTCCATTTCGAGGCTCAGGAGGAAGATTGTAGATGGGTGGTGGATAAGGCTTGGAACAGTAGTTTAGAGGTTTCTGGATCGATTCCTAGTTTGCTGAGCAGTGTTGAGTATATTTCTTCTTCGCTACAGGTGTGGTATATTCAAAAGAAGCGGCAGCTTAACCGTGAGTTGAATGATCTCTAAAATCAACTTAAAAATGAGTATCAGTTAAATAATATTAATTGGGCTAGAATCAGAGAGATTGAGAGGAGTATTGACAAGGCCTTAGAGAAAAAGGAAGAATATTGGAGACAACGCTCTAGGGCTCTATGGCTTCAAGGAGAGGATAAAAACACTAGGTTTTTTCACTCAAAGGCTTCCTTGAGAAGGAAAAAGAACATAATTAAGGAACTTATTGATGAGGGTGTTGGTGTAGAGAGAAGACAGCGATGGTGTGGTTATGATGGTGCAAGATTTTTATAGCAGATTGTTTGATTATTCAAATCCTTTAGAGGATGTTATTAGGGAAGTTCTGGACTCGGTTTCAGAGGTAGTTTATGGTGATATGAACAGGCTGCTGAATGCTAAATTTACTGTTGAAGATGTGCAGGTCGCTCTGAAGAGTTTAGCTCCTTTGAAGGCTCTTGGCCTCGATGGTCTCCCATCAATATTTTATCAAAGGTTTTGGGATATTGTTAGTAAAAAGGTGACTGGTTCTGTGCTGGCAGTTCTCACTTAGGGGGCTTCTATGGAGGGTATTGGAGAGGGTTTGGTGATTTTAATCCCGAAAGTTAAAATGCCAGTTCGGGTAAAAGAGTTCAGACCAATAAGTTTATGTAATGTTACATATAAATTGATTGCTAAAATGTTGGCTATTAGATTAAGGGGTATCTTAGACAAAATTATCTCTTCGTCACAAAGTGCCTTTGTCCCTGGTCGATTGATTACAGATAATGAAATAGTTAGTTTTGAGTGCTTAAACTCTTTGAGGAATAGAATATTGGGTAAGGTAGGTCAAATCGCCCTGGAGTTTGACATGAATAAGCATACGATCGGGTTGAATGGGGTTTTATTAGGGGTGTTATGAGTAAGATGGGGTTTGATTGTGGGTGGATTGGAAAAATTATGATGTAACACCCCCTGACCAGACCCGTCTGGATCGACCCAGGGAGCACTACCGGATTTTCAAAACTTGATTTGACTCACTTTATAATTTGAAAGCCATTGAAAACCAAATAAATTATATTTTAAAATCCCTTTTCATAGTGAGCCCATTCAAAACTATTTTGAAACATTTTGCCAGAGTTTCCTCTGTTTTTCTAACTTCTCAAAAATTCTGTTTTCAACAAAACTCAAATATTATAATAACAAACACTTCAAAATCTTATTTTTCAATCACATGCGCACTCTTCCATATAGTGCGACTTTCCCAAACATTTTCAATAAAACTATACATAATTTATATATTTACAAAATTTATAAAATATAAACTATTAGACAAATATTTACAAAACTCATATATTATCATTTTACAAACTTCTGTATATGCATGCTTAAGTAATTAATTTACAAACAAAGTTTAAATAAAACTACCCAAGTAATGTGATTCTGAATCTTCTTCTGCAGCTCTAAACTCTTCAGTCCTTTATTCACTGGAACCTCTTCTACCTACGCATGATAAAATCAACGCGCTAAGCATATCGTTTAGTGGGTGTACACTAAAACATTTATAAGATTCACGAAATAGCTTTTCAAAAGAACATTATATTCAAACATATTAGTATGCAATGCAATAAATAAATGATCATAAGAAATCAATTTCTAAATTTGCTTATACCTATTTCATTCAAATTCATTTCAATCTTGGCCCTTTGGTATACTCAATATAATTTTAGGACTGGAATATGGGTCGTTCGACCTTTCAGTAGCTGTCTGTCGAACATAACTCCCAACCCTAGGACCGGCAGTTAGGCCTGTTCCATCCAAGGGTGGTACATATAACTCCCTACCCTAGGACCGAGTGTTCGGTATCCTTAGGGAGGTACATAACTCCCTACCCCAAGACGAATCCTTAGGGAGGTACATATTATCAGGATCATAACTTCCTATCCCAGGACGAATCCTTAGGGAGGTACATAATATCAACATTAAGATCAATATTAGTGCAGTACTGCTGAAATAATCCAGCTGGTATACCAACATCCGATATCCGTTTTCTATGTTCAAGTATCCTAGGGTCGTTTCACAATATACAATTTTTCAATTTTCATTTCAAATTATTTTATTCATTTCGAAATCAACAACTTAATTCGCAAATCTAAATCAGTTTCAATTTTTATTTCAAACAATATTCGTAAAAACATTTGTATTATTATTTTCAAATAATAAAATAATCATACTAAAATAATCCAACATTATTTTCAATAGCATTCACAAAGCCAAAACTTTCATCAATACTCCTATCAATATATTCTAAAATTATTTTCAAATATCATTTACAAAACAATAATTATATTAAATTAGTCCAAAAATCGTTTCCAAACATTACTCGCAAAACGATTTATTCGAAATCATAGAAATTCCATTATACTATAATATTCCCTAATTATTTTCAAACAATTTCTAACAATATTCGTAAACTAAATATAAGTATACGAAATCCGTAAATAAGTTTTTCAACTCATTTCGTCAAAATATGAAAATTTAAATCAAAACATATAACGAAAATTATAACGATTTCAGAAATCAGTGTACACCAACCTGGATACCGTTTTTCCAACAGTTTCTTTTTTAGATTTTCTTTTCTCCTTCTTTTTCTCTTCTTTTTTCTTCCTTCTCTTCTCTTCTTCTTCTTCTTCTTCTTCTTCTTTTCTTTCTCTTCCCCTTTTTCTATCTCTTTCCTTTCTCCCGGTCTCTCTTTCTCTCTCTCTCTCTCTCTCTCTCTCTCTCTCTCTCTCTCTATTTCTTTTTCTTCTTTCATGAAACTTCCCACCGTCTCTTATTTTTTTTATAAAATTTTGGTCATCGCGACCGCTCCTTGCGACCTGTGGTCGCGCCACCTGATCACGTTGCTCACTAGAGTGATTTTACCGCCTTCATCGTAATCAGCCATCGCGGTGTCTGGTCGTGATGTTGGTCGCAATGCTCACTGCCCAAAAATCATCATTTTCACCGCTAACTGCTCATCGCGATCCCTGATCGCGGTGACTGGTCGCGATACTCACTGCCAACATTTTCTTTTTCTTTCATGCATTCTTTCTGGACCGCTCCACCTGGTCCACCTGAAAACCTTAAAAATATACATACATTTAATTACATTTTTCACCCCTCAAATCATAAATATCATAACTCTCACATTCCCATACTCCATATTAATTAAACTACACTTTCATATTTATACGAAATTGGGGATGTTAGTAGCTCAATTGGTACTCAACTTGATAAGGATTAGTATTTATAAATAAGTAACTGGTTCAAATCCTGATTGAGGGAGGCGAAGAAAACCGTGAGGGCGTTGTGGCGGGGCAACCCCGGACGACCCAGAGCGGACAATACATTATGAGTAACGTTGTGGCGGGGCAACCTCGGACGTTACATATGAAGTGTGTTCAGTTGGTCTCGTATTCCTTCCTGATTAATGGTGAGGTGATGGGGAAGGTGATTCCTAAGAGGGGGTTGAGACAGGGCTGCCCACTCTCTCCTTTCCTGTTTTTATTTTGTGTAGAAGATTTAACTGCTTTGTTATCTCGAGCTGAGAGGGAGGGTCATGTTCACGGGATTAAAGTTGCTAGGGCGACTCAATCCATTTCTCATCTCCTATTTACAGACGATAGTTTGATTTTTGCTAAAGCTTCCAGTGATGAATGCAAGTGTACTAAGAAGTTATTGGAGGTTTATGAGGAAGCTTCGGGTCAATCAGTTAACTTTGAGAAGTCGGCTTTAACTTTCAACCCCAATACACCAGCAGGTATCAGGGCTCAAATTAGAGATTTGTTTAATGTTGATGTTGTCTTGTGTCATGATAGGTATCTTGGGCTTCCTTCGATTATTAGCAGGATTAAGAGGCAGCTTTTTGAATCCATCAAGGACAAGGTTTGACAGAAGTTGCAGGGATGAAAACATAAGTTGTTTTCTGCTGGAGGGAGAGAAATTCTGATTAAGGCTGTGGCTTAGGCGGTGCCTACTTATGCCATGACTTGTTTTAAGCTTCCAATTTCTTTGACTGAGGAGATCCAAAAGATGTTTGTAGATTTTTGGTGGGGTTTTAATAATAAAAAGAAGAAAGCTCATTGGGTCGCTTGGTCTAAAATGTGTAGCCCCAAAGAAGACGGTGGTATGAGTTTTAAAGCTGTTGAGGCGTTCAATCAAGCGTTGCTACCTAAGTAAGGATAGAGGTTGATGACTAATCCTCAATCCCTTATGGCTCGGGTTTTGAAGGCAAGGTATTTCCCTCACTTTTGTTTCCTTAATTATGTTGTTGGGAATAAACCTTCGTTTGTTTAGAGAAGTATTTGTTGGGGGAAGAAAGTTTTGTTAAAAAAGAGTGAGGTGGAGAATTGGTGATGGACAGCAAGTTTCCATTTATGAAGACAACTGGCTGCCTAGAGAGGCTGCTCTGAAGGTGCTCTCTCCTAGAGTGTTACCCAAAGGAATGTGTGTTTCTGGGTTGATATATGAACCAGGGGTTTGGTGCGAGGAGTTGGTGATTTTACTAGTGATGAGACTGATATTATTTTAGGCATTCCTTTGAGCTCGTTCCCTCAAAAGGATTCTATCTTATGGCACTTTGATAAAAGAGGGGAATTTTCTGTTAGAAGTGCTTACAAGGTGGCCTTAAAGCTTAGAAGTGGTTATGTAGCTTCTAGCTCTTTAGGTCCTGCCCCTCTTTGGAAGTCTTTGTGGAGATTAAATTTGCCAAATAAGATTAGGATCTTTTGTTGGAAAGCTTATAAGGGGATTCTTCCTTCTATGACATTCTTACACAAAAGAGGGATTGCTAGATCCCCTGTCTGTCCTTTGAGTTTGAAGGCCCCTAAAACTACTGATCACATGTTATGGAGTTGTAAAAGAGTCAGATCTTGGTGGTTGGACTGTCCTTTGTTTCAGGTTTTATCTGGGCTGTGTGTGATGCATTTTCAGGATAAAGTTGTTTGGGCTTTGTCGACTGGTCAAGAAGATTTTTTCCTTCAATTTATTATCATGTGGTGCATGGCAATTCTAGTTCTAGAGAAGACTGTCTTTGGCATAAAGCTGGTCTTTATTTGCAGGATTTTAAGGCTACTAGAGTGAGGAATTTCTCTGGCGTTCTTATCCAGAATTTGAGCAAGGTTGCTGGATGGGTTCCTCCTTCTGGTGCTAGTTATAAATTGAATGTTGATGCTGCCTTGGATGTAGCTAGTGGCAGGTTTGGGATTGGGGTGATTGTTAGAAACTCAGCTGGGGATCCTTGCCTTGCTGCTGCTATTCAGTGTTCGGGTTCTGTTGGTGTTGAGATTACTGAAGCCAAGGCTCTTGAGGAAGGTATCAAGCTTGCTGTAATTCATGATCTGTTGCCCTTAGTTATTGAATCTGATGCCTCCAATGTTGTCTCTCTCTGTAACAATTTATTTTCTTCTAGAGCTGAGATTGACAATATTGTTCTGGACATTAGGCAACTGTGTTGTGGGTTTAGTTTAGGTCCCATTTCTTATGTTCCTTGTTGTTGTAACAAGGCGGCTCATTCATTAGCCAGGAAAGCCTTGTCTATTGGCTCTGTTGTCTGGGAATTTTCATTCCCTTCCTGGCTCCTTGCGCTGGTGTTGGGCGATGTCCCTGTTTTTGTTGGCCCTTAGTGGTATTTTATAATAGTTTCTTTTTTTCAAAAAAAAAAATAATTATTTAAGAATCTATCATGATTCCTATTTAGACTGTAATTTTTAAAAGTAGAAAAGATTTTAATTTTTAAAAATAATTATATAATATTATTTAAGAATCTATCTTGATTCCTACTAATCAAAGGTTGGGTGCAAATTATATAATTTATTTTATCTAGTAAGTCTATCATCATCATTCCATTATTAGGGTGGAGGCTCCCCTCTAACATTTTTCAATAATTTTATGGTGAGAAAATAAGGCAAATGGAGAAAGACTACAAGATAACCAATTACTTAAGGTTTTTTTTTTAAAAAAAATAATTATAATTAATTTAGATTAGGGGAGGAAAAAACGACTCGAACTCACAACGGTATAAGTATGAGGGGCAAACCACTAGGCCGACCTCATCTTGCCAATTACTCAAGTTGAATAGTCATACACAATTATCAAATATTGAATTTTTTTTTTATATACGGAAATGAGTACCTTAAGACGTGTTTGGTGTCGTTTTTAAAATGTTATTTTTAAATAATAAAATTATATTTTTAAAAATAATAAGTTTTAAAAATGTAAACACATTTAGTAGAGTTTATTAAAAATAGTTTTTAAAAATTAAAATGATGTAAATGTATTTGATATTTGTTTTAAAATGAATAAAATATTTGTTTGGATCGCAAAATTATAGTTTGTTTTAAAAAATCTGTTTTAAATACGAGGAAAAATAATTTATTATTTTAAACTTTTTAGTTATAAATTTAAATAAATTATATCTTTCATAAATTATCTTAAAAATATTTTTTTTAAAATACATAAATAAACAACTTTACATTTATTTTTAACTGAGTTGATTTAGACTTTTTATGTTATTATTGATTCCATGTCAAAATAGAGATATCAAAATAAATAAAAAAAAACCAAATTAATATAATTTTTCTAGATGTGTTTATATATATATATATATATATATATATATATATATATATATATATATATATATATATATATAAACATACATACATCAAAAGGTGGAAAAATAAAATAAAAAACTATTTGGAAATTGGAATGGTTCAAGTAATGCAAATCACAAATGGATGATTCACAGTCTTCTCTGTTTCCTGACCTCTCATTCTCGAGGGAAACTACCATCCACCATTTTTAGAAATCCACCATTCCATTCCATCATGATGTAAACAAGTTATTTTTTTTTATTAAAATTTTGTCGTTCTCTGATCCTATCTTGATCTCTCATGATAACTTGAAAGTGGTTTCACAAAAGTTGTTGATCAACAATCAACAAACATGATGGTTGATGGGTCGTGCATGAGCATGACTGACTTAGCTGAAACGTGTGCCATTAAAATAGCAGCCATGAGATAGATGGATAGATTTATCCCCCACCACTTACTATTTATTTCATTATTCTTGCGTAAGCTTATCTCCATGGTGGCCGGCCATTAGTTAATTAATTAATTTTTATAAGACACTAATTGCTCCCAGACTTATCATTGTTAGAAAACCACCGTCCAATATATTAAATTGATAAAGTCGATCATCCAATCTGATAATATTTTAATTTAAATCATTTCAAGTATTATAAAAAAAAAAATAGTCAAGTGTCAAGAATCTCAAATTAAAATCATCAGCATGTAATATGGAAAAAAAAAAAAACTCATCATCAGAAAACAGTATTCTATTATTAATTTTGTTGTGCAGGTGTAAATAATTTTTTTAAAAATAAATACAAATACAAGTACTTCGAAAATATAAATAAAAATTATATACAAAAACCTTTCCACTCCTTTTTTGGGTCAATATGAATATTAAGTATCTTCACAGTGAGAAAATATAAATTTCACATTTATATTGATTAAGGACAAATCGAGATTAATCGTTATATGTGAATTGAGAGATATTACCTCTCATATAACAGAAAAAAAAAATTCATCGCGCATACTAGTAAATATGTCTAATGAAAGCTTAAATTCCTACAATTAGTGTGAATTGGGAAGATACGTATCACCTGCTGTAATGGGATGCCGCTGTTTCATTATCATGAAACAATGAAGGCCAACAATAAAAGTGGAAAGTGTGACCCTCATATGCTACTCCTTCTTCAATCATTCTAAATTGATTATGATTAGTAAGGCTACTTGCCTTTCACTGATCAGTAGTAGTGTCTCCTACCACAAAAAAACAAAAGCAAAAAAAGAAATTTTTTTTTTTTAAAATTAAAAAATCTCCCCCTTTAAATCCCCACATAAAAATAACCCTAATTTTTTTTAATTAACTTAATGTTATTGAATAGAACCATCATTAGAATATTATATTGTTGTGCCTTCTATTTTTTTTTTTTTTTGAAGAAAAGATTGTGCCTTCTATTATTAGTAAGTAAACGTAATTATGATTATAACCTGAAGCTTAATTAATTAACAACAAATCTTTTAATCTTCCAAAATATTGGGATCTTTTAACTCCATTCATTCACGGTCAAACAAATTAAACTTCTCCTCTCCCTACCACCACATTTGATTAATTAATATTTTAACTAAGTAAGTGCGAAACTATAACGTAATCATCATCAATACAACACGTATAATGCAATATACAGTTATATTAATTAATTATCTTATAATGTTAATTCTTGCCCCATAAAAAACACAAAAAGCAAATAACAATGTTGTACGACTTGAAATAAAAAAACATTATCATTTCACATAATAAATCTTATCACCCTCTCCCACTTATTTAGAAAAAAGAACATCAGATTTCAGTCATCCATGGACCTTTCTCCTATAGCCTATAGTAATAAATAATATCATGAGCAGAGTTTGGTAAAACTCAAAGAAATTACTAGAAAATCTTCTTTTAATTTTTATGAAAATTAATATTGAATGAGTTAGAAGTTTTCTGAAATGTGACGAGATTAATAGTTATATGTGCAATATAAATATTAACTTTCATAATTGTGAGATATATACTCTTATATAACAGAAAGAAAACTCTCTAAATATACTGATAAATACGTATGATGAAATCTTGAACTCCCACTAACTACGTGCAGAGTCGGATCCCTTTGAGGGCCCCCCTGGCCCTCCCAAAATTTTTGAAAAAAAAAAATTTTACTTGTAATTTTTTTTTAATATTTTATTTATATATTAAAAAAATTAAATATCTATGTTCTGACCCTCCCAAATATTTTTCTCCTGTTCCGCCCTAGCGATGTGGATTGAAAAAATACACACTTAAACTACTATTTTTTTTACGTTTTATTTTATAATCTTACGTTCAACGAGAACCAAGAGCACTTAAAGTATGCTATCTTTCAACGTGAAGAGCAAAGCAAGAACATTGGGGTCAAAATTTCTAAGGTAAAAGATTCATGACTCTATGCACGTAATTAAACTTGATTTTTTCATTCACGGGATCACTTGTATCACAAATTGTGTTGAGAGAGAGAGAGAGAGAGAGGTGAGTGGGGAGGCCATAAATGGGTGGTGTCCACGTCTCACTGGTTCATCTTTTTGGCTACTCCTTTTTATCTTCACTCCACTACAACAAAAGCCCTTAAAAGCAAGGAAGCCACCATTTTTCCCATTAAAAAAAAAAAAAATTCTCCAAGAGAAAAAAAAATTCTTGTTTTTTCTCTTTTGCATGCTGGATACAGTGCTAACATCACCACCACATATATTATTTATTTATTTTTATAATAATAATTTTGTTAGAATTAGAAAGAGCAGATAGAGAGGCATATGATATGATGCCGTATTCCACTTTTAAATCTCTCTCCTTATTTTTAAAAATATTATTAAAATTCTTCTTATAATTTAACATATTAGCCAAATTTTTCTTCAAATTTTATTTATGGCCAAAATTTTCCTGTAATTTTATTTTATAGTTAATTTTTTCTATGACGTCAATTTTAATTATTAAAATATCATTGACCGTTAACTTTTCTGTTAGGAATATTATTAAAATCTCCCTCTAGTTTAGTATATTAGTCAAAATCCTCCTAGTTTCATTTATGACCAAAATCTCTCCGTAGTTTTATTTTATAGTTAATTTTCCTCCTAACGTCAGTTTTAATTGTCAAAATACCCTTGACTGCTAATTTTTATGTTAAAAATTTTAGGGCACCAAAGGTATAAAGTTAAATTTCTATAAATATTAAATTAAAATATTTTAATTTATAATATTAATGATTCTCTACTGTCCATCATATAATGGACGGTAGAGATTAAATATAAAATAATAAAAAATTAAAATAAAAAGATGGATCTTCACCGTCCATCTCCATAGATGGATGGTGAAGATCATAAACACAATATTTCTTTTAATAAAATATATACAAAATTAAAAAAATTAAAAATTAAAAAAACTTAAATAAAAAGATGATCTCTATCTTTTTAATCTTTTTTACATTTTTATTTATTATAATCTCCACAGTCTATTTATGGAGAGGGACAAAGGAGGTCCATCTTTTTATTTATTTCTTAATTTTTGTGTATTTATGATCTCCACCATCTATCTATGGAGATGGACGATGGAGATTCATTTTTTTTTATTTTTACTTTTTTTAAATACGGTGGATATCCATATTTTAATTTTACTTTTTTTAATTTTTTATTATTTTATATTTGATTTTTACCGTCCATTATATGATGGACGGTAGAAATTTATTAATATTATAAATTAAAATATTTTAATTTAATATTTATAGACAAATACCTTTACACCCTTTGTGCTTTAAAATTTTTAATAGAAAAGTAACAGTTAATGATATTTTGGTAATTAAAACTGATGATAGGGAGAAATTGACTATAGAATAAAACTATGGGGAAAATTTTGACTAATACACCAAACTAGAGGGAGATCTTAATAATATTTATAACATAAAAGTTAATAGTTATGAGTATTTTAATAATTAAAATTGACTATAAAATAAAATTATGGGAGAAATTTTAACTATAAATAAAATTAGAGGGAAGATTTTAACTAATACACTAAATTATAGAAATTTTTTAATAATATATCTTATTTTTATTGTTTTTGATTTTTAGTGTGTGTGTATATATATAAATAAATATAAATATAAATATACGCGCACCTAGAGAAATCGATTAATATGGAACCACCAGACCACTGTTCCTAGTAATTTAGAGGACCACAAATCTATACTCTTTGCTTTCAATACTAAAATTCTTCCAAGCTTTTACCTTTCATTTTCATTTGTGATTTGATTGACAACTTGCACAATTCTATGTCTATATAAGAACACGTTTGCATTCCATTAAAGTTTTTCAAATTCCATATATCTACGGATCCACCATGGTTTTTACTGGGCGGAATAAGACTAAACAATTTGAGGGGTATCCATACACGTTTAATTTTTTTTTTTAAGGAACATATTATAAAACCAACCAAAAGCTACTTTGATATATTAGTCAAAGCTACATACTCCACAAGGGAGGAACACAATCCATAAAAAATAAATCTGACTCAAGGGTCAAAACTAACTTAGCCAACGCATGCGCGGCCTGATTACAGACCCGAGGCGCAAAACTAACAGCCGAAATATAAAAGCGATTAACAGCAGAAATAATGTCATGAAGAATCAAACCAAACTCCGAATTCAGACTAGTTCTAGCATTGACAGCTGAGACCACCACAGCTGCATCTGATTCCAGCGACGCCGGACAAAGACCAGATTCTGCAGCAAAATAAATTCTAAGCAGCATAGCTGCACCCTCAGCCAACTGGGCAGAAAAATTACTAAGGAATTTCTGGGCAGCAGAGGCACACACTTGCCCCAGATGATTTCGAACAATAATCCCCACGCCAACCCCACCCCTCGTCGAATCAATGGCAACATCCGTGTTGATCTTCCAGCAACCAGCCGCAGGTGGAGACCAATTCCTAGCCCTCCTATCTAGAGACGCCGCAGTGCAAGGAAGAGCAGCTGCTGCCT
Source organism: Xanthoceras sorbifolium (assembly GCA_003430845.1). Classification (NCBI taxonomy): domain Eukaryota; kingdom Viridiplantae; phylum Streptophyta; class Magnoliopsida; order Sapindales; family Sapindaceae; genus Xanthoceras; species Xanthoceras sorbifolium. The sequence continues at coordinate 9,555,186 of CM010620.1, read as the reverse complement.
GGAAGTCTCGCAGAAAGGATCTGCACCAATCCATTGTATCTCCAGCATCTAAGAGAGGATGACCATGCAAATACTTGTTACGACGAAACTACAGGCGCCAAAAAATCACACAGAGCAACTCCAGCTCTGCCACCAAAAGCTGGGAACGGGCCAACACAAGGAAATCTAAAGCAGATAAATGCTGAAACCCAGGAAGACCGCCCAAAGCACCACTGCCTTGCCTAACAGCTCTGAGAAGTTTACAACCCCAAACCGCATGTAAAGAGGTCTCAACCTTACCACAACCAAAAGGACAATCCGCCAAAACATCCACCCCTTTTCGAGCTAAGTTGAGATTGGAAGGGATCCAATCTCTACAAAGCTTCTAAATAAAAAATCTAAGCTTAGGCGAAATGTGCAAATTCCACAAACAATTCCACCAAGAATTATTCTGCGACTTAATCGAGCCTCCAACCATCCTCTCCATGCTCATGCCAAGGAGATAACCACTTTTAACTGTAAACTCACCTGAGGAATCAAAATGCCCACACAACGAGTCTGAGAGCTTAGAAACCGAGGGAGGAATGGCCAAAATAACCTGCTAATCAATTGGAAGGAATTTATCCAGAATTAAAGGGATGTTCCAATCACCAGAGGGAAGTTTCAGACAACTAACCGGGGCTGCTACCCTAAGGAGGGGCTGAGACAAAACCTTGAACGTGTTCGAACTGGGCAACCAACGATCGCCATAAAGAGATACCGCAGCTCCATCACCTACACGCCACCTAACCCCATCCTTAATCATACCGCGACCCCAAATGAAACTCTTCCACACAAACGAGCTTGAAGCATTAGCTTTGCCCCTAAAAAAAGGCGATGAAGGGTGGTAACAACCTTTGAGGACCCTAGTGATAAGAGAGCTAGGATTTCGAATCAAACGCCAACACTGTTTAGCAAGCATTGCTTTATTAACCACCTTCAAATCCTTGAACCCCAAACCACCCTCTGATTTCTTCCGACAAAGCTTAGACCAAGAAACCCAGTGAATCTTCTTAGAATTACCATTACTACCCCACCAAAACCGGTCGCACATAACATTAATATCGCAGATTAACGATAAAGGGATCTTAAACAAATTCATGCTATACGAGGGGATAGATTGAACAACCGCCTTGATCAAAATCTCTTTTCCTCCAGTAGAGAATAATTGGGCATTCCAACCTTTTAATCTATCCCAAACGTGATCCTTGATACTAGCAAACAACCTCTTTTTGTCTCTAGAGGCAAAGCTCGGCAATTCAAGGTACCGCTCATGGCAAGGAACAAGATTAACCCCTAGAACACCAGCCAAAGTATGCCCCTCAGAATGAGAAATTTGCTTACTGAAACACAACGGATTTATCAAAGTTAACCACTTGCCTGGAGGCACTAGCATATAGGCCTAGAATATCTTTTAGAGTCTGAACATCTGACATCGAGGCCTTAGTGAAAATCATACTATCATCAGCAAAAAATAAATGCGAGATTTTCGGCCCCACATGACTGCATCTGAACCCCGAAATCAGCCCCCTATGTTCAGCATCACTCAAAAGACAAGGGAGCCCTTCTGCGCAAAGAAGAAACAAATATGAAGAAAGTGGATCCTGTTGACGAAGCCCCTTAGTAGGCACAAGCACTCCACTAGGCGACCCATTAACAAGAAAAGAGTATGAAACCGACATTACACACCTCAAGACCCTATCAATCCACAAATGAGAGAAACCCAGACGATCCATCATTCGATCCAAAAAAGACCACTCAACCCTATCATAGGCTTTTGACATGTCTAATTTAAGAGCAAGATAACCTTTTTTTCCTCTAACTTTTCTCTTAAGCGCATGCAAACACTCAAAGCCAATCACAGCATTATCAGTAATTACCCAACCTGGAATGAAAGCACTTTGCGAGCATGAAATGACTTCATCAAGCACCACCTTGAACCGATTAGCAACAGCCTTCGCAATTATTTTTGCAATGACATTACAGAGACTAATCGGTCGAAAATCTTTCATTTTAGCAGCATTACAAACCTTCGGAATGAGCATAACAAGAGTCCTATTAATTGAAGCCATAGAATTGCCCTCATTGAGACACCCCAAACACGCTCCTGTTACCTCTTCACCAACAATTGCCCAATGCCTCTGGAAGAAACCTGCTGGAAGCCCATGTTCACCCGGGGTCTTGAACGGCGACATGTCAAACAAGGCCGTCTTCACTTCTTTAACAGTGAATAAACCATCAAGAAAAGCACTATTATGAGATGACAACCGAGAAGGCACACAACCTATCACCATACTGATATCCTCCATACTCGGTCGAGAAGAGGCAAAAATGAAGGCAAAGAATTTACATAGAAAATTTTTTTTAAAAAAAATCTTGGGAGGACCAGGGTTCAAAGGGGTTCGCCCCTGGTTTTTACAATATGGAATCCATGTAAATCAAACTAACTACATATATATATATATATATATACACACACACACGCATAAACGGTGAATCATATGTGAGTCTTGGAATTTGGAAATTGATAAGCAGAATGTTATAAGATTATTACACAATTAATAAACAGAATCTTGAATCATATATGATATATGAGTCTGGAAATTGATTAATATACAGAAAGAACTCTTTGACAGAATAAAAATAACAAATTAATTTCTCGTAGTACTTTTTACCTGAGTTTTGTATAATGGGTTCTTTATAGTGAATTTTCTTTTATATAAGTAGAGTACTAATGCATATTGCAACTCTAGTCTTGATATAGAAAATGAGATCTGAAATTAAACAGATTTTATTCCAATCCCAGGAATCTTGCAGCATTAACGAAACCACATTCATTCTTTCTGCTGATACACATATTTATAATTTTGTTAGACAATTTCCAAAAGTATACACTACTATATGAGCTAGTCATAGTAATAAACATCAAGATCCGCGTATTCACTCATAGTTTAAGTGGTTAGGGCACCTCTCCATTCACGTTTGTGGCTGAAGTTCAAGTCACAACATTTGTATTTTTCCGGATTATGAAAGTAAAAATCCAAACAGTGCAATTAGTGACCAGTATCTCTCAACAGGTCCTGACATATTTAAACAAGTTGATTATAAGTCTTGATTGCTCTCAACTAAATAGATATATTTTGATTTATGAAGTAAACGAACGTGTACGTGAACTTAAAAAGAATTCCTCAAACCCTAAATTGGGACGCCCTATTTTAATTAGCATGATCAGCATAAGTAGAGAGCTCATAATTTTCTTCTGATGATCCTATCTATTTAAGAATAAAATTTATTGAATAATATCACATTCCATTTTCATTCTTGTTACTAGAGAGCAAAAGGTCACTTATATGACACCTGAACAGTTCTTCTATTCCATGCTTTTCTTGTTTTGTCTTCTTGTACTTTTCACTCACTCTCTAGCTTTCCTTTTCTACCACTTAGCTCTTATACATCTATCGCCTTTACTAAAAGTCAAGGGACACTTCCCATCATTTCTTGATCAAAGTGGATGGAAGAGGAAGAAGATCTAGCAACTTCCATTTGAAACTTATTCCTCTTTATCCAATCAATCCTTCAATTGGGTCTTTTTTTTAAGAGTTTACTTTATATTTTACTATTTGTTTTCCACTATAATAAATAAGAATTGCATTATATTCAATACACTAAGAGAAAGAAAAAAACAATCTTTCTTAGAACTACATAGTTGTGTACTCTGTATATTATATGAACAAATTTCTAGTTTCATATTAGAGTTTGTGATCACCTTTGATCCCTCTGCTTCTGTCTTTATATCAACAAACACCATTAAAATGGTTAAAAGAGTTCAATTGTAAACTACTACATAAGAGTTTAATAAACTCGGTCGTTTCACAAGAATTATATATATATATATATATATATCGATCTAATAGACTTGGAAATTGTGTTTAAATACCATTAATTTTAAAGTTCTAGTGAATTTAATATAAGGACCACGTCCCTCTTGACTCAATAAAATTATATATATTGTTGACGTCACTGCTTACGTCACTGTTCACGCGTATTCGGTGCACACTGTTCACGTTTTACTGTAGCACATAATATTTCTATTGGGTCAGCCCAATAATTTGCAAATGGACTTGGGCTTGGACAAATTCAAGACATATCAACAAATTGTGGAAGATCTGAATGAATGTAATCCAAAGGCTCTGATACCAGTTTGTTAGGAATTTCGCAGCGGAAGAATAATTATGACGACAAAATAGAGAAATAAATAGAATAGTGGAGACACAAAATTTACGTGGTTCGGCTTAAAGCCTACATCCACGGGCGAAGACGATCAAAGGAATTTTACTAAAATGGAGATATTACAAGACAAGAGAATTTCTCTCAAAACCCAAAACCCCAATACACCCAATAAATACTCTCACAAGATCTCAAGCTCACTTTCTCTCAAATAATTCTCTTTCTTGAGAATTCTCTCAAATAGCTTGGATGGTTTACAAATGAAGAGAAGGGAGGTATTTATAGGAAAATTTTAGTTACTGTTCACGCGTATACGGTACTGTTCACGCGGTACTGTTGACGTCACTGCTTACGTCACTGTTCACGCGTATTCGGTGCACACTGTTCACATTTTACTGTAGCACATAATATTTCTATTGGGTCAGCCCAATAATTTGCAAATGGATTTGGGCTTGGACAAATTCAAGACATATCAACAAATTGACGGAGATCCATTACTGGCTATGTATTTACTCTTGGTGATACTGCTATCAGTTGGAAAACTACTTTACAGTCTACAGTAGCATTATCCACTACAGAGGCAGAGTACATGGCAGTTGTCGAGGCTATAAAAGAAGCCATTTGGATGAGAGGCTTGTTCGGTGAGCTCAGTTTGGATCATAATGTGATTGTCGTCCATTGTGATAGCCAAAGTGCTATTCATTTAACTAAAGATCAAATGTTTCATGAAAGGACGAAACACATTGATGTGAAGTACCACTTTGTTCGTGATATTATTTCTCAAGGTGATATTTCTGTTAAGAAAATTGATACTGCAGACAATCCAGCTGACATGTTGACAAAGTCTCTTTCAGTAAGCAAGTTCAGGCATTGCTTGGACTTAGTTGGTATTTATCAAAACTGATTGCCTTAGGGGCATTTTTGGAGAAGATGATTGAAGAAATTCTTTAGCTAGCAAATTCAAGCCAAGGTGGAGATTTGTTGATATGTCTTGAATTTGTCCAAGCCCAAGTCCATTTGCAAATTATTGGGCTGACCCAATAGAAATATTATGTGCTACAGTAAAACGTGAACGGTGTGCACCGAATACGCGTGAACAGTGACGTAAGCAGTGACGTCAACAGTACCGCGTGAACAGTACGTATACGCGTGAACAGTAACTAAAATTTTCCTATAAATACCTCCCTTCTCTTCATTTGTAAACCGTCCAAGCTATTTGAGAGAATTCTCAAGAGAGAGAATTATTTGAGAGAAAGTGAGCTTGAGATCTTGTGAGAGTATTTATTGGGTGTATTGGGGTTTTGGGTTTTGAGAGAAATTCTCTTGTCTTGTAATATCTCCATTTTAGTAAAATTCCTTTGATCGTCTTCGCCCGTGGATGTAGGCTTTAAGCCGAACCACGTAAATTTTGTGTCTCCACTATTCTATTTATTTCTCTATTTTGTCGTCATAATTATTCTTCCGCTGCGAAATTCCTAACATATATCTATATATATTCATAAATTTTTATTTTTATTTTTTCGTTTTAACCCCTCTTAAATATTTTATGTTAGTCTTACGAATTTTTCCAAAAAAAATTAATCGTTCCGTATTTGCTCACAATATATGTTTTGATTTAGATTCATATCCTAGTGACAATGAGAGCTCAAAATGTGAAAGTTACATCAACATATCACTCTTCTTCTTTCTTTATCTGACTTTTTTTTTATATTTTTTTATTTTATTGTGATAAGTAAAAGAAAATCAACAGACCGATCACTTAGTTTCATTATAATGGCTGACATCGAGATGCATATAAGGTGGCTATCACAACAACAAGAGCACGCGTGTTACTACGTGTACGGTGAGGATTCAAAACCATGATAGTATAATCACAAAAACAAAACTCCAGCATCCAAACCTGTCAGGTATAAATATTAGTAGAGTACAACTAGATCTCTACGTACCAGCAGAAAAAAAGAAAAAGTTTCCTTTTGAGAGCAGAGAGAGAGAGAGAGACAAGAGACAAGAGAAAGAGAAAGAGAAAACAGAGAAGTCAAAAATATCATGAAAATGGTGCAGGAAGAGATCAGAAAGGGACCATGGACAGAGCAAGAGGACATTCTCCTGATGAACTTTGTGCACTTGTTTGGAGATCGACGATGGGATTTTATAGCAAAAGTTTCAGGTTTGAAGGTGGAGGGAGCAAAATAAAAAAATAGGTAGGATAGGATTGTTTGGAGATGGGCCGATTTGCGTCCAGGAGCAGACCTTTTTTTAACTACATATGCTGTAAATTTTTGTGTGTTGTTATATAGGTTTGAACAGAACAGAAAAAAGTTGCAGGTTGCGTTGGGTTAACTACCTGCATCCTGGTCAAACTTTGCGTAAATTTTTTAACCACATATGCTGTAAATTTTTGTGTTTTGTTATATAGGTTTGAACAGAACGGGAAAAAGTTGCAGGTTGCGTTGGGTTAACTACCTGCATCCTGGTCTTAAACGCGGCAAGATGACACCACAGGAAGAGCGTCTCGTCCTGGAACTCCACGCGAAATGGGGCAATAGGTTTTTATGATCATTATCAATAACCCATACATATATCTGACCCTAACTCTTTCAAGCTTTGTAAAATTTCTCAGGATTGTGTGATTTTAACCTTCTGTTGATGATCATGACATCAGGTGGTCGAGAATAGCTAGGAAGTTACCGGGACGAACTGATAATGAGATCAAGAATTACTGGAGGACGCATATGAGGAAGAAGGCTCAGGAGAGGAAAAGGGCTGTGAATTCTCCGTCTTCTCCTCCTCCTTCGAATTCTTCCTCCTCATCATCAACTGTGACTACTGGGGATTCATTCCCCTGCTCTGATATTGGAAAGGCAAGCTTCTACGACACTGGAGGGCCTGAGGATCACCACAATGCTGTGGTTGCTTTTCCTGGAAGCAATCCTGATGAGAATCAGGGGTTCTATTCAATGGACGATATATGGAAAGATATTGATCTTCTTTCCGAGGAAAAAACCATGATCAAACCAGTCTGTGACAGTTACTGTGGAGAAGGCTACAAGCTTTCTTATCCTCCAATCGCGTCTCCTCCTCTTCCTCCTCCTCCACCTCCTCCGTCCTGGGAAGATTGTACCTGGGACGACTCCCTCTGGAGGATGGACGAATTCGAAGAGAGTAGTAAAATTGCGATTCTCCCTCAAATCGATCCACTTATTTCGTCCTACGAGCATGGAATTGACGAGGAGGCAGCAGCAATAACTTTAACTGGCTAGTTAGTTGAAATTTAATTTATTTAAAATCTGTTCATAAAACCTATAATAAAAAGGAAGCTCTAGCTAGCTCTAACTTGTACCCCAAGACATATATGTATCACTGTAATCATACCATCTGTATCCATTGTTTTTGCTTTTTTTTGTGGGTTTTTTTTTTTTGCTTTTCAGAGAGGAAAGAGAGGACCTTGATATGAATCTCCCCTCCTGAGAGGAGTTTTTTTTTGGGATCTTCATGGATGTAATATGTATTATATACTTTTTTTAAACGCTTTTAATTTTCAACTGTTTCTGATTTTCTGTACTGAATTTGAATTATTTTGGCTTTCTTCTTCAGCAGAATTTTATATACATCACTTGCATATACTGTATATAAATTTCTTTTAAAGAAAAAAAAGCAGTTCCTGCCAGCAGAGCTTATTCAGTGATTGAATTTAAGAATCTTCCAGGAAAAGCAATGTAAAGAATCTTTACTATTAGGAAAAGAGATTATTTCGACTGAAAAAATACATACCGATTCTATCGGTTTCAAATTCGTCAAAAACCCGTCATGTTTCTAAAACTTATAAAAAAAATCTGTCTTCAAAATTTATTAGAAGACAAAGTAAACATAAGCCATGGTGGATTGACTAGGATGGATCGATAGATCTGGTTTTCCGAAAAGTGAATTGTAAAAGCATCTGATTTTAATTTCACATATACTAGAGAGACCTTAGTGGTAACCCACCAAAATATTAAATTTGACTGTTTATTTTTAATTATTATTTTAGCTGATCGAGAAAGCAACACAAACAGTATAGTTTTTAATATTATATATATGAGGAAAAGGAAGATAAAATGAATGGACACTATCATTTGATCAAAGCATGATGTTGATATGCAATTCTGGGAGTCTATTTAAGCTGATCAATCATGGATTCAACGGTCCAACCCACCAAATCCAATCAAACCCACCTCCAAATAACATTTGAGACCATCCAATCCTTATACAGAGATACCACCGTCCTACCGAATTTGATGGTAAATAACTATTATTTAATCCGACAGAAGATAAATCACTATTATTTAATCCGATAATATTCTAAATTTGAGCAGCTCCATTGCCATTCATATGTGAAAAGTAAAACATTCTTTATAGAGACGCCATGCAACCAACAAAAAAACCAAAAACAAAAAATTTAGGGAGGTTTTCAATTGGATTTTATAATCTATAAAAAAGAAAAAAAAACTTCTCTAATATTTGAGAAGTTATAAATCTATTTCAAACAAAGTTAAAACACTTCCACTCAATTTTATAAAATTGATTATAAAAATGTCTTTTTTTTTTTTAACAAAATAAAAAAATTTAGAAAATTTTACTCACCTTCTTCTCTTCTAACTAGTTGTGTAATCAATTTTAAAACGTTATAAAAATATATGTTTAGTTTTATAATATTATATAAATAAAGTTTATTTTATCAATTTTGGATAATAAAATTTTATATATATATTAAAAGAATATTTAAAAAAGAAAAATTAGAACAGTAGTGACCTTGGAAGGAGAGATATTAAAGAAAGTAATTACCCATAGTTTAAGTGGTTAGTGTACCTCTCTCCTATCTCAGTGGTAAAAGTTTAATTTTTACTATATACATTTATTAGTATGTGTGAGTAGTTATTTTCTCTTATTGTGAAAGTAGATGTCATCTCATAGAAGTAAATATTTAAATCGCGCTGAATGATTAATTTTGATAATTATTAATTATATAATTTTATAATTAAAAAAAAAAAGAAATGAAAGAAAGTTGGGTCACATCAGATAACCTAAACTATATTTAGTGAATTTCAATAGGTATCTGATTTGTTTTAGTAAAACATTGGATCGAATCCAAGACAGATATCCCAAATCCACAAACTCTCTCTCTCTCTCTCTCTCTCTCTCTCTCTCTCTCTCTATATATATATATATAATATTAAATCTAAAGTTCAATAGGCTTTTCAATGGAAGCCAAATGGATATCAGACATGAGTTTTTTTTTTTTTTTTTTAAAAAGCTTCTACTAATTAAATGGTGGATTTGCATCTTCAAAAAAACATACCAATCAACACAAAAACATTAAAAAAAAAAATGATTCACTTGTTAAATTCTCTTTCTCTCTCTTGTTTTTTTTTTTATCTTTTTTAACAATTGAAATCCAACAAAGTGAAGAGTTCATTGCGCTTGTCTTCTTCTTCATCTTCCATTTTATATTTATATAAGCAATAAAAATGCATGCCAGCGAAAAGAGTTTTGTTAGCAGACTACTTTTCTTCTTCAATATTCTCCATTAAATCTTTTGTAATTATTATTATTATTATATAATATTAAGGCAACTTGTTTCTTGTGCAGCCCACTTTCAACATATTATGATGTAATTGACTAGTGTTAGATAATACAGTCCGTCTCTAAAGAACATCCGCTAAGTAATTATGTAACGTCACAATAAACTTTTTTTTTTTTTTTTAAAAACTTATTACGATCATGTAAAATTTGAACAAACTCCCTATAGACAATTAGACTATAATTGATCCGAAGGTGAGTACCAATAATCTGTAAGATCATAAAAAGTGAATGTAAATTACTTATGTTACTATCAGTTAAATGGACTCCGATATTCAAGTCAGCTAAATTCGATAAGATAGTGCGTAGAACGAGTAGTGTATAGTAAACAAATCATAGATCGACATTGAGTGTCGATGATGTAGATTACAGAGCGTGTGATCCCAAACTGTGGTAAAACGACGGGTGATTGTATGTGTTGACGTGCGAAATCGATTAACGTAATTAACAACAGTTAAAGTAATAAAACAGTAAGAACAGATTGAACACAAGAGATTTTTAAAGTGGTTTGACTTGAAAGAATGCCTACATCTACTGTTCTAGTATTAAAATCGAGCTCATAATCAGTGTATGCCGAGCTTGCTATATGTGTTTTTTCTCAGAATTTTTGTAACCTCTATAATAGTGATGATCCGTCCCTTTTATAGTGTGAAGGGATGAAGTCATTCTGTTTGACATGAAATGTAATTACAGAAAATTAGGGATTAAATTGTATCCATAAGAATCATTCTCTAATTGAAATATGATTACTGAAATTAAGGAGTTTGAGACTGATTAGGACTCTGCTAGTTGACCGTATCAAATCGCTTTATTCTTGGGATTCTTATCTATTTGGATCTTCGAGCTGGGTACTATATGAGCTGGAGCTATGCCGTTGATGAGAGGTGGCGTATAAATTTCCCAGGCCGTCTTGGTGCAGTAGCTCGCATAGAGTCTTTACTTCACATCTGTTGGGATGGACTTGTTTGTTGCATTGGATTCTACTAGCTTCTTCAGCCCACTAGGCCTTGTTGAATTCCTCAAGCTTATTGTGCTTTATTGATATTTCTAGGCCTATTTGGGCCTAATAAAATCGGGCATAACATTAGCCTCCTAGCTTCTAGTTTAAAAGCCATGTGGTGGAAATTGAGATAGTTTCTTGGAGGTTAATGAGTCAGGATTTTGAGGAGTAGTTCCCAGGTCGCTTTTGGGAGGCCATGAGTTGTCTTTTTAGGTCCCTGATGTCAGGTCGCAAAGGGCGGTTGCTCTTCTGGTTAGTGGATGTTGTCGTGTCAACTACCACATCATCAATCGCCTTGTGCACGTTAAATTAGCAGCCCTTTGAGTATCTCGCGAGGTCCCCAAGTCGAATCCTAACCATAGATTTCATTCAGGCCATCATTTCCTTGATCTAACGGCTGAGATTTTGGGGTTATATATAGGACACTTCCCACCACTTTTTCCCTATTTTCACTGGACTTCAAAACTTCTTTCACAAATTCTCTCTCTCTTTTTCTCTGAAGGTAGTTCTGAATATTTGTGTGGGAACTCCATTTGTGACTCCGGTGATCAAATGTTCCTCTTTCAGTGTTGGGGAATATTTCTTGGTGACCAGGAGCTGCCTTCGTTTTGTGCCCACGCCGTGCTTTGCTATCCATAATAAGTTTCTTCATCTTTTTTCTATTTTCTTTTTGTCTCTGGGTATTTTTCTTAGGTTTTTCGATGTACTGAATCTTCTTCAGGGGCCTGGTAGTTGTAGAGTGTCTCTTTCGTCTCTTCATTGAGTCAAGAGAGAAATGGTTACAAGCTTATGGTGCTTTTGATTTGAGCTTTTAGGTCGCTATATATATATCTAGGCCCCCTCCCCTATTAACTTGTCGTGTTATTTCTTTGGTATAGATGTCTAGCTCGAGCAGTCAGAAGTGCCGTGAGCACGGGGTTGATAGTGTTGACAATTCCAGATCGGAGGAAGACGGTCCCCAAGCATTTGACGAGGTCGTGAGGGGCTATGAGCGGCTTTGTTCTGCGCAACAAATCTTGGACTGTAGCCAAAAGGTTGCCAAGCCTCCCAGAGCTGAGGTCACAGAGTCTTCGGCCTTCGGTTGCTAGGAGGTTAGGGCGCCTCAAGGGGAAATCGCTGAGGCTTCGACTTCTGGTTGCCAGGAGGAGGGTATAGAAATTACGCACGGTATGGAGGAGGCGACCACCCCCTTTAAGCTGCTCCTAGGAGGTCAAAACCGCAAGTTGCGACCTTCCTGTTGGTTCCCTCCATAGTTTCTAAAGAGGACTTGAAAAACTACGCGAGTTTATCCCACCTCGCCAGGGGACACAGTGTGCTTGTTCCTGCTGTAATGGATAAACCGGTATACCCCCCTCCGGGCTACATAATGATTAGCCTTCAGCACCTGCAAGCCAGGCTAATATTTCCTTATCTAGGCTTTCTTATAGATGTCCTAAATTCATTGAAGCTCGCCCAGATGCAGCTCACTCCTAACTCCTACGGTCAACTGATTTATCTTTATCTCACATTTTGAGGCATGGGGTCGGCCCTCCGAGTGACAGCATCATTAAGTCCTGTTACTCTTTGAAAAAGTGTTCTCTCCCAAAGGGCTTGCCTAATGGGGCCTCGCACGATGGGATATACTATATCCTTATGCTGGCTAATCAATATAGGGAGATGCTGTAATCAGACACGAGGTCAAATGTGTGGAATTATAAAACGACATATTTCTTCGTTAAGGGCCCCGAGATCAAACTTATTAAGCATAAGAGTTTTGTTTCGACACCTCATAAGCCTAGCTCGTAGGGTATTGGTAAGATCTGCTTGCGTGCTTGATTGCTTGTTTTTTAATATATTTATTTTATTTCATTTTTTGCAGACGGTACAGGCCAAAACCATGTGATTTTTTAAGAGGAGAAAGAGGTGCTTGATGCTTTCCAGGGATTGATTTTGAAGAAGCTGGAGAAGCTCGCTAAATACAAACGAATCACTGAGGAGCTTCTAGTGGGTTTCAGACTCCCTCCTGATCATAAAAAGGTGTAGCAGTTCGACGAAGAGCGAGACATTCAGGATGTCGCTGAGCCGCATACCTCAAGCTTGGAGGACGAAGAAACTGAGTTTGACAAGCAGGCTCATGAGTCAGCCCACAAGCGGCTTCATCATCAATCACAACAACAGCAACAATAAACACAACATCAGCAGAAGAATAAGAAGAAGAAGAAGAAGAAGAAGAAGAAGAAGAAAACACACAACAACAACAACAGCCAAGCCAAGAAAAGATAGGGAAGCTGCAAGTACCAAAACATCCTGCAGGCAGTGGGGTACTGGTGGCTCTCTTTCTGCCATGCTCTCAAAGAAGGCGAAGGTAGGGGCACCTAGCCAGGGCGGCCAGCCCCCACTTTCTAAGGGGTTGCCTCTATCTTTCCCACCACCTCCTCCTGCTCTCCCCCTAGCTAGCAGCATCAGTAAGGGAAAGTAGTGGCCCTTGAGTATTAAATCGCTGTAGCAGGAATAACTCGTTGAATGAGGGTCCCCTGCTCACTCTTTTGAGGTGACCTAGGTTGATACTACTGCGAGGGAGTTCATTGCTCAGGTTCTGGCCCTTTATGAGGACTATCTCACAAGAGGTCTAGGCAATCGCATCGAGGTGGACCAGGGATGGAGCTCCGTCATGCTCTGCTCTGCTATGATCTTATGGTGAGTACTAGTCTGTGAGTCTCTATTCTTCATTCATACCAAACTTTTATATTCACCCTTCTCTTTTTGTTTCAGTATGCTTGTCTTGCACATAAAGATGTGCTTGAGACCGAAAGAAGCGAGGCAGGAAAGAAGGAGCTTCGTGAGAAGCTTGAAAACTCAAGGAGGGAGCTCATTGCGGGGGCGGAGCTTGAGAAACAACTGGTTGCTAAGGCCGAGAGGTGCGAGACCCTCAGAGCGGATATGGAGCAGAAGATGAATGAGTCTGCAGTTACGTATAAGGAGAAAGTCCGCGAACTAAAGGACAAAATTGAGCGGACTAAGAGCAATCTGCATCACTCCTATGAGCTTCTTGTCAAGAAGGATGAAGAGCTCGTTTAGAAGTACAAGATCTTGGTGGAAGAGAAGGAGGCAATACAGGATGACGCTCAAGACGACCTCCTCTATAGCATCTGGCTGTGATATCCTTCTCTTGATCTCAGCTTCCTTGGCCCAGCTGTTGGTGAGATGATTGAGAACTTCAGGGCCACACGGGATGTGGTAGAGATAGGAGCGCAGTAGGAAGAGGAGTTTCTCCGAGGATCCTTTTGGGGGAGGAAATGGGGCACAGGAAAATAACGCGACCTCTGAGTTTGTAGATCCTTCAGCTGTAGCCAGCGACCAAGCTACCCTAAGAGGCGGAGATCCTCCAACCGGCCATGTCTAATTCTTCAAGGCTTCGGTGTCCATATCCTTCAGCATGCAGATTTCTATCTTTGGGCGAGGAATGTGACAACTCCATCGGCCTGCTAGTTTCGTTTTCCACATTTTGCCAGTTCTTCTTCAACCCAGTTATAGCTGTTTTCTGTTTTAGCTTGTTTAGGATTTTAATCCAATTTTAAATTTGTTTAGAATTTTAGTGTAATTTCAGCTCGTTTGGGGATTCCATTAATGAAATATTGTTTTAGGCGTTAAATATTTTCTTGATTTGCTCACTTAAACATTTAATGCAAATAATTATACACAATTTAAACATTTGCATAAATAAACTGACAAAACCCGATAAGAGCGATCTCGCGGGTGGGAAGTTTAATCCCGTTTGAGACTGCTTCCACCTAGATTTCTTTATTGACCTCGCTGGTCTGAGGGCTCATGAGTTCCTTGTCTCGCGAGTTCTGCCAATTTTGTACCACTCTTTAGGGAGGCTTGTTACCATAAGTATTGACCTCACTAGTTTGAGAGCTCGTGAGCTTTCAGGTCGGCAAGTCTTTGTCAATTTTGTACTTAGTTTTGTTGTGAGGGATTCCTCCTTAAGTGTTTTTTATTGAACCCGCTAGTTTGTGAGCTTGTCAGCTCTCAGGTTGGCGAGTTCTGTCAATTTCTACAGCTCTAGATTTGTTACCTCGAGTATTTCTATTGACCCCGCTTATTAGATAGCCCTTGGACTTTCAGGTTGGCGGGTTCCGCCAATTTTTATACTCAGTTTATAGCGAGCTTGTAGGTTTGAAGGTGGGAGACCTTCTCGTTAACAAGCTCGCTTAGTTAACCTTACTGGTTTGAAGGTGGAAGACCTTCTCGTTTGCTAGTGTTGCCAACACTTGGAGAATTTTTGAAAAATTTCTTCTAGTTCCAATTTGTATTGCATTTGTGTGCTGATCCTTATTCCCCTAGCCCCCCAAGGTTGAGAGTAATACTAATAGGACACGAGAGCTTGTAGAAAATGTTAGCTTTACTAATAATGAAGTAAATACAACTGCTACTGGTAATATTTCCTCAAATGTTCTGCGTTCCAAGCTCGTGGAACTCGAACTCCATTGACATTCATGAGGTGATAAGCTTCGTTGCCCAGGTCTTCATCAACCATATAGAAGCCTTTCCAGTTTGGGCCCATGACTCCCTTTTGAGGGTTGCGAGCTCCAGGTAGGAGTAACCTTAGAACGAGGTCTCCCTTTTTAAATATATGGCCACCCTTTGCTGGTACATAGCTACCTTTAGGCGATTGGTGCCCCTCTTCTCTTCGACAAGGTTGAGGCTAGCTGCGAGCAGGTTTTCATTTTGCTCTGGGTTGAATGTAGCTCTTCTGTGCGTGCTTGCTATAAATTCAGCTGGAATCATGGCTTATGTTCCATAAACCATGAAGAATGGGGTTTCTCCTGTGGTGTTCCTCGCAGTGGTTCTATATGACCATAGTACCCTAGGGAGCTCGTCTGCCCAAGCCTCCTTTTTCCCCACAAGCTTCATCTTCAAAGTATGTTAGATAATTTTGTTCACGGCCTCTACCTGCTCGTTTTCCTGTGGATGGTCAACTGCGGAGAAGCTTTTAGTTATAGCTAGGTCTTCACAGAACATCCTGAACCTTTGGCTTTCGAGCTGTATGCCGTTGTCTATGACGATCTTCTGGGGGAAACCCAAATCTGCTCATGATGTTCTGTATACGAAGTTTTCAATTTTGGCTGTTGAGATCTCACTGAGAGCTTCTGTCTCTGCCCATTTTGTAAAGTAATCCACCGTCACCACTGCATGCTTGCAGTTATCGCGGCCTGTAGGTAGTGGTCCAATCAAATTCATCCCATATATATCAAATGACCATGAGCTGACCATCGAATACAAGAGAGCTGGAGGAGTTTGAGGTACATTGGAAAATCTCTAGCACTTGTCGCATTTCTTCACAAGGTCGATGGTATCCTGCTTCATTATAGGCCAGTAAAAACCCTGGCGGATAGACATGGCCAAAGGAACCGGACCGGCGGTTCCGGTTCCAAATTTTCATCAACCGGAACCGGGACCGGGGAAGGTCCCAGTTGGAACCGGGAGGAACCGCCCGGTTCGGTTCCTCCCCGGTTTTTTTGGAACCGGCGGTTCAACCGCCGGTTCCAAACCGCCGGAACCGGCCAAAATAAAAAAAAATTTTGAATTTTTTTTTTCAAATTAAAAAATGAAAAAATAAAAAGTTAAAAAAATTAAACTAATGAATAAACCAAAGGTAATAAAGCAAAGGTAATAAATCATTGTGGATCGATAATTAAAACTTTAGAAGTGTGTACATACATATATATATATATATATATATATATATATATATATATATATATATATATATATGCAAAGGTAGTTTCAAAATATATTCACTTTCAATGTGGGATTGGTTATATATATAGATAAGTAAAGATGGTTCAAGTCTTGTACACTTTCAATGTGGGATTTGAGAATATAGTTAAAAATGGTCTACACTAGTCCCACATTGAAAGTAAAAGAGAAGTGTAGGAGATGAAGTTTTATATAAAATGATAGTAAGTAGTCCCACATTGAAAAGAAAATTGTAGTGTAGGAAGTTGAGTACTTATAAGTAGTCCCACATTGAATAAAAAAGAGAAGTGTAGGAAGTTGAGTGCTTATAAAAGGGATGAGTATTTGTTGGGTTATGATTTAAGTGATATGTGGCCCAACAATAGTATTGAGCCATTTACTCATATTTATTATAAATTATTATATGGCCCAACAGTGTTGGGATATATATTATATATATATATATATATATATATATTAGTAAAAAATTAAAAAGTTCCTACATATATATATATATATATATATATATTAGTATACATATATATATATTAGGATATATATATACATATATGTTGGGATATATATTAGTATACATATATATACATATATGTTTATATATATATATATATATATATATATATATATTTGTTTATATATATATATTAGTAAAAAATTAATTTTAAAAAAAAAAAAAAAAAAAAATCGGAACCGAACCGGAACCGCCCGAACCAGGCGGTTCCGTGAACCGCCGGTTCCAAACCGGCGGTTCCGGTTATTTTTTTTAGGAAACCGGAACCGGGACCGATTGTCCCGGTTCCGGAACCAGTTTTGAACCGGAACCTAAACCGCCGGTTCGGTTCGAACCGCCCGGTTCGAACCGAACCGGGGCCATGTCTACTGGCGGAGTGCTTTGTTAGCTAGAGAAAGTCCCTAAAACTTGTTTTTGTAAACGGTTAAAGATTTAATAAGAATTATCCATTTTATCATTCTAGTTTAAAAGCGTTTTATATTCAGTAATACATTCATATTGTGCAAGAACATCCAAGATTGCAAGATGTAATCTTAGAATGAGTATATGAAAGTCATATACAGTAGGATTCATTTTGAGACATGCAATCTAAAGAGTCCGTAGAGAGTAAACAAATCTGGGTACTTTGTTTGTGGTTAATCTACTACTGCAGTTCATTCTGTACTGTACGATGGTCTTATCTTAGGCCGCTCATGTAGTTAACTTGAGAATGAAGACATCTTATATGATGAGATCATATAGGACTGGGCCATGATTTATATGTATCTCTCACCAAGATCCGTTAGTAGATGAGATTCATATATATCGATAAACGATGGCTATTTATAGGTGATCTTAATCCTGAGTGTCTTATCGACTCCTTTAGGTTGGATCGTGACTTTTGATTTACCATGAGTGAGGTCTATGTGAATTCTCGACCAATACCTCCGTATCTTGGAGTTGCGGTTTAGCTTGTGGCTGGGAATGTATGAACACGATAGTGGAATCCACTCATTCTTGATTGAAGTAGATGAGTAGTTCCCTTAAGGGTTGATTCAGGGCTTGGACAATTATGAGATCTCTCCTTCTTCCATGAGGAAGATATCATTTAATTGTTCATTAGAGAATCAATGGTGCTTAAAAGAAAAGATATATCTAAAGGGGTATAACGGACATTATGACCCAGCTCTAGTTATGAACTACTTGTGAAGGATCACACTATATGTAAATAGTTATATTAATGGACGCTGAGACTTCAGATTGTATCAACATGTGTACAGTTCTGAGAGTGCAGCCTCAGGTTTTTAGTGGATTAATAATCGTGAAATATTAATTAAAGAGTATAATTAATATTACTAAGTATTATTGGAGTTCAAAACTGTGGGCCTATTAGGTCCATTTGCTAGCCCTTGTGGTTGTTGATAATGAGGGTCACGGTAAATTAATTGGATGATCCAATTAATAAGTGTTACGAAAGTAACACAATTTAATTAAAAGAGAATAATTAAATAATGTGATTATTTAATTAAATATTTAATAAATTAATAGAATATTAATAATTATGAACTATTAAATTCTATTTAGTAAATAGGAGGTTACGGAATCAAACTGTGATAGAGACAAAAAAATTAAAATAATTGGATTATCTTAATAGTCCCACCGGTCACAGGTTCAAGTCTTTAGGGAGACCAAAATAAATAGTATTTAGAATCCTATTTGACTTGGTCAAACTTAAACTCTAAAGAACTAGTACTTAAGGGTTAATATGCTAGTAAAATTTGACCAAACCTAAGTGAAAAAAACACCAGAGGGATTCGGCCATAGCAAGAAAGAAAAGAGAGGAAATTTTTTTTTCTAACCATCTCCCTTTTACCGCCGCCCAAGGAGAAAAGAAGTTCTCCGTTCTTTTTTTAAGTGACCTCTATCTCTTACCGTGACGTGCCCACACACGCGTTGGCAGACCGCGAGTCATAGTTCAGAAGATCTGGTGGTAGATCAAAGAATCGAAAAAGCGTAATCAAAGAAAAAAGGTATGTAGTTAAAGATTTCCTTTTTTGCGTATACATAAGAACTCGTTCCTGATTGAAAAACTATTTTTCAATAAAGAAAAATTTTTAAAACCCTATTCTGCAAGTTATTTGATAATCAAAATTATTTTCTTCCTTTCAATTGGTATCAGAACCTTGGTTCTGAAGTTTTTTATGTGTACGCATAAAAAAAAAGAAGAAAAAATGTAATACACCCTCCCGATAGTTTGTACTGTACACGTTCATATATTGTAATATCTTTTTCCAGCATTGATTGTACGGTGCTATAATGGAATTTAGTGGACGATTAGTACGATTACGTAAAGTATATACGAAATCTAATTATAAGTTTTAGAGAACATAGTAAGGATTTCCATAAATTGGAGTATTAAGAATATTTATTGAAAATTAAAAAATATTTTTATGATATGAGATTGTAATTTAATTAATTGATTGAAAAGTAAATTGAAATGGATTTTTGTGGAAACGAGTTAATGGATTGTTATGGATTAAATTATAAATCAAAAGATTGTTGACCAAGATTATGTGATTAATTTTCAAATTGTGGTCACAATATGAAATTGAGAGATTAAGGGGTAAGTTGTGATTATTAAAGTTTATATATATATAAAAAATACAATCAGAAATCAGAAAATTAGAAGAGAGAAACACAAATGCAAATGAAATGAGAATGAAAGTTATATGCAAGTGAAATGTGAACCAAATGAAATGAAATTATTAAATATATATATATATATATATATATATATATATATATATATATGTTAGTGTTTGTGATTGAAATCAGAAAATTAAGAAGAAACAAAATAGAAAATGAAAACAGAGAGAGACGAGAGAGAGAGAGAGAACCAGAAATTTCGAGAAGAAGAGAGAAACTTCGACCGAAAAGAAGAAGAAGGGAAGAAGCACGCCCGACCGAAGAAGAAGAAAGCAGCGGTCAGCAGAAGAGAAGGAAGAGGAGGAAGAAAGGAACCAGCTGTGAGATACAAAGAAAACAGAGCAGTAACCGAAGAAGGAGAAGAGAGCTGCTGTCCGGCTGAGAAAAGAGAGGAAGAAGAAAGAAAAAGAAGAAGAAGAGAGAAAGGGGAAGAAGAGGCAGCAGCTGAAGGAGAAAGAAGAAGAAGTGACAGCGGCCAGAAGAAGAAAAAGAAGCAGAAGCCGTGAGGAAGAAGAAGAAGAAAAGAAAAAGAAGAAAAAGAAAAAGAAAAAGAAAAGAGAAAGAAAGGGAAGAAGGAATTCGGTCCAGAAGAAGATTGGGTAAGCTTGGTAAGTTGATTTGGTTTGAATTTTGATGATATTTTGTGTTTGAAATTGATTGTTGAGTATAAAGTGAAATTGGATTTCTAGAAATGAAGAAGATTATGGGTTTTGTGATGTTAGTATTTAACTGAGTTTTTGTAGTGTTTTATTTGAAATTAGTTGGATTGGAATTGATTGAAATGAAAATTTAGAAAACTAGTAAGGTAAAGAGTTGGCGATTTTATGATTTTAAGTTTGGATTGTTAAATTGAGTTATTATTTGAGTAAATTGAATGTTTATGAGTTAATTGAAGGTATGAATTTGGAATTATTAAGTATGACATCAAAATGATTATCAAATTAGTGAACTTGTGGTATGGAATTTTTGTGATGTTGTGTTTGAAATGAAATTGAATCATTAGTTTTTAAAATTTTTGAATTTCATTTGAAATTAAAGTTATAATAAGTTTAATCAAGTTTAATGAGATTGAATTTGATGTTGTTAAGTGAAGGAAATTCACTTATGTTAAATTGATGAAGATTAGAATGAGAATTTGTATAGAAATTGAAGTTGATAGTGTAGAGATTTCAATTTATGTGTAATTAAGTATTAGAAATTGTATTTGTATGAATTGATACAAATCGGTGCTTAGAAATCCAAGAAAGTTTGTTGAATTGTGTTGAATGAGATTCAATTTAAGAGCAATTGATTGATTTAAGGAATATATAATTGTAGAGACATGATTTTTAGCAAATTAAATGTAATCGATTTTATTATAATAGAAGAAATTGAAGAATAAAGTGTTGAATGTGTAAATTGAGTTTTGTATTAGTTGTTGTACTTCTATTAATGATTTATTTGGAAATATATTACTTTAGGAAGAAATTTCCAGAGTATGGGAGAAAATGAAATTATATGGAAAGACAAGGAATGTAGCGAGACAAAGGAACCAGTGCATCAAAGCTTAGGGAATTCCAGAAACAAGTGAGTGTTAAATTTTTTTAAGCAAAATCATATTTTTAGTTGAAATATACTTTAGAATGTTTCCAAGTTTAATTTAATTTGTGATTTTATATAAACATTTATTTACTTATTGTGGTTCATAATTTAAATAGAATTTATGCTCCAATATATTTTAATTGAATTATTTTTATATGAGATATTTAGAATTTATATTCAATTAAAGAAATATGTTTTATATATATATCACATGCTTTTTGATTTAAAAGTTAATTTTCAAAGTAAAGAAAATAGTTTTCAAATCATGGATACCCATTTATTATCAGATTATTAGCAGCTTATCAGATTATCAGCAGCTATCAGTTATTAGCAGTAGACTCGGCCGGTACACCCCATTTGTGTGTGGCAAGTTAAGAGGGGACAGTCCGCTAACTCCAGGGGGGTTGAGTCTGTCGAGTCTGTCAGTTGCTCACACATTGGGGTGTTGTCTCGCTATATGTTGCGACGCAGCATTCCGCACATAGCCAGTGAGATGTCTTTTATCAGATTATCAGAGTCACTAGTGCGGCGCCAGTTAGTCGCCTGGTGACACCCTCCATATGGTGCGGCGCCAGCTGAGTCGCCTTATGGATTATCAGTTATCAGATATGGGTTCCATTGGCATTATCAAAAAAGTTTTATCAGAAAAGTATTATCAGAAAAATTTTATCAGAAAATTTTTATCAGAAAAGTATTATCAGAAAAAATATATTATCTCAGCTTTTCAGTTTTCAGAAAAATATATTATTTCAGTTTATCAGTTATCAGAAAAATATATTATTCTAGTTTATCAGTTATCAGAAAAATATATTATTTCAGTTTATCAGTTTTCAGAAAAGTATATTAT
Organism: Xanthoceras sorbifolium; assembly: GCA_003430845.1. Classification (NCBI taxonomy): domain Eukaryota; kingdom Viridiplantae; phylum Streptophyta; class Magnoliopsida; order Sapindales; family Sapindaceae; genus Xanthoceras; species Xanthoceras sorbifolium. The sequence continues at coordinate 9,532,962 of CM010620.1, read as the reverse complement.
ATTAGTTTATTAGTTTTCAGAAAAGTATATGATATCAGTTTTTTTAGTTTTCAGAAATATATATTTTTTCAGCATTTCAGTTTTCAGCAATAGCAAAGAGTTTTCAGTTTATCAGTTTTCAGTAATAATAATAAGTTTGAAGAGTTTCAGTTAAATTCAAAGTGAATCTTATTATATTTAAGGTTTCTTAGTAAATTAGAAACTCACTCACTGATCTCCTTTAGCTCACTCTAGTTTTTCTTTATGTTTTTAAATCAACCTCTCAGGTACCGGTGCAGACATTGCAAGGACGCCGAAGACCAGCAGAACCAATCAGAGGATGCTGTGACTGTTTTATAAAAATATATAATGTTTCAGTTGTTTAGTCTGTATACTGATACTGTTTTAAGTGCATAAGTATTTTATTTAAAGATTTGATTTATTTATCTTTGATAACTGTTTATTTTGATTAAATCAACTGTTTGAGTTGTGATTTGTTGAGATGGACCAGAGGTCTATAGTAGTTGAGATTTGAAATTTTATAGAAGTGTTCAAGTTTTTATGCAGGTCTCTAAGATTTGGTAATTTCAGAAAAATAGAGGAGACTCTGCCAAAATTTTAATAAAGTAGTTTTGTTTTAAAAAAAAAAAAAAAATTTTCCTACTCAGATTTCCAGTTAAAAGAAACGGCTTAACTTCACGAAAGCCTTTCAGCGGGGCAAGCCTTGACTGGGAAGCAACCATGGAGTGTCGGCAGGCTACCTAATGGGAGATAGTAGGTTAGGGGCCAGTCAAAAAACTATATCTTTCTTGATTCTTATTTTTTCTTTTGATTCTTGATAATAGATGTATTATTGTGTAGGCACAAAGCTAGCACTGTATGATTCATTTTATTATTATATGATTTGATTGTTTAATAATAAAAACGTATTTGATCGTTAATTGTATGGTAAACGGGTTATAGGTTGGTTTTTTGTTTTTGGGCCAATTGTTTATGATAATTTTTTTTATTTTGTTCTTGCTGTATATTTTTTTTTTTATTATTCTTGTAATCGATCTGTGGTACGAGGAGTCGTGATGCGGATGATGCGAAGAAGGAAAAAAAAGGACTGCACAGCCCTGTGCGTAGTAGCGGCCGCGCACATTAGCGTGCGGGCCGCCTGCGTGCAGTAGCAGGCCGCGCGAGCCTAGCGCACGCGCGGGCTGCTGCCGCATTTGCGTTAGGGCTGTTTTTCATTTTTTTGCGGACGCTTTTTTGCTGTTTTTTCTGGAAAAATATTGTCGAATATTTTCTGAAAAAAGTTCATAAAATTGGAGCGAAAAACCGTGGGCGAACGACCCACAAATGCGGGCGAAAGTGCGGGTCGCGCGAGGGCTGTGCGCACCTTGGGTGTGTGCGGCTACGCTGCTGGCAGCCATGATTTCGCATACGTTATGATTGTTTAGGGCTTCGTCTAGACCTAGGGTGCGTGTTAAGGTAACACGTGGACCTTTGGAAAAGATGTTGACTTTCATCAGAAATCAAGTTTGACTTGATTGGAGACCAAAGACAAGAAGAATTCAACTCGAAGAAAGATACTTGAAGACCAATGAATGCCTTTGATATACAATTGTAATTAGAGTTGTTTAAGTTAGATAACCCATGTCACTCGGTCATTTACGTATGCTTTATTTATTTTTCATGTGATGGATTATATGAATGTTAAAGTATTGTCATATATATGAATGTCATCTAGATTAGGTGTGCCTACACTTGCATAATAATATGTTATGCATAATTGTCGGGTTGTAATGTTTTATTTTAATATGATTAAAATTGCAAACAATTTCATAATTGACAATTACATAATGGAATTAGTTTTTAGGTGTAAAAACTTGGTAATTTTCATTAAATTACTAGTCAACAAATTAAAGTGTTTAATTAAAATGATTAGTTAGGTTCTTTGTTTAATTAAAATTAATTAGATTAATTATTTAATTAAAAAGAACCAAATAATGAGATTAGTTTTTAGAAGTAAAAACTTGGTAAATTTCATTAATAACTAATCTATCTATTAAATTGTTTAATTAGATTAGTTAAGTTCATTTAAATATTAGGTTTAATTTGATTAAACACCAAAGACATAATTAGACCAAAATAATGTGAATTAGTTTTAATAGTTAAAATTTGGTAATTTCACATAATATTTCTAATTTATTTAAAAGGTTTATATAGATTAGAGATTAGATAATAGATTATATTTTAATAGTTAAAATTGAATAATCTATCATAACTAGAAAACTTAGATTTTATATTAGCCGTAGAATCTAAGTACAGACTAGAAACATAGAGTTTGTAGAAGCTCTTAGTTTATAGAAAATCCTAAACTACAAATAGTGAGTGGGAGAGGGATATATGACATTATATCCCGCAGTCTCCATTGTTAGTTCAACACCGTGAGATTCGAGTGGTACCTCGTGATGGCTTTGCTTTCGTCCTCCCTACGGGTGTCCATAAGAGTTAATACCAAGGTTGACTTCCTTTCAGAATGTATTTTGGGATTGACCTAGCCTACCTAGGCAACTCTCAAGTTGAGTTCAAGAATTTTGAAACAGCGAGTCGCACTCATAAATGACTTAATTAAGCTGTTAATTTAATGTTCTGACTAAACCAAAGCGATGGTTGGACAATATAAGACTAAAGAGTTATTATGGTGTATTATCCGATTGAGAATGTCTCGATCTAACATGCAAGGATTTTACCTAGCCTACCTAGGTACTTACTTGTGTTACGTTGGATTATCGCGGCATAGTAACTAATTTTAGGGATTTTTTAGCTCATTAAAATTATATTCATGCATCGTGTTTAATTTTATACCAAACATATAGCATGATATGAATGATACTAATTTAAATTTATGTCTTTAATTTTCAGCAATGTCTTCTGCTTTAATTTTCATCCTTACAAACAAAAAATTAACCTGGGATAACTATACAAAGTGGAAACATAATATGAACGCAATCATGGTCTGCAAAGATGTTAAATTTGTACTCATGGAGGAATGTCCTCCACAGCCCGCTCCTAACGCACCAAGGCCAGTTAAAGAAGCCTACAAGAAGTGGGTTTCGGCTGAGGAAAAGGCCTGCACATTTTTGATGGCCGACATGACCGAAGTGCTTATGACTAAGCACGAGTAAATGACTTCTGCATTTGAGATAATGGAGTCATTGCAGGCCATGTTTGGATAACCTTCTGAGTAAAAGCGACACGAAGCTGTTCGTTCCGCTATGCTTGACTTTATGAAGGAGGGTACATCTGTTAGGGATCACATCCTTAAGATGATGTCCTATTTCAACACTGCTGAAGTCAATGGTGGGACTATTGACGAAGGCCTCCCAAGTGAGCATGACGACTCTTCCGAGGAGTTTTTATCAGTTCAAGAGCAATTACGAGATGAACTAGTTGAAGTTCACTCATACTCAATTGCTGAATGAGCTCGCTACCTATCAGTCCATGAAAATGGACCATAAGGGCAAGACCGGAGAAGCAAATGTTACTGAGCATATTTTTATGGTATGAAGAAGAGGAAAAGGTCTGCTGGGAAAGCCAAGGCACAGCTGAAAAAGAAACTCGTTCAAAAGAAGAAGCATAGTACTAAGACTGACAAGTCCAACGAAAAATGTTTCCATTGTGACAAGGTTGGCCATTGGAAGTGGAACTGTCTGAAGTACCTCGAGAAGCTCGTAGCCAAGAAGAAAGGGAAAGGTAAATCTAATTTACTTGTCATAGAATCTTGTTTAGTAGAAGATGACTCCTCACCTTGGATAGTTGATTTAGAGGCTACTAATCATGTTTGTTCTTCTTCACAGTGGATTGAGGATTGTCAGCAGTTGGAGGAGGGATCCTTCACTATGCGCGTTGGAACAGGGGATGTCGTTTCAGTATGAGCAGTGGGAGTAGTTAGACTCAAATTTAATAATAGTTTTCTTTCGTTAGACAAAGTGTTTTACATTCTTAGATTTACAAGGAATTGGATTTCTGTTTTCAGATTGCTTAACATTTATATTCTATTTCTTTTAATGATAAGTCAGTTATTGTTTCGAGAAATGGTTTGAATATATGTTCTGGGACGATAGAAAATAACTTGTATGTTTTAAGACCGTTAATTCATACATCACTGCTTAATACTAAATTATTTAAAGTTGAAAAACCTAAAAGAAAAAGACAAAAGATTTCTCCAGATGATGACACGTATCTGTGGCATCTCAGTTAGAGATCGACACCTTACCTGTTTGTGAATCTTGTCTGGAGGGTAAGATAACCAAGAGATCTTTTTATAGGAAAAGGAGTTAGAGCCACACAACCACTAGAGCTCATACACTCAGACATCTGTGGACCTATGAGTGTTAGAGCTAGAGGTGGTTATGAATATTATGTCACATTCATTGATGACTACTCAAGATACGGGTATATTTACCTAATGTAACGTAAGTAAGAAAACTTTGAAAAGTTCAAAGAATTTCGAGCTGAAGTTAAAAATCAATTAGGTAAAACAATCAAAACTCTACAATCGGATCGTGGGGGTGAGTATCTCGACTAAGAGTTTGAAGACTACATGGTTGAACATGGGATTGTATCCCAACTCACGGCTTCAGGTAGACCACAACAAAATGGTGTTGTGGAGAGGATAAATAGAACCCTGATGGAAATGGTAAGATCTATGATTAGTTTCTCATCATTACCAAATTCCTTTTGGAGATATGCACTACAAACAACGGCTTACATACTGAATGTAGTTCCATCCAAGTCTCTTCCTAAGACTCCCCTAGGGTTGTCAAATGGTCGTAAAGTTAGTTTAAGATATTTTCGCATATGGGGGTGTCCAATGCATTACTGAGGAACAGAAGTGGAAAGCTGGAACCTCGTTCGCAATTATGCCTATTTGTATGGTATCCAAAGGAAGCTTAAAGAGGATTCTTTTATAATCCATAAGAAAATAAAGTGTTTGTATCGATAAACGCAACGTTTCTTGAGAAGGATTATATGAGTAATCATAAGCCTCATAGTAAGATTATGTTAAAGGAGATGGAACCTGGTACGACCAGTGCTCAGTCAACAAGGGTTGTTGACAATGTCATTATTCTACAAACATCTGACAATGAGATGATTCCTAATCAGGATACACTACCACCTAGGCATAATGAGAGGGTTGTTCGATAACTTGATTGCTATTTAGGTATTGGAGAGGCACAGGGTGTCGTTTTCAAAGATAGTGTGGATGATCTATTGACATTTAGCCATATAATAGAAGATTCTAACAAAGAGGAATGACTTGAAGCCATAAACCTCGAGATGAAGTCCATGTACTCCAACTCAGTCTGGGAACTTGTAGACTTAACAGATGAGATAAAACCCATAGGCTGTAAGTGGATCTATAAGCGTAAGAGAGGAGTAGACGGGAAGGTAGAGACCTTCAAGGCAAGGCTAATGGCTAAGGGTTACACCCAGAAGAAAGGCATCGATTATGATGAAACCTTATCGCCAGTAGCTATTAGGATACTTTTATCCATAGCTGTCTATTTCGATTACGAAATCTGGCAAATGGACGTCAAGACTGCATTCTTTAATGGCAATTTAAATGAGAGCATCTACATGATGCAACCAGAGGGGTTCATATCCTAATATCAAGAGCAAAAGGTTTGCAAGCTGCAAAGTTCCATTTATAGACTTGAGCAAGCATCTAGATCTTGGAACATTAGGTTTGATACTGCTATCAAGACCTATGGCTTTCAGCAAAACGTTGATGAGCCTTATGTATACAAGCGCATCATTGACATGAAAGTAGTTTTTTTGGTCCCTTACGTGGATGATATCCTACTTATTGGGAATGACATAGGGACATTATCATAAGTAAAGGGTTGGCTTGCTAACCAATTCCAAATCAAAGATTTGGGAGAGGAAAGTTATGTCTTAGGGATCCAATTAATAAGGGATCGCAAGAACAAACTGTTAGCACTGTCTCAAGCATCATACATCGACAAGATACTTGTACGATTCTCGATCCAAAACTCCGAGAAAGGTAGTCTGCCTTCAAGGCATGGAGTTCACTTGTCTAAGGAACAGTGTCCTAAGGCATCTCAAGAAATTGAGGATATGAGACGGATTCCCTATGCGTCCACAGTAGATAGTCTTATGTATGCTATGTTATGCACGAGTGACACGTCCAGAAAATGGATTTCTACTCCCAAGTGCAGGAGTGTCGAAGTAATAAATTAACCCGGTGAGACCGGGGTCGATCCACGAGGAAGAAGATTTAGATCCTGCAAAAACCAACAAAAATCTACAAGGAAAATATAATAGGAAAGAAAATATTATGAAATGAAGGTAGGTATAATGGTGAAACAAATTAAATTAAAATATACTAAGGTTAGAGGTTCCACTCTTGGTATATGATTTAAGTTATATTTAACTCCGTTTTTATTACTCAATTGGAATCCACACACAAAGGAGGTTCCAATCGGAAGTTATCCCATTTAAGTTCTTTACACATCTATCAAGTTATATTTCTTTTCTTTTAGTTATATTACAATGGATACTCTACACTCCTTATGTTAAATGGGTTCAAGTACTTATTGTGCCAATCAACTACCATAAATCAAGATTCCTTTGCCAGATGCAGGTATAACCATGCGGTTCTAGACGGATTCAAGTATTTATGGTGTTGTTTGTCTACAATGAATCAAGAATCCTTGGTTAGAGGTGCAGGTACAACCATGCGGTTCTAGACGGATTCAAGCATTCATTGTGCCAAGAATTGTCTACAATAAGTCAAGATCCCCACTTCACATAAGAGTAAGAGATGAAAATTCAATTCAATAAGAAAAGTAATATAAAACATGTAGATAAATTTACACAAATGAATATAAACTTTAAGACCATGTTAAGAGTTAAATAAATCTTTATTCACATACCAAGAGCTTCACCCTTCACCTTAGCAAAAAGAGAATTTAGCTACTCATGATAGAAGAAAGAAAACAAGTAGAAGAAATAAAATGAGCAAGAGAGAAATTAGATTATCTTAAAAGTTCAACAATACAACAATGTAAGGTGAACTTGGCAAAGAACCCAAGCTGCCCTCAAGCTTATACAAGGCCTCTATTTATAGACACAATGAGAGGCAAACAAGTCAAAAATGGTAGGAATAAATTAATGCAAGTTGATTGAATTTGGTAAGGTAAAGTTGTCAACTTTGTTGTTTTCCACACATGCACCGACGTGTCCACCGAATTAGGCACCGTTTCTTTGACAATTTGATCTCGTGATAAACATCAAAGTTGTAGATAATTCTCTTATTTTTCTAGAATGATAAGACTCATAATAGTTGGAATTTTCTGGAGAGAGTTATGACCCAAATAGGGAATACTGCCCAATTGACGCGGCCAAGCAAACCAGCCCAAGATAATCCAATATTTGTCTTCAAAGGAGTCCAAATCTGATAAGAGTTTACAAACCAAACTTATAGGGCTATGAGTTATCTTTCCAAAACTATCAAGAACGTACTGATTGGATATTTGAGTGCAAAGTTATGCCCATTACACTAAACCTGCATCAAAATAGAAAGTTTAACAATTAAGTGTAGTTATAAATAAGTTAGGTAATTTGATGACACTAATAGTATAAAATAATGGTTTTAACCTTTATTATTATACAAATTTAAGTGTTCATCACACCCCCCAACCAGCTTATTGCTAGTCCCTAGCAATTAAAGCGTTATCATTTCATAATGATTTTTCAAATTTATATCTAAGTCTTCATTTACCCATTCTTCGTTTGTTCTATCCAAATAGATGAACTCTCGACAAAAATGTTTAATTTGTCTTCTTCATTTTTGTGTGCAACATGTACCCTTAGACAAGATATTGACAAACCTTCTTTGTGCTCATTATAAGTTGACATAAGTTCATGAGGCTTCACCGAAAATATCAAAGTTCTATTCTAATGTTTCTTCCAAAATAACTTCCTTGGGCAGAGCAATGTATTTCTTCCTCTCTCTCTCTCTCTCTTTGTTTTTTTTTTTGAAATAAGATATATGGTACATTCCTAACCCATGTAGCAAGCTTTAGGCCAATGACTCCTAGATCAGTTGACCTTAGGGCATTAGGTGTCGAGGCACCCCTACGGACTTAATTACCCGAGTTAAGAAGGCTTCGAAACCAAACGTATCCATAATTTATTATTACCTTTTTTTTTTTTTTTTAGCATAAAAATAAATAATCATAAAAGTTATCACAAATATTATCAACTATCCCTCCCCCCAACCAAATAAAGACATTGTCCTCAATGTCTAAGGATAAAGAGAGAGTGTAGAAGAAATTACCTGAACCAAAGATTAATGAAAAGAAAAACCTGCAACATACTAGAACTAGCTAAAAATAACATATTTATTGAAAATAAAAATGGGAAAGAAAGAAAGGAAAAACAAAATACATAGGTCAAGCCAATCTACGCTTTTTGCTACCCTCAGCAACTGACCAATCTAACTTAGATGTGGCAATGTCATATTCGGGAACAAAAGCTTCTAATTGTTCAATCAATTGATGAACATTAGAAGCAGTGACAATGATACGTCGAGCTAGAGGTGAGATAAATTGGTTTTCCACAGCATGATCTAGGAAAGACAATAGACCATCATAAAAACCACAAATATTCAACAAGCCTATTGGTTTTTGATGGATTTTGAGTTGGGCCCATGAGGTGACTTCAAAGAGTTCCTCTAAGGTTCCAAATCCCCCTGGTAAGGCTATGAATGCATCAGCAAGACTAAACATTTCAGCTTTGCGTTCATGCATGTCTGAAACAATCTGCACTTCCCCAATTGTATTTCCTGTAATACCACCCACACTCAAAGCTTTTGGGATGACACCCAAAACTTGACTGCCGCCATCATAAGCAGTTTTTGAGACACGACCCATCAACCCAAGGTTACCTCCGCCATAAACTAAATGAATCTTTTTCTCTGCTAATACCCTACCAAGCTGGTCAGCAGCTTCCTCAAATTCTCTATTCTTACCAGAACTAGACCCACAAAAGACACAAATATTAGTAAAGCGGCGTGAGATGGTGTTTGCCATTTTTTTTTTTTTTCTGTGAAAATTTGTAAGGTTGTGAGAACTGGAGAAGATAGAGAAGTGTCATTTATAGAGCTCAAAAAGAAGATGAAATCATGGAAGCTATATGACTAGGTCTGCATTGGCAGATGGGTGTCAGTCTAGAGTATAAAATGTCAAAAAGAGTGGCTGACCTGTATCTGTACAAGTAGTTGTGATTGTGGCTCACATCTTCCTCTGGTTTTACGTCCAGAAACGGCTTGAACGCCCTCTATGGGTCGAGGATAGGCTTCCCATCCAATTTTCTTATAAATTGGCAAACAGGGTCTTTTAAAGTCAGATTCCCAAGACTGTATCGCTCCTGTTCTCTTTGAAATTGGTTCCATAAAGCGAGAATTGCAATATGCACATATCCACTAGGATGCGTCTCAAGAGTCAACAAAATATTGTCTAATGACTCCTTACTCAGGCCATCCTTAATGAATTGTATTTTATCTTCTCGATTTACAGACACCATTCCAAGAGAACGACAGCGTGTGTTACAAGTTGTGCGAGCACACTTATAACATACACCCAATTTCTTTGCTCTTTTCTTTTTTTGCATAACTGCTTTTACCCAGACCAGGCATGTAAGTAAGAAATGAATCAGAGAACTCACCTGCCAATCTTACCTTGGCTTCAATCAACTAACGTACCTCAATAGGGATGCCCTTGCACATTAGCATTCTTAATCTTTCGGACCGTGCTTTGTAAATTTTCACCAACGCTTTTTGAGGAAGTAAGAGAAAACGATTTTTCAATTTCTCGAGAATTTCTTCCATTTTTGTGAAAAAGAAAAGGGAGAGAAAAGAGAATGTACAAAGCAAGAAATTTTTTTTATTTTTTATTTTTTTATTGTATCAGCTATTGTGGGAGACTGAAAACACCGACTTGAAAAGTCACGGAGTACCGTTATCCGTCATTTAACCGGGAAAATAAAAGAAGGAAAAAGAAAAATAAAAATACAAAATTAGCCTGCAATCACAAAAAAAAAAAATTAAAGTTAGAAAGAAATATGCAAACCCAATTCAAATCATATCAATGCTTTTCATAACATGGGTTTGAAAGAGGAAGAGTCCCTTCTTCGAAAACTTGATTTTCTAGAAATGGTTTAAGTCTTTGACCGTTCACTTTAAACACGTTACCATTCCTAGGGTTTTCAATGTCAATGGCCCCATAAGGATACACATGTTTCACAACAAATGGACCGCTCCACCTAGATCTCAGTTTCCCAGGGAATATGTGAAGTCGAGAATTATAAAGTAAAACATTTTGCCCAACATCAAATGTTTTTCTTAAAATTAATTTGTCATGAAAGGTTTTGGTTCTATCTTTATAAATTCTCGAATTCTTATATGCATCATTTCTTAATTCCTTAAGTTCATTCAGTTGTAGCTTACGTAATTTGCAAGCATCATCAATGTTTGAATTAAAAGTTTTGATAGCCCAGTAAGCTTTATGCTCCAGTTCCACAGGCAAGTGACAAGGTTTCCCATAAACTAATTGATAGGGTGACATACCCAAAGATGTTTTGAAAGCAGTACGGTAAGCCCAAAGTGCATCGTTTAGTCTAAGTGACCAATCTTTGCGATTTGGATTAACCGTTTTTTCTAAAATTTGTTTTATCTCTCGATTAGCTAATTCAACTTGTCCACTTGTCTGAGGGTGATAAGGGGTAGCAACTTTATGTGTAATCCCATATTTCTTCATTAGAGACTCAAAGACTTTGTTGCAAAAATGTGTTCCCCCATCACTTATAATGACTCGAGGAATTCCAAAACGACTCAAAATATTTTCTTTCAAAAATCTGACAACTGTTTTGTGGTCATTATTTCGACATGGAATTGCCTTGATCCATTTGGAGACATAGTCAACTGCGACTAAAATGTAAACAAAACCGAATGATGATGGAAACGGGCCCATGAAATCTATTCCCCAACAATCAAATATTTCAATGACAAGTATCGGGTTTAGAGGCATCATGTGCCGTTTAGAAATGACCCCCAGTTTTTGACAATTTTCACAAGTTTTGCAGAATGTATAGGTGTCTTTGAACAAAGTTGGCCAATAAAATCCACATTGTAAGATTTTTGCTGCCGTTTTCCTTGAAGAAAAATGACCCCTACATGCTTCTGTATGACAAAATTTAATGACACTACTTACCTCATTGTCGGGTATGCATCTACGAAAAATTTGATCAGGGCAATACTTGAACAGGTATGGGTCATTCCAATAAAAATTTCTAACCTCTGTCAGAAACTTTTTCTTATTTTGTGCTGTCCATTGAGATGGCATCTCTCCTGTTACAAGAAAATTGACAATGTTAGCATACCATGGCATTTTACTAATAGAAAACAAAAACTCATCTGGAAAAGAGTCATTGATAGGTGTTATGTCCAAGGATGAGTTTGTTGTAAGTCTTGACAAATGATCTGCAACAACATTTTCAGCTCCTTTTTTATCTTTGATTGTGATGTTGAATTCTTGGAGCAACAAAATCCACCGTATCAACCTAGGCTTGGCATCCTGTTTAGACATTAAGTACCTCACAGCAGCATGATCAGTGAAAACAATAGTTGAAGAGCCAATTAAATAAGATCGAAATTTGTCTAATGCAAATACTACAGCAAGTAGTTCTTTTTCTGTAGTGGTATAATTCATTTGTGCACTATTCAAAGTTCTACTTGCGTAATAAATGACATAAGGCTTACCTTCCTTCCTTTGCCCTAGCACGGCACCGACAGCAAAATCGCTAGCATCACACATCAACTCAAAAGGCAGAGACCAATCAGGGGATTGCATGATAGGGGCAGTTGTCAAAAGGCTAATCAACTTATCAAAAGATTTTTAACAATCTTTAGTCCATTCAAATGGTGCATCTTTTATTAGGAGATTACAAAGAGGTCTAGATATTGCACTAAAGTCTTTAATGAATCTCCTATAAAATCCTGCATGGCCTAGGAAAGATCGAACATCCCTAACCGTTTTTGGTGGAGGCAAATGGGCAATTAATTCAACTTTTGCTTTGTCAACTTCAATTCCCTTAGAAGAAACCACATGTCCTAGGACAATTCCAAAGGTGACCATGTAATGACATTTTTCCCAATTTAACACCAAGTCTTTTTCTTCACATCTTTTTAACACATTTTCTAAATTTTCAAGGCAATTATCAAATGAATTTCCAAAAACTGTTAGATCATCCATAAAGACCTCTAAAAAATGTTCAACCATGTCACTAAAAATGCTCAACATACATCTTTGAAATGTTGCAGGAGCATTACAAAGGCCAAAAGGCATCCTTCTAAATGCAAAGGTGCCAAAGGGACATGTGAATGTTGTCTTTTCTTGGTCCTCTAGTGCTATGGGGATTTGATAATAACCTGAGTAACCATCAAGAAAACAGTAGTAGGGATGTCCTGCCACTCTTTCTAGAATTTGGTTAAGAAATGGTAAGGGAAAATGGTCTTTTCTAGTGGCAGCATTTAATTTTTTATAGTCAATACACATTCGCCAACTAGATGAGACTCGTGTTGGTATTAACTCTCCTTTTTCATTTTTTACCACTGTGACTCCAGATTTCTTAGGGACTACTTGTGTTGGACTTACCCACTTACTATCAGAAATAGGGTAGATAATTCCTACATCAAGTAACTTGAGAACTTCACCTCTTACTACCTCTTTCATGTGTGAATTTAATCTTCTTTGGGGCTGTTGACATGTTCTAGTATTATCTTCTAGATGTATTCTATGTGTACATATTAAAGGATTAATGCCTTTTATGTCTTTTAAAGTTCACCCAATTGCATTTTTATGCCTTTTAAGTACCTCTATCAATTTACCTTCCTGTTCGTTGGTAAGAGTTGAAGAAATTACCACCGGGTAAGTTTGTTCTTCACCAAGGAATGCATATCTCAGTCCTTCAGGTAATGGCTTCAATTCTAGTTTGGGTACTTCTTCTTGTTTACTTTCATTGACAGGTCCCAATTCTTCAAATTTTGGCTTCCAACCTTTGTTCTCCATCACCTGGGTACAATCAAGCAACGAACATATATTAGAAACAGTAGGATCTAGTTGCATGCTTGACTCAAATGAATTAACTAAACAAGTTTCCAAAGGATCAGAAGAACTCCCTGTTTGAAGATGATCTTCAACAATAGCTTCAATCATGTTTGCTTCTTCATTTTCATCACCTTCATCTTGTGGTTGTTTGCACATGTTGAAAACATTAAGCTCTAGTGACATATTTCCAAATGTCATCTTCATTACGCCATTCCTGCAATTAATCAAAGCATTAGAAGTTGCTAAAAATGGGCGGCCTAAAATAACAGGAATTGGTTTACACCCATTAGAAACAGGCTGTGTATCCAAGACAATAAAATCCACAGGATATATGAATTTATCGACTTGTACTAACACATCTTCCACTATCCCTCTTGGCACTTTAATTGATCTATCAGCAAGTAAAAGAGTTATGGAAGTTGGTTTTAACTCACCTAGATTAAGTTCTTGATAAACTGAATATGGAAGTAAATTAACACTAGCACCAAGATCAAGTAAAGCCTGTTCAATTTTATGCTCTCCAATAATGCATGAAATTGTAGGACAACCAGGGTCCTTATATTTCATAGGATTATTGTTTTGAAGAATGGAACTTACTTGTTCTGCTAAAAAGGCTCTCTTTTTCACATTCAGTTTTCTTTTCACATTGCACAAGTCTTTCAAAAAGTTTGCATAAGAAGGAACCTGGTTAATAGCATCCAACAAAGGAATATTGACCTTCACTTGTTTGAAAATTTCATAAATTTCAGGATTGTGGTTCAATTTCCTTGGATTGTTCAATGCTTGAGGAAATGGAGCTACAGGTGGGAGTTTGGTCTTTTCTTGGCTAGGTACAGGCTTATCAACCCCTTCCTTACTCTTGGAGAAAGACTTGTCATCTTTCTCACAAGGATCAAGAATAGGTTTTTCGACAACCTTACCACTACGAAGAGTTATGACTGATTTAACTTGGTCCATGTGTTGACTTCCTGAACTACCCTCTTCCAGGTTGTATTGACCTTTAGGATTTGGTTGAGGTTGAGAAGGAAATTTTCCTTTTTCATGGATGGTGAGTGTTGAGGCAATCTTAGCAAGAGTGTCTTTTAAATCGGACAAGGTTTGTGAAGTTTGATTGTTAATGGTCTCTTGCTTTTCAATGAATGAATGCAATGTTTCCTCAAGGTTTTTCCTAAATTGTGGGACATAGGGTGCATAACCTTGAGTACCTTGAAAGTTTTGGTGACCTTGAGGAGGTGATGGTTGTGAAGATTGTGCATGATTATCATTCCTCCAACTGAAGTTTGGGTGATTTCTCCAACCTGGATTGTAGGTCTGTGAGTATGGGTTAGGATTTGGCCTTTTAAAAGTGTTTCGGACATTGGCTTGTTCATGGAGACATTCTTTGAATGCAGGCAGAGTTGGGCACTCCTTAGTTGAATGGTCATTGGTATCACATATGTAACACACAATTTCTTGAGCGGATTTTAAGTGACCGCTCTTTTTCAATTCTAAGGCCTCGACCTTTCTAGTTAGAGATGCAAATTTGGCTTGAATGTCATGTTCTTCCCTAAGGTTGTAAATACCTCCACTAGATGTAGAGGCTTGAGCTTTGCTCGGTGCCTCTTGGGTACCTGCAGTGTCCCAATTTTGAGCATTCTCTGCTAATAGGTCTAGGTAGTCTAGTGCCTCTTCAGGGTCTTTATCTCCAAACTCTCCATTACACATCATTTCGACCATTTGTCTACCTTGGGGTGTTAAACCCTCATAAAAGTGTGTGACTAGTCTCCATGTTTCAAAGCCGTGGTGAGGACAAGAATTAAGCAATTCTTTGTACCTCTCCCAAGATTGGTAAAGGGTCTCTCCTGGTTTCTGGCTGAAAGTGCTAATTTGTCTTTTGAAGGAATTTGTTCTATGATGAGGAAAGAACTTTTTCAAGAATTGTTCCTGCATTTCATCCCAATTACCAATAGATCTAGACCTAAGATTTTGCAACCACGTTTTAGCTTTATCTTTCAAAGAGAAAGGGAAAAGCTTTAGTCGGATGGTGTTCATGCTACAATTTGTGTCATTGTAAGTGTTGCACACTTCCTCAAACTCTCTCAAATGCAGGTATGGGTTTTCGGCATCTAAGCCATGAAATTTGGGTAAAAGTTGAATAATACCCGGTTTAAAGTTAAAATGAGATGCATCTGGAGGAAAAACTAGACATGATGGAGCACTAGTTCTTGTGGGGTTCATGTAGTCTCTAAGTGTTCTAGGTTGTGTATGATCATTGTGTTGGGAACGATTGTCCCCAAGATCAGTGACTCTTTCAACTTCGTTTTCTGCCATATTTTCAAATGCAGATGGGGAGCCCCTAACAAGTCTACCAGTCGGTGTACGTGACCAAGCTCTCATGCAAGTCTTAGATGCAACAGAATAAAAGCAAACAAAAACACCAAAAATAATATTATTTACAAGAAAAAGAAAATGAAAAAGATGAAAAGAATTTTGATGGTTTTGGACACCAAATGATACTTCCCCGGCAACGGCGCCAAAAACTTGTCACGTCCAGAAAATGGATTTCTACTCCCAAGTGCAGGAGTGTCGAAGTAATAAATTAACCCGGTGAGACCGGGTTCGATCCACGAGGAAGAAGATTTAGATCCTGCAAAAACCAACAAAACTCTACAAGGAAAATATAATAGGAAAGAAAATATTATGAAATGAAGGTAAGTATAATGGTGAAACAAATTAAATTAAAATATGCTAAGGTTAGAGGTTCCACTCTTGGTATATGATTTAAGTTATATTTAACTCCGTTTTTATTACTCAATTGGAATCCACACACAAAGGAGGTTCCAATCGGAAGTTATCCCATTTAAGTTCTTTACACATCTATCAAGTTATATTTCTTTTCTTTTAGTTATATTACAATGGATACTCTATACTCCTTATGTTAAATGGGTTCAAGTACTTATTGTGCCAATCAACTACCATAAATCAAGATTCCTTTGCCAGATGCAGGTATAACCATGCGGTTCTAGACGGATTCAAGCATTCATTGTGCCAAGAATTGTCTACAATAAGTCAAGATCCCCACTTCACATAAGAGTAAGAGATGAAAATTCAATTCAATAAGAAAAGTAATATAAAACATGTAGATAAATTTACACAAATGAATATAAACTTTAAGACCATGTTAAGAGTTAAATAAATCTTTATTCACATACCAAGAGCTTCACCCTTCACCTTAGCAAAAAGAGAATTTAGCTACTCATGATAGAAGAAAGAAAACAAGTAGAAGAAATAAAATGAGCAAGAGAGAAATTAGATTATCTTAAAAGTTCAACAATACAACAATGTAAGGTGAACTTGGCAAAGAACCTAAGCTGCCCTCAAGCTTATACAAGGCCTCTATTTATAGACACAATGAGAGGCAAACAAGTCAAAAATGGTAGGAATAAATTAATGCAAGTTGATTGAATTTGGTAAGGTAAAGTTGTCAACTTTGTTGTTTTCCACACATGCACCGACTTGTCCACCGAATTAGGCACCGTTTCTTTGACAATTTGATCTCGTGATAAACATCAAAGTTGTAGATAATTCTCTTATCTTTCTAGAATGATAAGATTCATAATATTTGGAATTTGCTGGAGAGAGTTATGGCCTAAATAGTGAATACTGCCCAATTGACGCGGCCATGCAAACCAGCCCAAGATAATCCAATATTTGTCTTCAAAGGAGTCCAAATCTGATAAGAGTTTACAAACCAAACTTATAGGGCTATGAGTTATCTTTCCAAAACTATCAAGAACGTACTGATTGGATATTTGAGTGCAAAGTTATGCCCATTACACTAAACCTGCATCAAAATAGAAAGTTTAACAATTAAGTGTAGTTATAAATAAGTTAGGTAATTTGATGACACTAATAGTATAAAATAATGGTTTTAACCTTTATTATTATACAACTTTAAGTGTTCATCAACGAGACCCGACATCTATTTCACAGTGGAAGTAGCCAGTAGATATCAGTCTAGCCCAGGATTGGATAATTGGGTTGCAGTTAAGCATATTCTTAAGTATCTTCAGAGAACAAGAAATTATATGATAGTATATTCCTATTTGGATTT
Source organism: Xanthoceras sorbifolium (assembly GCA_003430845.1). Taxonomy (NCBI): domain Eukaryota; kingdom Viridiplantae; phylum Streptophyta; class Magnoliopsida; order Sapindales; family Sapindaceae; genus Xanthoceras; species Xanthoceras sorbifolium. The sequence goes on along the minus strand of CM010620.1, from coordinate 9,515,706 downwards.
GATCCCGTTAGGATATACAGATTCTGACTTTCAGTCAGACAAGAATTCTAGGAAATCCACGTCTGGATCAGTATTCACCTTTGGTGGTGGAGCCATAGTATGGAGGAGTATCAAGCAATCTTGCATTGCTGATTCCACCATGGAAGCCGAGTATGTAGCAGCTTGTGAAGTAGCTAAGGAGGTTGTATAGCTCCAAAAATTCTTGAGTGATCTTTAAGTAGTTCCAGATGTGGATAAGCCCAAGACACTTTATTGTGATAATAGTGGAGCTATGGCTAATTCCAAAGAACCAAGAAGCCATAAAACAAGGAAGCATATAGAGTAGAAATATCATCTCATTAGAGAGATAGTGCAGCGAGGAGACATGACCATGACGAAGATTGCGTCGCAAGATAATTTGGCTGATCCATTTACGAAGACCTTGACAGCTAAAGTGTTTGAAGGTCACCTAAAGAGTCTAGGATTATGAGACATGTCCCATTTGCTTTAGTGCATATGGAGATTATTGGCATTTATGCTCTAAAGCTTGTATTTGTAAACGGTTAAAGACTTAATAAGAATTATCCATTTTATCATTCTAGTTTAAAAGCGTTTTATATTCAGTAATACATTCATATTGTGCAAGAACATCCAAGATTGCAAGATATAATCTCAGAATGAGTATATGAAAGTCATATATAGTAGGATTCATTTTGAGACATGCAATCTAAAGAGTCCGTAGAGAGTGAACAAATCTGGGTACTTTGTTTGTGGTTAATCTACTGCTGCAGTTCATTCTGTAATGTACGGTGGTCTTATCTTAGGCCGCTCATGTAGTTAACCTGAGAATGGAGACACCTTATATGATGAGATCATATAGGACTGGGCCATGATTTATATGAATCTCTCACCAAGATCCGTTAGTAGATGAGATTCATATATATCGATAAACGATGGCTATTTATAGGTGATCTTAATCTTGAGTGTTTTATCGACTTCTTCTGGTTGGATCGTGACTTTTAATTTACCATGAGTGAGGTCGATGTGAATTCTCGACCAATACCTCCGTATCTTGGAGTCGCAGTTTGGCTTGTGGCTGGGAATGTATGAACACGATAGTGGAATTCACTCCTTCTTGATTGAAGTAAATTGTTCATTAGAGAATCAACGGTGCTTAATGGAAAAGATATATCTAGCGGGGTATAACGGACATTATGATTCAGCTCTACTTATGAACTACTTGTGGATGATCACATTATATGTAAATAGTTATATCAATGGACGGTGGTACTTCAGATTGTATACACACGTCTACAGTTCTGAGAGTGCAGCCTTAGGTTTTTAGTAGAATAACTCTGAGGTTAATAATCGTGAAATATTAATTAAAGAGTTTAATTAATATTACTAAGTATTATTGGAGCTCAAAACTGTGGGTCCATTAGGTCCCTTTACTAGCCCTTATGGTTATGGGTAACGCGGGTCACAGTAAATTAATGGATGGTCCAATTAATAAGTGTTACGAAAGTAACGCAAGTTATTTAAAAGAGAATAATTAAATAATATTATTATTTAATTAAATATTTAATAAATTAATAGAATATTAATTATTTAATTAAAATTAGAAGTAGAAATGATATTGGAAGTGTTTGAAGTCATGATTTGAAAATTCTTTCCTTCGAACCACTAAGTTGTATTCTATCTTATAACAGAATCAATAAAACCATAAAAAGTACGCGGCATTGTTATACCAGAGATAAGCATTCCACAAATTTTTGGTGTCCAGCCAATATACTTTAAAGGCGCTGATACCAATGTACGCCGGGAGCCCTTAACAGAGCTTCGAGACACCCACTCCTGTTGTCCTATATCAACTCAAAACAGGACTTACGGCGGAGCAATGGGTTACACTACACTGTGAGAGGGATCGTAGCAACTGGATCAAATTGTATATCCGTTCTGGTGTGCAGGATCCTCCACTGGAGGTAAGCACAGAGCATGCTTGAATAGTTCAGCAGGATTCCATTATAAATTAAAATAAACAGAGGGTTATCAGGAAAGAAGAGAAGAGTTTAAGCAAACATGGTTTATTGATTTCACAATATGTTACAATGGAAAGAAACTTAATTGATCCCAAACTTGAGAGGGTCTAACCTTATAAAGGCCGAGCCAACTCTCTGGATCAAAACAATAATTACAACAAGACAAAAGTAAATACATAATTACAAACGGACAAACAACCTTTAAAAAAAAAAGATGCTAAAGCAAACTAAAGTAAAAGGAAAGTCACAGATGACTTTCCAAAAGTACAAGAAGACAAAACCAAATAGTAAAAGCAAATTATTTTTGGATAAGAGGGAATCTGTTGAGCTGGTGAGTCATCACATCAAATTTTGGGAAGGAGACAAATTGTTGGTGTCGTATTCTGGATTACTTGAGTCAATATCACCGACAAGAGCTTTGTACCAGGGTTTGGATGGCCCAGTGTCATGATCAGGATGAGGCAGTGAACAGTGTAAAACATCTAGATCAAAATCTGAGTCCAGATCTATAGGGTGTTGCGAGTCTTGGAAGTAACCAGGAGGAGAGTGTGTGGATGGAATGATAAAGACTTCATCAGGGTAGTCAGGATCCACATGATTAAGTTCATATAGAAAATTAATCAGTGAAACCTTGATTTGTGGCCATTGGACGTCAAGATCATAAACCGTCTGATATTCATAACCATGATTCAGGGACCATAACAATTTTGTATCAGGATTAGACAGATATGGTATGTGAAAGATAAAAATGCATAATGGTTTATTACTCATATGATCATCCATTTTCCAAATGTTATGGAAACCCATTAATGAAATGATTTTGTTACACCACCAAGAGAGATGATAGAACCACTGAAGAAAATTCCAAAGGTGAGAAGTTTTATTGGAGGGATCATGAAGGTGCTGAGAAGTTTTCATGAGGGGTAAAATAATAGGGTGTGAGTAAAGGACAGAAAGACACCAAAGATACCAAAGGGTATTTTAGGAAAAGTGATAAGGGCGGAGATGGAAAGGAGTGATAAACGGTTTGTTGGGCCTAGTCATATGGTGATGGTCGTCTTCATTATGGAGAAGATGAAGATAGTGATAGAGGTGGTCTGAGGCGAACTGTCGGAATTCTTGGGAAGTAGGTTGATGAGAAGGAACAAGTTGTTGGATAAATTCAGGTTGGAAAGAAAGCAATTGTTTTGCTGGAAGGTTAAGAATATAGGAGGGTTCATAGGAAGGTGCATGAGAAGGTTCAGCAATATGTAGTGAAAGGGAATAAATGACTGGTATGACAGAGGAGGTGGAAATAAGCTGTATGTGTTTAGGACGAGAAAGCATATCTGGGATGATGTTTTGAAATCATTTTATATGAGAAGTATGAAAATCATAACGTTCAAACCAAGACTTAAGTCTTAGTAACAAAGGATTAGGGGGGACCTTGTTTTTGAAATCTAGGACACGTGGAAAAGACAAATTGTCCATTTCTACTTTAAATGTATGTCCTCTGAGATAAAAATCAAAATTTTCAATTCCATTTCTGACAGCAAGAATCTCTTTGTAGATGGTATGATAATGCTGTTGGGAAGGCTTAAAAGAACCACTGGCATGTGCACAGTAGTATCTTTTCTTGTCTTTTTCTTCAAGAAGTAATGCACCCCAGTGATAATCTGATGCATTAGTTTGAAGGATGCGAAGTCCATCTGATGGAATGTGTAGTGGGGGTGCCTTTTGAGCTATCTTTTTCAAGTGGATGAAAGCTTGAGTGTGTTCCAGGCCCCATGGAGGAGGTGTCTTTTTCAAGAGACTGGATAAGGGAAATGTGTATTAGGCAACATGAGGGATGAAATCACAGATGTAGTTAACTGTACCAAAGAACTGTTGGATGTGTTCACGGGACAAGTGTGAGTTAGGAAACTTTAATAATTCATGGGCAATGTGTGGACCAGGGGAATATGTGCCATGGGAAATGTGCATACCCAAAAAATCAATTTCCTGCTGGGCAATAAAGCTCTTCTTTTCAGAAAACATTATGCCATATTGTGTGATGATGTCACAAAACTGGGAAAGGAGAGACCGATGGTCTTTCTCTGTTGAACTAAATAGCAAAATATCATCAATATAGATCAGGGTACTATGAAGGATAGGGTGAAAAATGCGAGTCATAGCCTTCTGGAACAGTGAAGGAGCAGTTTTTAACTCAAAGGGTAAAACTTTCCATTGATACTGAGCATTAGGAATGCAAAAGGCTGTTTTGGGACGGTCTATAGGATGAATACCCAATTGCCAAAAAGCACTTTTAAGATCAAATTTTAAGAACAAACGAGCTTTGGCTAAATGGACGAAGAGGGTAGAGGTTTTGGGTAAAGGGAACTTGTCATCTTGAAGAAATCTGTTTAGGGGTTTGTAATCAATGACAAGTCTCTTTTTTCCTCTGAGCTTTTCAGAACGTTTTTCAATGTAAAACCTTGGCAAGCCCAAGAAGAGGATGTGGGTTCAATAAGGCCTTGTTGTAGAATGGCTTTACATTCTTGTCGGCTAGATGAAGATTTGAGGGAGACATCCCAGGATGGGAGGCTTTGGTGGGGTTAACATCTTCGTTAAGCTTAAAAGGAAACTTTATAAAGAAATCAGGATTGTGCCAAAGTGGATGCGGATGCTTGAATAGGGCGTGATTATCTGCCCAATAGGACAAGAGAGTGGTTTTGAACGTTTCAAAAGATGGAGGACTGTCTTGGATGGAGAAGACTTTTAAGTCCGTGATGAATGGTTTGAAATCTCTTTTGTATCTAATCCTAGTAGGAAGAATTCTGAGTTTATCAAACAAACAATATGTATCCCATCCCAATAATAAATCTTTTCCAGGTAAAGGACTACCAATGAATTTGGACCGTATAACACAACCAGGGAAAAACTTAACACCATTACGTTTCTTAGTGATAAGTTTAGTGGTAAACAGTTCACCATTGGCGGCTTTGAAATATTGGGTGTGAGGAGTCCAATATTGTAGAGGAAGGACTTTAGGGTCCAGCATGGACTTATTAGCACCGGTATCAATATAAGCAACAACATTGATGGACTTATCATATTTGTCGAGTAAGAGTTGGGCCTGAACATGTGGGTTTGGAATGTGGTAACTGGACAAAATATGTGGATCTGTATGGGCTGGTTGAAATTGAAAAACAGTAGATTCCGAGGAGTCAGAATCATCATCATCAGTGTCATCTGATGGAGAGAAGTCTGAATCTGGTTCAGAGACAGGTAGAGCAAAGGCTGTATCATTATCAAGTTCAGATTGTTCAGAATAAAGGGATTCAACATTTGCATCTTGATCAAGAGTTGGTTCAGAGGAATGAATCTGTTGGATCATCTTGGCAAATTGTTTAGTCTTATTGGGACATCTGTTGGATTTTCGAAATCCTCTGCGTTGCTTTTTCCTGAAGTACCTGAACCGTTGATTCTTTCTGCCTTCTTTGGGGAGGAAGTGTTTTCTTTTCTTGGTAGAACAAGAACACTTACCAGGCTTGCATTTGATCTGGAGATGACGTTTTTGACAGACTGCCAAATTTCTTCTTATTCTGCATCATCTTGAAGATCAATTTTTGTGTGTCACAGAGGTTTTCAAAGGCAGCAAGAGCCATCTGATGAATTTCTCCCAAAGTAATATTGGACGAAGGCCTGCGGGTTGCAATGATCTGTCTCTGTAAATCATCAGGAAGAGAATTGATGTACACTTGAGTAAGAGACTCGTCATTATACCTATTTAGCATGTAGAACCGTTCAGCCATCTTTTTATAATGGTGATTGAGATCTTTGCGCTTCAGATAACAATATTTTCTATCAAAGAACTCTTGTTTAATATGTTTATCGACAAGCTGGGCATCACCAATAAAAGTAGAGAATAATATATCGAGAACTTGAGTGGCACTGGGAAGGCGGACCAACTGGAGTTGTTTGTATTCCCCAAGACTTTGAAACCAATCTCGAAGCATGCCAGTGAACCTAGAAGAGAATTCACGAATAATATCTTCAAGGGTTCGATTTGACTTGGTCATTTGAAGATCAATCCATGCACCAAATTCAAGAAGTTTAGCATGTCATTCATCAGGATTTTTTCCTTCAAGGGGAAACCAAGGACCATTAGTGGCTTTATCTGAGGACTGCGGTAGAAATTCAGGTCTCAAATTGGTGTATTGAGGAGAATAAGGGGGATTATCTTCAACAATGGGTTCATCACTTAGAGTGCGAGAACTTTCTGCAAAAGGTCTGTCGGCCATAAGAAGACGGCTAACATTAGCAGTCTCGGATTCATCTGATTCGGAGGATATAGAGGTAGGGGATGAGGACATGTCTGGATATTTAGGTTCAGAGATGGACAAAGATTTTTTGGGAAATTTGTGTTTAGGTTTGGAGGAAAAAGGAAGTTTTCCTTTGTCTTTGGATTTGGTGGGATCAGAGGATGGCTTGGAGGAAGATCGGGTAGGTGTTACGCCTTTTGTGTACCCGCAAGTATACGGGGTTGGCACAAGTAATATAGAATTGTGAGTTCCGAATATCATTCCCACGAAGACGTTTAGATATTGAGTACTGAAATTAACCAAGTCTAATACTATCTAGACAACTAATTCAATGGTTGTGATTTGTAACTTATATTCTAAATGGTCTATAACTTGAAATTAAAAGATCTTTTTATCAATGGTGATGGGAACTAGGGAATCCAATTTCACTAACTAATCCTAATGATATGAGATAATTATGTATGAATGTTCAAGCTAATGATTGATGATCATGTTAACTAGTTATCCGAAATCCTCTTTCCAGGTAGATCGAACCTATTCAACACATACTAACACCCTATTTCTCGATGAATGTTAAATATACGAGAATGTATTAGACATGGAAACATATTAGATCACACAACCTACACCAATATATCTCTATTTGGTTCCTAGGCTATTGTGTCAATTTATCGAACACGTGGTGGGCGTATCCTTTCGGTACTTAACCCACAACAACAAGATATTGAATATTAATCAAGAACAACATGAATAACACAAGATTAAAGGAAAGAGTATGATAGAAAAACTCTAAATGGCTTGACTCTCGTCGAAACCGATCTGGTAGAGCTTCTCTGTGCACGAATCCGAATCCTAAGAGCAATTGAAGTCGTCCGGAGAATCGATCCGATGGCTAGTCTTCTAGACCTTCTTCCTTTTTCTTCTTCCTCCTTCTCTCTCTCTCTCTTTCTTGTGTTCTTCTCAAAATTCTCGAGTTCCCTTTTCTCTCTCTTCTCTTTCTATTTATAGAGACACATTAGGGCTGCTGGAATTGCCTCGTCGCGACCAGCCACTGCGACCTGCGGTTGCGCTGGCTTGGTCGCGATGCTAGAAATTGCTTGATTTCATCTCACAACGATGGGTCAACGCGACTTGCGGTCGCGCTGGCTTGGTCGTGATTGCCAAGCTCTCATCATTTAGCGTGACCACCTCAACGCGACCAGCGCTTGCGATGGCTGGTCGCGTTGCTCTCTGCCAGGATTCTCATCTTTCACCGCGATCAGCGTAGCGCGACTAGAGGTCGCGATGGCTAGTCACATTGCTCTCTGCCAGGATTCTCATCTTTCACCGCAATCAGCGTAGCGTGACCAAAGGTAGCGATGGGTCCCGCTGCTCCCTGCCAGAAAACACGGTTTTGGATCAAAAATTCCAATCTTCGCATAGCTCCAAGAGAAACACCTAAAACCTGCACACGCTTAACAAACACATCAAAAGCACCAAAACTACTCAAGAATACAATCAAAAGAGACAATCCAAGGGTCGTAATTATATGATAATAAATGACCGATCAAATACCCCCAAACCTATCTTTTGCTTGTCCTCAAGCAAATCGGAACACACCACGACTAAAAGCAAAGACAAAAATAACTAAAACTAACAACAAAAATAAACTAAGCTATATCCATTTTCGTAGGATGCAACGATGGCGCTTAACACGTGCCACAAGCCTTTAAACCCCTAGGTGGCCTTAGTGGACGAGTTATAGTCTCGTGAGGGTTTACCAGCTACGGTACCCACAAACGTCCTAAGTTAACATACAATGCATTGATAATAGTGACACCTTCCATGCTAAAAAAAAACACTGATATAATTCGCCTCGACTCTAGTCTCACCAGTTTTCACTCAATGACACTCAGAACCTAGGCAATCACACTTTCAACTACATACGACTGGAATTTATGAGCAAACAATTTCAAAATGAGTAGTATGCATCAATAATTAGAAAGAATGCACAGATTAAGCAAGGGACCTCATGAAAGATATCAAATGCTAAGAACAGAAAAATCAATGAACATACGTGTCAAATATTACAATTAAGTTTCCTAAGGAGATCAACAGGTCTTTAAATGGTTATAATGGGGCTTTGGGTGATTGGCTCAAAAAGGACAGAAATCGGGCTTAACTCACTTGGAAACCTATTGAGAGACTTTATAAAATTTTCAATTTGTGCATTTTCTCTTACGACCACCAAATTCATTCAACTTGTATTCCCAATCTTTTTCTCATATTTCTCCTTCAACCTGATCATATCTCCAAAATCTACTCAGTTGAACATTCAAAACATATATACAAGATTTTCATAATGCAGTTCATTAACATCCAATGCAAACCTATAGAGATCAATCTAATGACAATAAAGCTCAAGAAAGTGTATAAGAGTATAAACAAAAATTCCCTCATAATAAATACGCAATAATCTCAAAATCTTACTAAGGGTAGTCTCCACTATTAATCAGGGCTATTAACTAAAAGCTTTCACATACTACAATGCAAAGATGTCAGACTTATATGTTTAGATGCAAAGATATTATCGGCATTATTCTAGCTAACAACTTTGTACACTCACATGAACTAAGCATTTACATATTATTACCCAATTATCTGCAAAACATGCATATGATTTGCTATTCTACAAAAAATAAATAAACGAAAACACGAAAAATATCAAAAGTTGGTGTACGTGGCGTTGTTATGCCTATGTCTTTCAAACGCAGTGCGTATGAGGAAAGTCTTGGTTTCCAGCCTATATACACCAACAAAAGAGAACAACACACAAAAGACAAACACACCCCCAAACCTAACTCAAATATTGTCCTCAATGTTTAAAAATAAAGCAAAAGAAGACAAAAGCGACAAAGAAAAAACATAAAATAAATAGCAGTACAAATACAATATCCAAGACAATAAAAGTTCAACAACAAAAGAAACAGAAAAATAAAACATAAACATCATGCGGTGGTGGTGGCGGAGGAGGTGGACTCGAAGCTCTCGAAAACCTACAGATATATGACTGAACAGTAAAGCCTCTCCTCTGCAAGTCTGAAGTGACAGTCTGAAGGTACTGACTCATATCATCGATGGCTGCATCCTGCCTATCCATTCGCTGGTCAACATGCTGCTGCAGATCCGCCATCTGGTGATCAAAATGCAGCCACATATCTGCCATCCGTCCCTGGATACCTTACAAAGCACCCAAAACCTAGCCCCATTGAGAGCTCTCAGCCGCTCCCTCAGACCGTGTTTGTGAACTGCCTGCTGCAGTCCCTCTAGTCTCCCTGGCAGGTACTCGAGGTGCAGCCTGATCGGCGTCGTCACTCTCATGAAAGTCGTCAATCGCAGCCAGTATGTCTTCCATATCCTCATCTCCGTCTGCAGGCTGACATTCTGGCTCGCCAAGTCATGGCATCCCTCGCTGCTTGGCCAAATAATTATATGTTACTTTGTTCAAATTCTGTAGAGGCAAGCGGAGGTACTGCTGCTCATTTGCAGCATACACATCAATTCCATGAGAAGCACATATGTGCGTGATCAAACACGAAAATGGCAGCACACCTCGTAAACGACGGCCCGCATGGCATATCTCATCTCTGATCAAGACCCTAACATCTAAAGCAATACCGCTCTAATACAGTGCACCAACCGAGCGGTCTCCATGATAAGGGTCGTGCGATGCTGGACTGGCCGCAGCAAAAAATATGAGAATATCTGCCAGAAAGCTGCATCGATCTGAAGCTCATGATGCTTGATAGGATCAGTGCCGTCCTGCCAAACTCTCTGTCCTGACATCCGCAAACTTCCGGCTAAATTCGGGTTATGGTCTGAGAACAAAGGTAGCTCAGGGTAACCAAGGCGGAGATCTGGCTGTGGAATGGTGCCGAAGTGAGCATTGATCACTTCTGGAGTGATCCTAATCTGAACTCCTTTGACCTGAACCATGCCATGATTATGGAAGTGCGACGGATACATCGCGGCATAGAATTCATGGACTACACTCTCATTCGCCTGATTGGGCATCCGTATAAAATTCCCCCAAACCTGCTGGTCAATATGGGCGGGGATAACAGTTGTGGCCAGCTCTTCCACATTAATCCCTCGCTCCAGGAGAAGTGGCCTCCCCTTCTAAGCATCAAACGACCAGGGAACTCAGGGTTCGGATCACCAACATGCTTCAGCTTCTCTTTTTCAAGAATTTTGGCCTTTTTGGACCCTTTCTGCTTTTGCTTGCCTTTACCCTTGGAAGAACACAACGCGAAACGGTCGGGATACTCTCGTTGAACCGTTTTAGCCTTAGCATCATTACCACAATCCACAAAATACCAACCACGACAACAAGATTTCAACAATTCAACGACCAGCAAACAAACTACAACAACTACTACTACAAACCACACACTACCACACAAACTTCAACAAAACTAAAGCAACAAAACAACTTCAACACTTCAACGACCACCACCACTCACAAAAACCTAATCAAACTCAAAAATGGAAACACCAGAATCCACAAAATCCTAGGCACTAAATCCAATTCCACTCAACAAAATCCAAATTACTTTTCTAAAACTTAATTGAAACGAGAATAAATCAAATAATTTGCAAACTTAAATCAAGCACATCTTGAAGTGGAGGAGAGTTGAGAGGATTTGAGAGAAAAATTCGTCCCGAGCACTGTGTGAGGAAGAGATCTGTCGTGCACGTTAGGGATTTAAATCCCAATTCTTCATCGCGACAGCTCACCGCGAGCACGGGTTGCGCTACGCGGTCGCGATGCCTCTTCTTCTGCTTGAAATGCCACCGTTTGGATAAGTGAAGGAGCAGCGCGAGGCATCGCCGCGACCATAGGTCACGTTGGTCTGCTTGCACTGACTGCTGGCCTTCTTTTTATTTATCTGGCAGTGAGCACCGCGACGCCAGGTCACGTTGCTCACTGTGAAGATTTGCAACATTTTCCTTTTCTGAGGCAGTGAGCAGTGCGACCGCTCACCGCAACCACAGGTCGCGACGCCAGGTCGTGGTGCCTATTGGACCGCTTGGAGATGCTGCACAGCGAGGAGGGATGGCCACGCTCGAGCTCGCCACGCTCACTGGTCACCTTTCTTCTCCATCGTGAGCTGGACTGCGAGCTGCTGTGGTCGCGCTGCACACTGCTGGGCTGGTTCATCATTGCCGCGAGCTGGAGGACGCGAGCACAAGTTATGGTCTTCCTCGCATTGCTCACTGGTTGGGCTTGGACATCTTCATCGTGAGAAGAGGCGCGAGGGGGGGCTGGTCGCTATGCATACAGCTTCTGGTTTTTATTTTTGTTTTCTTCTTTAACCAAAACGGCGTCGTTTTGGACCAACTCTTTGGTGCCAAAACGGCGTCGTCCCACTTAAACCCAGCTGCCTTAGGTGCAAAACGCACTGTTTCACTAATGGCTGGGGTCAACTTTCTGAATTTACGGTTTGACCCAGCACTTTAACATTCGTTCATCGATGCCCTTCCATAAAGTTACTAAAATTATACTTTTTCCCCATAAATATATAAAATCATCACTTAGGTCCCTAAACCTGCACACTCAAGGAAAACACGTCAAAAGCACCAAAAATACTCAAGAATACAATTAAAAGATACGGTTTAAGGGTCGTAATTATATGAAAATAAATGACTGATCAAATACCCCCAAACTTATCTTTTGCTCGTCCTCAAGCAAATCGAAACACACCACGACTAAAAGCAAAGACAAAAATAACTAAAACTAATCAACAAAAACGAACTAAGCTATATCCATTTTTGTAGGATGCAACGATGGCACTTAGCACGTGCCACAAGCCTTTAAACCCCTAGGTGGCCCTAGTGGACGAGTTATAGTCTCGTGAGGGTTTACCAGCTATGATACCCACAAACGTCCTAAGCTCAACACATACATAGCTCAACATCAAATTAAGTATATACACAAATGCAAAGGCATAAGAATAGCACAAAATCAGAAATCCAAAATGTTGTCAATAAGTCTAATACACCGTATATCATACAAGACACTGACATGCAACACATTTATAATCGTGACACCTTCCATGCTAATAAACTACTGATGTAATTCGCCTCGACTCTAGTCTCACCAGATTTTACTTAATAGCACTCAGAACCTAGGCAATCATACTTTCAATTGCATACGACTGAAATTTATGAGCAAAGAATTTCAAACTGTGTCGTATGCAACAATAATTAGAAAGAACGCATAAATTTAACAAAGGTTCTCATGAAAGATATCAAATGCTAAGAACAGAAAAATCAATGCACATACATGTCAAATATTACAATTAAGTTTTCTAAGGAGATCAACAGGTCTTTATATGGTTGTAATGGGGCTTAGGGTGATTGGCTCAAAAAGAACGGAAATCGGGTTCAACTCACTTGGAAACCTATTGAGAGACTTCATAAAATTTTCAATTCGTGCAACTTCTCTCACGACTACCAAATTTGCTCAACTTTTCTTCCCTTCCTCTTCTACACCTTTCTCCTTCAACTTCTTTTTCAACATTTTCTCAATTTTTACTTTGTGCATTTCACTCCTTTTTCTCATTTTAGCCAACTCTTTTTATTTTTTTTTATTATTTTATTGGCTATTCTCTTTTTCTGCACATTACCCATATCCATATCATCTTTTCTACTCCACTCCTTCTTCCTCACTCAACACTTACACATTTTTCTTTTAATTGCCTCTAGTTTCCAAGCGTCAAAGGTAACGTCTTACAATTTCAGCTAGAATATTTGGACATGTAGGTTATACAATAAAAGGCTAATATGCGAGTGTTTGGCCGTGAATGGGATAGGGACCACGCAATTACGGATAGGAAATCAAGCTATTTAGGAATTCACACATAATGCCTGAATCATATCTCCAAAATCTACTCAATTGAACATTCAGCACAAACATATAAGATTCTTATTATGCAGTTCATTAACATCCAATACAAACCTATAGAGATCAATCTAATGACAATAAAGCTAAAGAAAGTGTTTAAGAGTAGAAACAAGAATTCCCTCAGAATAAATACGCAATAATCTCAAAATCTCACTAAGGGTAGTCTCCACTATTAATCAGAGCTATTAATTGAAAGTTGTCACATATTACAATGCAAAGACGTCAGACCTATATGTTTAGATGCAAAAACACTACCGGCATTATTCCAAATAACAACTTTGTACACTCAAATGACCTAAGTATTTACATATTATTACTCAATTATCTGTAAAGCATGCATATGGTTTCGCTATCCTAACACAAACACAACAAAACACGAAAATACAATAAAAGACTCGAAAACTGGTGTACGTGGCATTGTTATGCCTAAGTCTTCCAAACGCAGTGCGTATGAGGAAAGTCTAGGTTTCCAGCCTATATACACCAACAAGACACAATAACTCACAAATACCAAAACACCCCCAAACTTAAGACAAACATTGTCCTCAATGTTTTACACCTTACGTACGAGGAAAAGGGGTTTATAAAGAAATAAAAAAAAAAAACTAAAAACAATTAAACTAAGCACAAAAATAAAAAAACGCATAAAACATGAACACAGAACAACAGTCTTAGTATCCACAACTAACAATCCAAAATATCCACAACTATCAATCCTAAATAAACACACAAATACAAACAAAAACAAAATCAAAGGAATCAACACTTCAATAATATGTACATCCAACCAAACTTCCCCCGAACTTCAAAATTTTCAACACAAGGCACAACACTTCAAGAGGTTCATGGGAAAGAGTTACAAAACACAAGAAAATTTAAACTAAACAAAATCAAAATAAAATAAAAGAAAATACTATACAGATTTACCTCATCACTTGAGCTTTTGCCCTCCTGCCCCATAATTGGTATCTCCTTATTAGCTTACCGCACCATCCTAACCAAATGACTGGAAGAGAAGACGACTCTCCCAGTACTGCATACCTCGAATGTGAAGGTATCTCTTTACGGCCCAAGTGCGGGTTCTGCTCAAAAGGCGGAGGCGGTTTGGGCTTCCCTTCTCTGAGGTCGACAAAAACGTATGTATCTTGGTGGCTTTATTCTTTCGCAGTGGCGCAATGGACTAGACATAACTCAAGCGGCTTTGGAAAGGTAGATGTATCATCTTCATGTAACTGGCTCTTGCTCCTTTCCATCTCTACTTGCTCAACCCAAATCTGTTGCTCAACTTGCTCTTCGATTTCCACGGCCGTTTCATTGCATTGCACCATAGGATATGGTTCGTGCTCTTGCCATTGGATATATGTAGCTAATTGGCTAATTTGAATCTCCAAGCTTTGGGTAGCAACTTGAGTATATTCCGCAACTTGATCAAGTTTAGCTTCCAGCTTCTTCAGGGCATTATCTTGGAAATCCAGTCTTTCATCCATCTTAGACATGAATTTTAAAATCATGTCTTCCAATGCTGAATCAATTTCCTGATGTTCCTGCTAGTTGCTCCAATGAGATTCGGAATGATAGCTCCACTCTGGATTATATGAGCTCAAGTAGGGGTTATTCTGATCATAGTCTACATATTCGTCACACTGCATTTGGTCAGAATTGCCTGCATCGAATGGATTGCCAAGTGGACAATTGATACTCCAATGTGGCCCCCCACAAAAGTAACACTTTGAATGTGCTCCATAGTCACTAGTCGCCACTTCTTCAGTAAGCTCCTGCGTCTCATACCAAGGATACATGTCCTCCACAGAAAAAAAAAAAAAAAAAAAATCAAAGTGAATAAGAATAAAAATAAAATATATGCAAATCCAAATTAGCTATAGACTTAATCGGTATTAATATCAATACAACTAAAATATCCTCGGCAACGGCGCCAAAAACTTGACACGCCTATTTTGTACTCGCAAATATACGGGGTCGGCACAAGTAATAAAATGATGAGTAAATTATCGTCTCCACAGGGATATTTAGGCGTTGAGTACTAAAATTAACCAAGCCTATTTCTATTTGGATAATCGAAAGATATTAAAAGATAAAAGTATAAAGATATAAAAATAAGGCAAACAACCAATATGAGAGATTAGTTAGGGTATTTGAATTAACTTAATCCATCCAATTGAATTTCATGAAAGCACATTGTTGTAGTTTAATTATTCATGTTGATGACCGTGTTTATCTAAATTATCCAAAGTCCTCTCTCGAGGTAAATCGGACCTATTACACATACACTAATATCCTATCTCTCGATGGTATATCCAAGTGCATGAAAATGCATTAGTCACAATAAACACCCTTATGTGATCACACAAGTAAATTAGTATATCTCTATCTAATTCTACTTGTGGTGGACATTATATCGAGCACGTGGTGGGCATCTCCTTTCGGTACATAACACACAACCAATTTATCATCTAAATGTAGGCCTTTACATTCAAAAGCATTAAGCACAATAATACCACTCAACAACACAATAATTAACCGTAATAAATTAAACAATCAATTCATTCAATCATCATAGAATAGGATCCATCAAAACCCCAACTTACAATTTTAGTTCATAATCATGGTTTTCAATAATTAAACTAAATTAAATTAACTAAAACAATTAATATAAAGCGAGACGGATTAAATGGAGGATATTGCGAGGTGGTCACACAGTCCCAATCACGGAAATGGAAAACATATTGATTATTATTAAGCATATAATTATCATGAATAAATCACATAAAATATATTCACAAACAATAAAATCCAAATTCGTTCATGGTTCCGAAAATCACTTAACAATAGTTCTAACAACTCATAATCATAAATGAACAATCAAAGGAAGATTAATGAGATGAAATACAACCCATCGAAGCTCTTAAGAGTTGAAATCCCGCTTTGGTCCGGCTTGACTTCTCCGCTTTCGATCTTCGTCTTCTTCGATGAACACTCACGAACTAGAGATTGTTTTGGTGATTTGTGATGTTGGGTTGTGTTTTGGAGGAGCAAGGAGGGTGGAAAATCACCCTTGGAGCAGCTTGAAAGCTGTTGGGACTGGTCTGCACGAGCTCTCTCCTCGTCACAGCTGCTGCGTCATTTTCTTCTTATAGCAGCATCTTAGGGCTGCGTTTTTCCTTCGCCGCGACCACCACCGCAACCTGTGGTCGCGCTGGCTTGGTCGCAGTGCCCACTGGACCGCTTGGAGATGCTGCACCATAAGGAGGGATAGCCGCGCTCGAGCTCGCCACGCTCACTGGTCACCTTTCTTCTCCATCGCGAGCTGGACCGTGAGTTGCTGTGCTCGCGCTGCTCCTCGCGCTACACACTGCTGGGCTGGTTCATCATTGCCGCAAGCTGGAGGACGCGAGCACAAGTCGCGGTCTTCCTCGCGTTTCTCATTGGTTGGGCTTGGACATCTTCATCGCGAGAAGAGGCGCGAGGGGGGGCTGGTCGCCATGCATGCAGCTTCTGGTTTTTATTTTTGTTTTCTTCTTTAACCAAAACGGCGTCGTTTTGGACCAACTCTCTGGTGCCAAAACGGCGCCGTTCCACTTAAACCCAGCTACCTTAGGTGCAAAACGCACCGTTTCACTAATGGCTGGGGTCAACTTTTTGAATTTACGGTTTGACCCCAGCACTTTAACATTCTTTCATCGATGCCCTTCCACAAAGTTACTAAAATTATACTTTTTTCCCAAAAATATATAAAATCATCACTTAGGTCCCTAAACCTGCACACTCAAGGAAAACACGTCAAAAGCACCAAAAATACTCAAGAATACAATTAAAAGATACGGTTTAAGAGTCGTAATTATATTAAAATAAATGACCGATTAAGCCCTATGTGGATATACTTTCACAATCTCGAATGGTCCGGACCATCGTGATTTTAACTTTCCTGGGAAGAGCCGCAGGCGAGAGTTGAATAGAAGGACTTTTTGCCCCACCTCAAACTATCTCCGCACAATATGCTTGTCATGCCATCTTTTGGTGCGCTCTTTGTAGATTCGTGCGTTCTCATACGCATCCAACCTGAACTCTTCTAACTCGTTCAGCTGCAAAAAACGCTTTTCGCCTGCTAGCTGCATATCAAAATTAAGCACCTTCATTGCCCAATAAGCCTTGTGCTGGAGCTCTACTGGTAGATGACATGATTTCCCATAAACCAACCTATAGGGAGACATCCCAATAGGGGTTTTGAAAGCTGTCCGGTAAGCCAATAATGCATCGTCTAGCCAGACCGACCAATCTTTTCTGGAGCTATTCACCATTTTCTCCAGGATTTGCTTGATCTCCCTATTCGAAATTTCCACCTGTCCGCTTGTCTGAGGGTGGTACGGTATGGTGATGCGGTGAGGAACTCCATATCTTTTGAGTAGTGCTTCAAACTGCTGGTTGCAAAAGTGCGAACCTCCATCACTGATGACTGCCCGCGGTGTTCCAAACCTGCAAAAAATATTTTTCTTGAAAACGTTCAACACTACCTTCACATCATTTGTCGGAGTGGCTATGACTTCCACCCATTTTTAGACATAATCGACCGCAACTAGAATATATTGGTTGTTGAAAGACATGGGAAATGGTCCCATGAAATCAACCTCCCATAAGTCAAATAGCTCGACCTCCAGGATGGGGTTTAGAGGCATTTGGTTCCGGCGACTGATATTGCCCGTCCTCTGACACTTGTCACAAGAGTCAATGAAGCGGCGTGTGTCTTGAAATATTGATGGCTAATAGAAGCCTGATTGAAGAACTTTTGCGGCCGTCTTTGAAGCGCTGAAGTGCCCTCCACACTCCAAACTGTGACAATGCAGGAGGATATATCTGATTTCAGTTTCTGGCACACAACGCCTGATTATACCATCTGAACAATACTTGAACAAGTATGGTTCCTTCCACATGTAGTATTTCACGTCGGCAAAGAACTTCCTCCGCTGATGATAGGTCAAGTCTGGAGGAACGATTTCGCTTACCAAGTAGTTCACAAAATCAGCATACCATTGGGTCATAAGAGCCTGCAAAACAAAAAGTTGTTCATCAGGAAACGAATCATCTATAGGAGTGCTTACCTTCTCTTCGTTGCAGTTGCGTTCTAGGCGAGATAGATGGTCTGCCACTAGGTTTTCTGTTCCTTTCTTGTCCTTAATCTCCAGGTCGAATTCTTGAAGGAGCAAGACCCATCGGATGAGTCTCGGCTTAGCATCCTTCTTTGACATGAGATATTTGATCACAGAATGATCAGTGTATACAATCATTTTGGCCCCCACCAAATATGACCTGAATTTCTCGAAGGCAAACACAATTGCCAACAGCTCATTTTCTGTGGTTGCGTAGTTGATTTGAGCATCTGTCAAAGTACGACTCGCATAATAGACAACATGAAGGCGTTTGTCTATTCTCTGACCCAAGACTGCTCCCATAGCAAAATCACTCGCATCGCACATTAATTCGAATGGTAACTCCCAATTAGGGGCTATGATAATTGGCACGGAAGTGAGCTTCTTTTTCAGCTTCTGGAATGCAATATGACATTCTTCTGTGGACTCAAATGCTATTTGTTTTGACAAAAGATTGCAGAGGGGCTTGATAATCTTGGAGAAATCTTTAATGAACCGGCGATAGGAACCGGTGTGTCCTAGAAAACTTCGAACTCCTCTTACGGAGGTGGGCGGTGGTAATTTTTCAATGACTTCTATTTTTGCCCTGTCCACCTCAATCCCCGTTGATGAGATTTTATGACCCAAGACAATGCCTTCCTTCACCATAAAGTGACATTTCTCCCAATTGAGTACTAGATTCGTCTCTTCACATCTTTTAAGCACTAAGGCCAAATTGGCCAAACATACTTCAAAAGACGAACCAAATACAGAAAAATCATCCATGAATATTTCGATGAAACGCTCAACCATATCAGAAAAAATAGCCATCATACATCGCTGAAAGGTCGCTGGTGCATTACAAAGGCCAAACGGCATTCTTTTGAAGGCAAAAGTACCATAAAGGCAGGTGAAGGTGGTTTTCTCCTGATCTTCAGGTGCAATGGGTATCAGATTGTACCCTGAGTAGCCATCCAGGAAATAATAGTACGCGTGCCCTGCCAGTCTTTCTAACATTTGATCAATAAACGGAAGCGGAAAGTGATATTTTCTTATCGCAGTGTTTAGCTTCCTGTAATCGATGCACACTCTCCAACCTGTGACTGTTCTGGTGGGAATCAATTCATTATTTTTATTTTTCACTACCGTGATCCCCCCCTTTCTTTGGCACTACTTGCACCGGACTCATCTATGAACTGTCTGAGATAGGGTATATAATTCCTGCGTTTAGCAATTTGAGGATCTCTACTCGGACTACCTCTTTCATAATCGGATTCAGCCTGCGTTGATGTTCTATTGAAGTTTTGAAATTATCCTCCATCAAGATCTTGTGCATGCACATGGTAGGGCTGATTCCCTTTATGTCGGAGATAGTCCACCCCAATGCTATCTTGTGTTGTCACAGCACTCCCAGAAGTTTCTATTCCTCTGCTTCATTTAAGGTAGCTGAAATTATGACTATGAGGGAGTCAGATTCCCCCAAATAAGCATACCTCAAATGCTTAGGTAACTGCTTCAATTCGAGCTGAGGAGGCTTCTCGATTGAAGGTGGTATTTTAGGCTTCCCGTGGCCTAATTCTTCAAAATATCTCTTGCCCCTGTATGGCATAGGGGCTGCTGAATCAAGACGGAAAGCATATTCAGCTATGCTGTCATTTTTCTCTTTGTTTGTCGTTCCGTGAGTCAAACAAGCTTCCAGTGGCTCTTCGAGATTGGTCTTCTGAAAAACCTCTTCAACTAAAGAGTCGACTGCATCAACTCTAAGGCAAGTGTTTGCAGTTGTTGCAAATTTTGTGGCCTTGAACACATTGAAAACTGCCTCTTCACTACCCACTCGTAACGTCAATTTCCCTTGCTGCACATCTATTAATGCTCCTCAGGTTGTTAAGAATGGTCTCCCCAATATGAGAGGAATATCAACATCTTCCTCCATTTTAAGCACGATGAAATCCACAGGGAAATAAAACTTGTCAACCTTGACTAGCACGTCTTCAATCACTCCATAGGGATATTTGATAGAACGGTCTGTCAATTGGAGTGTTACACTCGTAGGTTTCACTTCGCCCAGACCTAGTTTCCTAAAAACAGAAAAAGGCATCAAGTTAATGCTAGCACCTAAATCACATAAAGCTTTAACAAATTCTGAACTTCCTATAGTGTAAGGAATAGTAAAACTCCCTGGATTTTTTAGTTTTTGAGGCAATTTATTCCGAATAATGGCGTTGGACTCTTCAGTCAAGGCGACGGTTTCATGATCTTTAAGTCGTCTTTTCTTTGACAGAATTTCCTTCAAGAACTTAACATAAGATGGCATTTGAGCTAAGGCCTCTCCAAAAGGAATATTAATGTGAAGTTTCTTAAAGATTTCAAGGAACTTAGTAAAATTTTGATCATCTTTGTGCTTTTGTAGCCTTTGAGGGAAAGGTACAGGTGGTACATAAGCCTTGACTTCTTGGACCGGCGGAGGTGGTTCATCACTCTTTTCATTATGACGAACTGGCGGAGTGGAAGGTGATTCAATTCTTACTTCATTCAATTCAACCTCTTGTTGTGAATGATCTCTTCCTGCTGTGTTTTCTACTTGCTTCCCACTCCTCAAAGTGATTGCCTTACACTGCTATTTGGGATTGACTTCAGTATTGCTAGGTAGTGTGCCATGAGCTCTACTCTGTATCTCTCTGGCTATTTGGCCAATCTATACTTCAGGCTTCTGAATGGCGGATTGATTTTGCTGTGCTACATGGTCAATCTTCACATCCATCTTCTTCATTGCTGTGTCTTGACCGTCCATCCTGGAATCAATCTTTGTCATGAATTTGACCAGCATGTCTTCTAAGGCTGGTTTCCTCTCTTGCTAATTAGTTCCTTGATTCCCATGAAAATTTCCTTGGTTCTGAAAACCAGGCAGAATGGGCTTCGCATTGTTGTTCTGCTGTTGATTGCTCCATGAGAAATTTGGGTGATTTCTCCAGCCAGGATTGTAAGTGCTTGAGTAGGGATTGTTGTATGGTTTGCTGAAGTTCTGCATGTATTGTACTTTTTCAGCACTGCTACTACCTGCAAAAGAATTACCCATCGTGCACTCCGTACTAACGTGTGGTCCTCCACACACGTCACATCCTGGAGTCACTGACTGAATAGAATTTACATTCCATTTGTTGATTTGGCTTGACAAAGAAGCAACTTGTGCCTTGAGTGATGTGATCTCGTCAACTTCAAAAGCTGTAGCTGAACCAACTGCTTTTCTGTGACTTGCTCTCTCATTTGCCCACATATAGCTATTTGTGGACATTTCCTCAATTAACTCATGAGCGATCTCAGTGGGCTTGCTCATTAAAGCACCTTGAGCGGCTCCATCTAACATGCTTCGGTTTTGTTGTGTGAGTCCATTGTAAAATGTCTGCACTACAAGCCAATCAGGTAAACCGTGATGTGGGCACTTTCTCAATGAATCCTTGTATCTCTCCCAGGCATCATATAACGATTCTGTCTCAAATTGGGTGAATTGAGTGATATCGTTTCTGAGCTTTGTTGTTTTCCCTGGTGGAAAATACTTGGCAAGGAAAGCTTGAGCTAGGCCTTCCCATGTTGTGAAGGTATTCGGCGGCAGTGAATTCAACCATAACTTAGCTCTGTCCCTCAATGAGAAGGGAAATATTCGCAGCCGAATCGCATCATCAGACACCCCATTCTGCTTGAAGGTGTCACATATTTCCAGGAATCGTTCCAGATGGCTATTTGGATCATCGATTGCAATACCCCCAAACTGAACACTATTCTGAATCATTTGGATGATTGCAGGCTTGATTTCAAAATTGTTTGCTGCAACTGGAGGTCGTCGAATGCTCGACTGATTTTCCACCATGGTAGGAATGGCATAGTCTCGCAATGCCTTTGCAATCTCTGGATTTACTTGTTGCTGCTGTGCTTGGTCTTCCATAGTAGCTTGCTGTCTTGCTTGCCTTACTCTCTGAATAAGCGTTCGTTCAATTTCTGGGTCAAGGGCTTCGAGAGGCTCTAAATTAGTGCGTCTCGTCTGTCTCATACACAGATGGAATTTCCTACAAAAACAAAGGATCAAATAAGTAAGAAAATAAGTGTAAAAAGAATTTTGAAGAAAATAAAGAAAATTTCCAGATTAGTACTAGACTAAGTCGGTATCAATATCAATTATAACTAAACAGTTCCCCGGCAACGGCGCCAAAAACTTGTTACTCCTTTTGTGTACCCGCAAGTATACAAGGTCGGCACAAGTAATATAGAATTGTGAGTTCCGAATATCGTTCCCACGAGGACATTTAGATATTGAGTACTGAAATTAACCAAGTCTAACACTATCTAGACAACTAATTCAATGGTTGTGATTTGTAACTTATATTCTAAATGGTCTATAACTTGAAATTAAAAGATCTTTTTATTTATCAATGGTGATGGGAACTAGGGAATCCGATTTCACTAACTAATCCTAATGATATGAGATAATTTTGTATGAATGTTCAAGCTAATGATTGATGATTATGTTAACTAGTTATCCGAAATCCTCTCTCAAGGTAGATCGAACCTATTCAACACATACTAACACCCTATCTCTCGATGAATGTTAAATATACGAGAATGTATTAGACATTGAAACATATTAGATCACACAACCTACACCAATATTTCTCTATTTGGTTCCTAGGCTATTGTGTCAATTTATCGAACACGTGGTAGGCGTCTCCTTTCGGTACTTAACCCACAACAACAAGATATTGAATATTGGTAATCAATCAATATACAATCAATAAAACATTAAATCAACACTCAATCATATAACTCAAATCATCCAAACATTCATTAATCTCAATCAAAATTTATAGTAAGTTCCATCATCATCCCTAGTGTAGGAAATTAGTTCATAACTAGGACATAAGAATACATAATATTATTAATCAAGAACAACATGAATAACACAAGATTAAAGGAAAGAGTATGATTGAAAAACTCTAAATGGCTTGACTCTCGTTGAAACCGATCCTGTAGAGCTTCTCTGTGCACGAATCTGAATCCTAAGAGCGATTGAAGTCGTCTGGAGAATCGATCGGATGGCTAGTCTCCTAGACCTTCTTCTGTCTTCTTCTTCCTTATTCTCTCTCTTTCTTGTGTTCTTCTCAAAATTCTCGAGCTCCCTTTTCTCTCTCTTCTCTTTCTATTTATAGAGACATATTAGGACTGCTGGAATTGCCTCGTCGCGACCAGCCACTACGACCTGTGGTTGCGCTGGCTTGGTCACGATGCTAGAAATTGCTTAATTTCATCTCACCGCGATGGGTTACCGCTACCTGCGGTCGTGCTGGCTTGGTCGCGATGCTCACTGACAAGCTCTCATCATTTAGCGCGACCACCTCAATACAACCAGCCCTAGCGCTGGCTGGTCGCCATGCTCTCTGGCAAAAATATCATTTTCTAGCGTGACCACCTCAACGCGACCAGCGCTCGCGATGGCTGGTCGCGTTGCTCTCTGCCAGAATTCTTATCTTTCACTGCGATCAGCGTAGCGCGACCAGAGGTCGCACTGCTTCCTACCAGAAAATACAGTTTTGGACCGAAAATTCCAATCTTTGCATAGCTCCAAGAGAAACACCTAAAACCTGCACATGCTTAACAAACACATCAAAAGCACTAAAAATACTCAAAAATACAATCAAAAGAGACAATCCAAGGGTCGTAATTATATGATAATAAATGACCGATCAGTAGGTGGATCTTGAAAGGGATATTTTCTGAAGGTGTCAGAGGCTATTTTAAATATCTGTGAGTGATCTGGTGGAGAGATGGAAGATGGTGGAGAGTCAAAAAGAGAATAGCCATATAAGGAGGAGGAAACTGGTTTCTTCTTCTTTACAAGGTCTTTGTGAATATGCTTCATCTCAGTTTTCAAACCCTGTATCTCCTTCTCATTTTGATCAAATTCATAACCAAAACATTGTTGTTTTAGTAAGAATCTTAATTTAGAATCAATTTGAGCAATTCTGTCTTGGAGGTCTAAATAGTACTTGCGAAGAGTAGAATCAAGACCAGTAAGTTTATCATCTATCAGAGTAGTGTGTGCCAAAACTTTATCAATTTTGGAATCAATCGTTTTCAAGAATTTGTTTTGAGACCTGGCATTTTTGGTCTGCCAATTGAGAACCTTTTCAGCCTGGGAACATGGCTTTTGTCGTCCATCAGGAAGAACTTCAGAAGGTTGAACAAATGGTCGAGTTGCAATACTGTTGTCTCTGTCAGTAAGACGTTCCAAAGGAGGAAAGTCTTTATCATAATTGTAGGAAGATGCCATGTGGCAAGGAATAGGTTTAGGCAGAAGTTGAGGTTGTTGTGTTTGAAAAGGTTCTGGTACTGGTGCAGGCGGTAAAAGGAGGCCTTCTTCTTTCAGAATTCTTAAAGCCTCTTTATAGATGTCTAAAAGTTTCTGAATCTTGTGAATACCAATCCAAGGAGAATCAGGATCTCCAGGTTTGGGAGGTTTTTGGGTGGAGCACAAGGGGTTTGTGGTTTGCGGTGTTTACGACAGGAACATCCTTTATCACACATAGCTAGGTCAACATCCCAAATGAAGTGACCATTGATTTTATCTGTGTAAGTGACAGAGCCATCATGGTGAAAAGAGTGGACAGGAATGTCATCCTTAAAAGCAACTGGGGTGATCATCATGGACTGGAAGATCATGGGAGTTGGATCTGCAGGAGCCTGAATTGGTTGAAAAATTGTTTTGACAGAATCATCTTTAAGTCTGGTGAAGTTGGGTTCTTGGACCTGGACAGGAGAAGTATCTTGGTACCATTTCTCATAGTTGGTAATTCATTCAAGAGGCATGAGCTCAAGGAGCTTGTCATGAGTTATCTGTCTAGGGATCTGTGTGATGGTAGGAACCTCATCTTCTCTTTCAACAGTGATGTAAAGAGTATCTGAAGAAGTACCAGGAAGAGGAAGATTAATTGCATGATCTTGAAGTCGATAGACAAGCTGATGGTGCAAGGTTGCCATGTAAGAACCAGCAACCATAGAGATTCCAGATATCTGAATTTGTATTTTAAGAAGCTTGCAAAGTTGGGGTTTAGCAAGAGGAATATTAAAGTTTGGGTACAAGGTGAGGCAAACATTGCCAGTATGTAAGGTGGTAATAGAGGTACCAGTAACAGCTTGGTCATACTTGCAATAGATAGAATTAAGTAGAGCAAGTCTAGTTGTAACAGGTAAACCTTTTTGGTCATGGAGAGTAAGGATGATACGGACAGCACCTAGGTGAAGGTGAGAGTACCCTTCTTGTCTCTATTTCTTTATCATCTTTGGATCAAGGGCAAGATCAACATACTGCTCTTGTGTAGTGACGGGAATAAGGCAATTGTCAAGACCAGTAGACTAGACATACTCTTTGACAGGAGGTCTAGGAGTACTTATGAGTTTCTGGATGGATCTTTTGAGGCTTCTGTGTTTTTTAAAGACATTGTAAGGACTGGCCAAGGTAGATCTGTTTCAGAGATTTGAGCATCTTCTGGAATATAAGTGTATTCCATAAGATTGGTAATTTTTGAGGAAGCAGTTCGTTTAATGGTAGGGGTTAAAGAAACTGAAGAAGAGATCTGGTTGGGAATAGAAGAGGAAGAGGGAGTAAAATTAGAAGTAGTAACGATACTGGAAGTGTTTCAAGTCATGCTTTGAAAATTCTTTCCTTCGAACCACTAAGTTGTATTCTATCTTATAACAGAATCAATGAAACCATAAAAAGTACGCGGCATTGTTATACCAGAGATAAGCATTCCACAAATCTCTGGTGTCCAGCCAATATACTTTAAAGGCTCTGATACCAATGTACGCTGGGAGCCCTCAACACAACTTCGAGACACCCACTCATGTTGCCCTATATCAACTCAAAATGGGACTTACGACGGAGCAACGGGTTACACTATACTGTGAGAGGGACCGTAGCAACTAGATCAAACTGTATATCCGTTCTGGTGTGCAGGATCCTTCACTGGAGGCAAGCACAGTGCATACTTGAATAGTTCAGCAGGATTCCATTATAAATTAAAATAAGCAGAGGATTATCAGGAAAGAAGAGAAGAGTTTAAGCAAACATGGTTTATTAATTTCACAATATGTTACAATGGAGAGAAACTTAGTTGATCCCAAACTTGAGAGGGTCTAACCTTATAAAGGCCGAGCCAACTCTCTGGATCAAAACAATAATTACAAAATAGGAGGTTATGGAATCAAACTGTGACAGGGACAAAAGAATTAAAATAATTGGATTATTTTAATAGTCTCACAGGTCGCAGGTTCAAGTCTTTAGGGAGACCAAAACAAATAGTATTTAGAATCCTATTTGACTTGGTCAAACTTAAACCCTAAAGAACTAGTACTTAAGGGTTAATATGCTAGTAAAATTTGAACTAGCCTAAGTGAAAAAAACACTAGAGGGATTCGACCATAGCAAGAAAGAAAATAGAGGAAAAAAAAATTTCTAACCCTCTTCCTTTTGTAGGTACGGCTGTCCAAGGAGAAAGGACGTTCTTCGTTCATTTTTTACGTAACCTCTATCTCTTACTGTGACGTACCCACACACGTGTTGGTAGATCGTGGGTCATAGCTCGAAAAATCTAGTGGTAGATCAAAGAATCGAAAAAGCGTAATTAAAGAAAAATGTATGTAGTTAAAGATTTCTTTTTCTGTGTATACAGAGAAACTAGTTCCTGATTGAAAAATTATTTTTCAATAAAGAAAATTTTTTGAAACCCTATTCCGCATGTTATTTGATAATCAAAATTATTTTCTTTCTTTCAATTGCCATACAAGCTCGCGTGAATGTCATTGAGGATGGGAACAACGTGTTCTTTGTTTACACATCACAACAACGGGGTGGAGAATCCTTGTTTGAATAATATGTCATCGTAGCTAGCATACTTGCTGCGGGCAGTATCCCGTTGGAGAGGTAGTTGATGAGAGGATTCATCCACGAGTCTGGTGCAGTTCTGATTACCATGGCTGCCTCCTTGGTCGTTATACTAAGGTCTGATAAGTGTTCCACTGGTACAACACTAAGTAAATCTATGTCTTTGGTAGTCGCTAGGCGAGCTAGGGCGTCTGCATATGTGTTCTAGGCTCGCGAGATCTGCCGGATCTCATGCCATTAAAACTTCTCCAGGTGCTCGCTGGCCTTCTGCAGGTAGGCCATCATTTTTGTGTTGCGGTCCTAGAACTTCTTTTTCACCTGATTCACAATGAGCTATGAGTCACTGTAGATCTTAACCGCCTGTACCTATAGTTCTTTAGCTAAACGCAGCCCAACGAGGAGAGCTTCATAGTCTGCTTTGTTGTTGGATGCAGCAAAGCTAAACTGCAGCGCACAGTGGATCTTGTGCTTCTCTGTACTGCTTAATATAATACCAGCTCCAGCCATCCCTTTGCATGTGGATCTATCGATGTATAGCTCCCATAAAGGAAAGTCCGGTTCTTTCTACTTGTTTTTTAGCAAGGACATAGAAGAGGAAGTTTCCTATGGAGGCTATCCCCGTTGAGTCTCCTCCTCTAAGCCTGAGAATTCTGCTATGAAATCTGTCAAGGTTGGCCTTTGATGGCTGCTCATGGTTTGTACTCCAGGTCATATTGCGCTAACTCGATTGCCCATTTCAACAGCCTTCCTGAAGTGTCAGGTTTCTGCAAAATCTGTCTTAAAGGGTAACTGCTAAGTACCTTAATGCTGATTCTACCACCAAGTAGTAGGCAAGCTTCTCCATCTGCGGGTATCTTCTTTCAGCGTTCTGCAGCCTTTTGCTCACGTAGTAAACTGATAGCTGAATTTTATTCTCCTCTCGTACCAAGACCGTACTTATAGAGTGCTAGGTCACTGTCAGGTAAATGGTAAGCTTTTCTCCATCCTGCGGTTTTGACAGTATGAGAGCTCACCCAATGTATTCTTTTAGCTGCTGGAAGGCGAGCTCGCATTCTTTCGTCCATTCAAACTTCTTGTTTCCTCGCAGCACGTTGAAGAAAGGCATGCATTTGTCCGTTGACTTTGAAATAAAGCGACTCAGTGCTGCGACCTAACCGTTAAGGGTTTGTACGTGCTTTGGCTTGGTAGGTGATTGCATGTTGCTCAGTACTTTGATCTTCTCAAGATTTGCCTTTATTCCCAGTCGGTTCACCGCAAAATCTAAATTTTTTACAGAAGCGACACCAAAAGCACATTTCAAGGGGTTAAGTTTTATTTGATAATGCTTTAATACCTGAAACAGTTTTTCTAAATATGCGACATGGTCAGCTGCTTTGGTAGACTTCATGTGCATATCATCTACGTACACCTCTATAGTTCTGCCTATTTGTTCGGCAAATATCCTGTTGACCAGCTGCTAGTAGGTTGCTCCTGCATTCTTCAACCCAAAAGGTATCACCTTGTAGCAGTAGAGCCCCCTGTTTGTGATAAATAGTAGGCCTTGTTAAGGTCGGTGAAATCAACTTATGTCCTCCATTTATTATTCTTTTCTTTATCAGCACTGGGTTGGAATGCCAGTTGGGATAGTAGGATTCTCTGGTGAATCCATTAGCCAGGAGCTTGTCAACTGTTTCCTTCAAGACCATGTACCTCTCTACATTCATGGTCCTTCTCTTTTGTCTAATTGGCTTGAAGGCTGGGTCTATGTTGAGCATGTGTGCCATTATCCCGGGATCAATTTCCACCATATCACTGTGCGTCCAAGCAAAGACATCAAGGTTCCTTCTTAGAAATGTAAGCAACATATCCCTTATTGTTGGAGCTAAGTTCATTCCTAACTTTAGGGTCCTTTCTGGTTTCAGCTCATCTATCTAAACCTCTTTTAGCTCTTCAATTGGCAGTGGCTTCATTCTCATTGATCACTCTTGGGTCAATGTTGTCATCGAGCTTTGGGATTGGTTGGTTGTGGGAAGATCCAGTTAATGCATTCATCCTTTGCTCGCTGGCTTTGGTCTTTGTTGCTTTTTCCCGTGTCCCCACCCTGACAGCCTTTTTCATAACACGATTTGGCCACCTCCTATTCTCCATGAACACTACCTATACCTGTTGGGGTTGGAAACTTTAGGGTTAAGTGTTTGGTGGAGGCGATTACCTCCAGGTCGTTGAGAGCAGGCCTTCCTACTACAGTGTTGTAGGTCGTTGTGTAGGAAAAATACATGGCGGAAGCGCAAAAAGTGGGCATTGGTACGTTTTTAAAAATTTTCCTAAAAGAGCGGATCTTAACCCTTAGTTAATTAAATATACATTAAATGTATCAATACCTTTATGAAACGTGAAGTTTAATGTCGTGTCGAGATCGAACCACAAGATCTTCCAATCCTTCACGAACGTGGATCACCTTAAAGTGTGGACTCCCTTTCTTTGAATTGTGTACCTAAGGATGAGAAATAACAAAAAAAAAAAATTTTCTTTTGTTAGTCACTCAAAACCCTTATGAAAAAACGAAGAACGCTCTTGAATTTTCACGTTCTTTCTCTCTTTTCTCTCGAGCTAATTCTGACACTTTCCTTTAGAGATGGGCTGTTTTTTCTTGGCTTCCAAAAGCTAACAAAAACTCCAAAATTGCATTCAGTGGCCGAACTCCCCTTGTTTGCCTTTTATGGTAGCTGAATTCTCCCTATGGTTGGTGGATTTGTGTTTCACCATAAAACCTATCAAGCTAGAGTTCAATCATATCCCAACTCTAAAAAAATTATCCAATTAATTATAAAAGGATAATTGAGAATTAGTGACTTATCAAAACTTCCTAAAATTGACATAAAAGTCAACTTTAGAGTTTTGATAAATATCAAAAACCTTCCTAATTTAATTTGATAAATAATTCCTATTATCTATCACCTTATCAAATAAGGTCTTTGATACTTATCATACTATCACCAATAGTATGAAACTAGGAATTCAATTCCTAGTAGAAAAATACTTTTGATATTTAATTAATTAATTTTAATTTAATTAAATAATAAAATAAAGCAAAGTAATTAGCTAATTAAATTAGCTAATGCCACCCAACCCTAAATTGATGGGCCAAACTTTGTTTTTCCATTTTATTAATCTTATTGGACTTCCAAAATAAGTCCACATGTGAACTAGACCTATTCTTACAAAAAGAAACAAGTCCACATGCCTTAAATAAATATGTTAATATAATTTCAACATCCCATTTATATTAAATGCGCTAATTATATTCTTAATATATTTATGGGATGCTAAAAACATCACATAGGGCCGCCCAAGGGATCACACACCCTTGGCCGCCCATTCTAGGTACTTAGATGAGTTACCGCGTGTTTTGATCGAGCACAAGAATGCACCTCTCAAGCCTTTTGGAAAAATTCCAAAAATAATTATTAAGATAGATCATTAAATGATCCGGTAGAATATATCAAGTGATCCATTCAAATTCGTGTGGATTGAGGATTTTGGCGGGCTATCTAAATTTAAGCTCCAATAGACACAACCTAATCACAATCAACAAATGATTCACTTAGGTCCGATCCATTAATTTTAGTTTATTCCACTAAAGAACTAAAATTGAACTCTTAAATAAAGATAAAATAAGTGAGTGTACTAATTCGTACCCTAGACAACCTAAATGGAGAAAATGTATTCTCGTGAAAAATACCAGTAATCGCCAAGAGCTCATAAACCGCCTATAGCTCTCCAAGTTACTATGTTTACTCATATGACCATGTTTTCGAACTTGAATATTTTGACTTGTCTAGAAGCCATGTTTCAATAGTCACTGTTGGAAACTTAACGTTAAAATTTAATATCCAATACCTCAAAACATCCATATGATGGTATTCTACTAACATTTGCTAGATGCAGTCACGATGTCCATTTCTATAAATGTTGTCCTCTATCGATATACACGTGAATACCACCAAACCATCGAGGATAGACTATGCGATATAATCGTACTAATTGACAGCTCAAATGATAATGCGTGCAACCATAAGTCCATCATTTATCTCAGGATTGAGATAGACTCTCCAATTGTCTCAATCGAATACTTTTATTCACTGACGGTTACGGGTAAAGTTTTCTACAGTGATCCTATTTAATGCACCCAGTGCACTAGATTCTTTTGTCCAAAGACACTTCAATGATTTTAGACTCATCATATCACATTTAATCCCGCTCGAATGCTAACAACAGAATCTACAACCTTAACAAGATAAAGGCGCCCAACCTTGTATCTTAAGTTGTGAATGTTATTCGAGACTAACTAAAGAATTGTGTATACCTCATACATATCCAGATGTATGAACAATTCTTTTGTTTCCCATAATCTTTTGACCTAATGATTATTTACTTTTGACAATTGATATAATTGCTATAAGATTTGTTAAATCTGAAATCACTTTATTCATATGAGAAAGATTGATCAAATACATTATTACACTCTTGCTATTGAGCATAATTCTAACACATTGGGCAATTAATGATGAGAAAATCTACCATGGTGGTCGCTTGACGGCCTGGTTCTCTCAAGGTAAAGGGTAAAGTGATTAACCCAAGGGGAATGATGGAATCTCTTATGAATCCATACAATGGCTCACTCGAAGGTCGTAGGTGACTCTGCTTCAATCCCATCTCCTCGAAGGCAGCCTTGTATAAGACATTTACCGAGCTGTCATTATCAATCATGGTCATGTAGATAGACACTCCTCCAATTGTTGCCTTGATGACAATTACATCGTTATGTGGTCAGTGCACACCCCACATGTCAACATCTGTAAAGGTTACATCTTCTGCCATTGTTCTGCACTCCTTCGCAGGTCGCTTGTCTGCGCTCACCATTCTCATAGTAGAATGGTTGGCTTTTCTTACTTGACGTGCCAGTGACCTGTTTAAGGTTTCTGCAAGGTGCGATCCTCCATGGATGGTATGAATCACCCTTACAGCGAGCTCATCTGGGATTGATTTCGGATGAGGAGGTTCAATCAGCTGCTGTGGCTGATTTCTTGGTCGCACGACATAATCTCTAAGACGACCTCACATGATAAAGTCTTCGATTGCATCCTTAAGCTCGAAGCAATCGGCCGTGTTGTGACCCGCTTGGTTATGGTATGCGCAAAACTTGTTGGGATTTCTAGCCCGCATAGGTGTCTTCATGGGAGACGGCCTCCTAAATTCTTCCTTGTTCGTCTCCGTGTTGAAGATTTTATCCCGGGAATCGGACAGTTGGGCATAGGTCTGTTAACGACCTCCATTTCTTCTTACACCCTTGTCGTTTAGCGTTCTTGGCTACTTGGTTTGCTGGGGCTTCATCTCTTTGTGAGCCCCCACTCCTGTTGCGGTCATTATTACTGTTATTTCCTCCATTATTTTTCTGGTTATTCTTGTCTTGCGAGCTTCTTCTCCCTTCTTTCTTGTTGTTGGGGTTATTTCTCTTGGGCCCAAATGCTTCTTCCATGCATATATGAGTGTTAGACCGCTTGTAGAAGTCTCTAAGGGTCTTAGCTGGCTTGTTGTATATGTTTCGGTAGAGCTCGCCATCTTTTCACAGTCCAGTAGTAATAGTTGTCAGCACGCTTTCCACACAGCTTACTTCTCTCTAAAAAGATGGCGAGCTCTACTGGACTGTACACACAGCTTACTTCTCTCTGAAAGCACACTATATAATCATTTAGAGGCTCGCTAGACTTCTGAAAAATGGTAGCCAGGTGACATGACGGAACAAGCTACTTATTCAGGGCATGGTATTGGTTTATGAAGAGCTCCTAGCATTGATTCCAGCTAGTTATACTGCTTGTTGGGAGCCCTCTCAACCACTTTCTCAGGATTTCACCCAAGGTCACTGGAAAGTATCGGCATTTGACCCTACTGCTCATTGTGAGGAGGCTCATCTGCAGGTTGTAGGCATCCAAGTGGTCAAAAGAATCACTCGTCGCTTGATAGAGAGAGAGGGATACTTGGCATCTTGAAGCGGTCCAACAGTGGCTCATTTTCTATCTCCTAGCAAAATGGGCTCGCTCTACATACCTATCGTTAGGTTATGCTCCTCCACCTCATTGCTTTAATTGTTCCAGTCTTTGCAGCAATGCGTGATATTTGGGAGTTGGAGGGGCTGTCATTGATGCACTGGAGGTGGCAACACCTTCCCTGCAAGGTGGATTTTACAGATTGGGCGAATGTACAGAATTTTTACCTCGTTGAGCATCACAACGAGGAGGATCTTGCCTGGTAGAGTTGCGAGCGGTGCAGGCTGGATTGTCCCACGCTAAAGGTGATTGTGAAGTACTCTTCACAATTTGCTTCCGGGCGGTTTGATTATGCAACAAGAGTTGGTAGTCGCGCGCCATTTTTGTTGTCATCCTCCCCAATTCGGCCTGCCTTTCCATCCACATGTTAAAATCTGGCTACCTGGACAAGCCGGCCTGATCGTTTCCTTGAAGCTCCATCTAAGGGGAAAAATGACCTACTGGTGGATTTGAAGCAGGTGGTGGCATCGTAGGGAGCAGGGATCACGGCTAGAACGAGTGGTGGAATTTGAGACTAGTAGGATGCCTCTATATGCCCTCCGGTTGGAGGCACATCTACTCCTTGTAATCCTGGAGCGAGTTCCTACGCCTCTCGCCATTGTTTTGGAAGGATTTTCTAAATAATAAGATGAAGATACTGTTTTTGCTGAAAATGGAGGTTTGATTCCTCAAACAGGGCCCTCCTTCTAGCGTTAAAATGTTGACATGCGAAATCGATTAACGTAATTAACAGCAGTTAAAGTAACAAAATAGTAAGAACATATTGAACACAAGAGATTTTTAAAGTGGTTCAGCTTGAAATAATGCCTACATCTACTGTTCTAGTATTAAAGTCGAGCACGTTATCAGTGTATGTCGGCTCGCTATATGTGTTTTTTCTTAGAATTTTTATAACTTCTGTAGCAGTGATGATTCGTCCCTTTTATAGTGTGAAGGGATGGAGTCATTCTGTTTTATATGGAATGTAATTACAGAAAATTAGAGATTAAATTGTATCCCTAATAATCATTCTCTAATTGAAATATGATTGCTGAAATTAAGGAGTTTGAGACTGATTGGGACTCTGCTAGTTGACCGGATCAAATCCCTTTATTCTTGGGATTCTTTTCTATCTGGAGCTTCGAGCTGGGTGCTATGCAAGCTGGAGCTATACCATTGATGAGAGGTGGTGTATAAATTTCCTAGGTCATCTTGGTGCAGTAGCTCGTATAGTGTTTTTACTTCACATGCGTTGGGATGGACTTATTTGTTGTGTTGAACTCTACTAGCTTCTTCAGTCCACTGGGTTTTACTGACTTCCTCAAGCCTGTTGGATTTTATTGATATTTCTTGACCTATTTGAGTCTAATGAAATTGGGCATAATAGTATGCTTCGTTGTTTTCTATGAAGCCTACTTTCACCATATTATGGTCTCGTTAATGCATGTAGTAAAGGTACACGTAAAGCTAAACGAACCATGTAACATCACATGAACTCCCAAATTAAATAACAAAAAAGTTTGACGACTGAGTCAAATGTGAACAAACTCCCAAATTTGGAATGCAAGTCAGCTTAGGGATAAGAAAAGAACAATTCAATACTAAGATATATAATATACAGATTGTTACGAGACAATGTGGATTTCTATTATTCAGCAACAAAAAAAAAATGTGGATTTCTATTATTCTATACAAGTTATTGTATTTCTTAAGGGCAAAAATGATGTCTCTTACACGTGTCTAAATTTTGTTGAAAAGTTTGGATGGTGCGCTCTCTCTCTCTCAAAATATATATATATATATATATATATATATATATATATATATATATATATGTGTGTGTGTGTGTGTGTGTGTGGGTGCTTTGCTTTATAAAAGGGTATATGTTAGCAAAAGGCAATATAAATCTCTTCCATATTATTTTGTTTTCTTGTTTGTTCTCTCCTACTATATTTTTATTTTCTTCTCACAATAGTTCTCCGGGTATAGTTGTAATTTTATTTTATAACACGTTATCAGCACGACTAGCTTATTATTATACTCTATAATTGCCACTTTATTGGATCTTTTACATTAGAAAAATAAGTCTATTTCTATTTATATTTATAATATTGCAATCTGAATATTGCAAAATAAAGAGAAGAACCAGAAGCCTAAAATATCAGGAATTTCAATCCATTAAGAACCTGAGATTCTGAATCTTATGATATTCATTTAATTTATTGCTTATTTAATCCAGTAAGAGCCTGAAGTTCTAAATCTAGTAATATTGATTTTAATTTATTGTTCTTATATTTTATTTACTGTTTATGCATATTTAGTGATATATGTTGGCACCATTTCTTACCGGAAATGGAGTCTTATATCTCCGTACTTTTGTCTATTTTCGGGCGATTATGGGATGATTTTGACAGTTTTCCTGAGCGTGTAGGTCTTTAGGTTCAATCGGAGACTTCAGTTAATTTCAGCCACTTTCACGCTAGTGCCTCACTACTTGGAGCCGCGACTTGGCTCACCGCTTGGGCAAGTCATGGCCGTGCAAAGAAAACAAGATTTCAGAGGCTCACGTGAGTTGCAGGAGCGACTTGGGCGTGACTTGCCAAGTCGCGAGAGCCAAATTCAAGTAGAAGACCGAGACTCATGCGACTTGTAGTCGCGACATGGCCGCGACTTGGGTAAGTCGTGAAGATCAAATGAAGCCATACCCCCGAGGCAGTTGTGACTTAAACTCGTGACTTGGCCTGCAACTTGGCCAAGTCGTGAGCGTCACTTTCCAGACCTAATTCGAGCATGTATAAAAGGAAAACATGAAGAAGAGAGGAGAGAGTTTGGCTGGAGTTCAGAAAATAGAGAAAGAGAAGAGGGGAGAATAAAGAATGAGAGAGATAGAGTGCTAGGAGACTAGACGCCGGATCGAAGCTTCGTTCATCTTCATCAACAAAGTAATCAAGATTGTCGATCGAAGAGTTCACCATAGACGGAATCATACGTGAGTCGTTCCGTTAAAAATTCTATTTCACAATTCCTTCTTTTTATTGTATTTTGGTTTTCATGACTCCGTTGTTGAACTTGATTTATTTTGAGTTATTCATTATGAACTAATTTTAATTACTAGGGAAGACGATGAAACTTTATAATACTTTCAGTTGATTTTATAGATATGCTTGGGTAACTTTAGATTTTGTTGGTTAAGTGACGTTTTAGTGCTTAATAGGTTACTAATTGAGTGATCCCCAATTATCATGATTCTGTTGTTATAGGTTAAGTACCGAGAGGAGACGTCCACAACGTATTCGATAAAATGCCACCACAGTGTCGGAGTCAAATAGAGATATGTTGGCTTACACTGTGTGATCGTTAATATGCTATTGTTTGTATTGCATTCGCATTTAGTTTGATATCCATCGAGAGATAGGGTTTTAATAAATGTGGGAATAGGTCTGATTTACCTCGAGAAAGAATTTTGGATAATATAGTTAGCATGATCATCAACCTGTGATATTTATTTACCCTTGCATAATAATTTCAATTGTTAGGATTTACCTAGTGAAATCTGAATCCCTAGTTCGCTTTACTCTAATTACATCAGTTTTTCATTTAGTTTCATAAGTTGTTTAAAGTTAGATTTAGAAATTCACAATCTTTAATTGGATTATTCGGATAGAGTTAGACTTAGTCAATTTTCATACTTAGCACCTTTAACGTCCTCGTGGGATCAATATCTGGACTTACACTGTATTACTTGTGACGACCCAGTACACTTGTGGGTAACAAAAGGCGTAACAAGTTTTTAGCGCCGTTGCCGGGAATATTTTAGTTAGTGCTAATATTATTACCCGCTAGGTTTAGAGCTAATTTGAATTCTTTTTTGTAATTATTTTTATTTTTATTTTTGTTTTTTATTTTGATTTTCTTTTATTTTGATTGTTTTTACTTGTTCATTCTCTTGT
Organism: Xanthoceras sorbifolium; assembly: GCA_003430845.1. Classification (NCBI taxonomy): domain Eukaryota; kingdom Viridiplantae; phylum Streptophyta; class Magnoliopsida; order Sapindales; family Sapindaceae; genus Xanthoceras; species Xanthoceras sorbifolium. The sequence continues at coordinate 9,478,371 of CM010620.1, read as the reverse complement.
TTTCGCAGGGAGTTCTATCATTTTATGAGACAGACAAGATGCGCTAATTCAGAGCCTCTTGAAGCCTTTGACCCAGAGATCGAACGAACTTGTAGACATAGAAGAAGACAAGCGAGACAACAATCTACCATGGATCCACCACAGCAACAACCACAAAATCCAGAGAATGTTAGGGCATTGCACGACTTCGCTATTCCTACCATAGAGGGAAATCAGTTGAGCATTCGACGACCTACAGTCACAGCAAACAATTTTGAGATCAAGCCGGCAATAATCCAGATGATTCAGAATTCTGTTCAGTTTGGCGGTATGCCGAACAATGATCCCAATAGCCATCTCGAGAGCTTCCTGGAGATTTGTGACACCTTCAAGCAGAATGGGTTGTTCGATGATGCTATTCGGCTGCAGATTTGCCCTTTCTCTTTAAGGGATAGAGCTAAATTGTGGCTGAATTCTCTACCACCGAATACCTTCACGACTTGGGACGCACTTGCTCAAACTTTCCTCGTCAAGTATTTTCCTCCGGGGAAGACAGCAAAGCTCGGGAATGATATCACTTAGTTTAAGCATTTTGAGACAAAAACTTTATATGACTCCTAGGAGAGATATAAGGATCCGATGAGGAAGTGCCCATACCATGGCCTATCAAAGTGGCTTGTAGTGCAGACATTTTACAACAGCCTCACACAGCAGAACCGCGACATGCTAGATGCAGCATTTGGTGGTGACTTGATGAGCAAATCTATCGATATTGCCTATAACCTGATTAAAGAGATGTCTACAAACAGCTACCAATGGGCAAATGAGAGAGCCACACCAAAAAGAGTAGCAGAGGTGACAGGAGTTTTTGAGATAGATGAGATTACCTCACTCAAAGCACAAGTAGCATCATTGACAAGTCAAGTGAGCAAATGGAGTGCTAATTCAATTCAGGCTGCTACTCCAGGGTGTGATTTATGCGGAGGTCCTCATATCAGTACGGATTGTATGGCTAGGAACCCTTTTGCATAGGGTAGTGCAGAACAAGTGCAGTATATTCAAAACTACAACAAACAATACAACAATCCTTACTCTAGTACCTACAACCCTGGATGGAGATATCACCCAAATGTCTCCTGGAACAATCAGCAGTACGCCAGCAATGCGAGACGTCCACCCGGTTTTCAAAATCAGGGCAATTTTCAAGGCAATCATTCCACCTTTCAAGGAAATCAAATGTTCGATCAGCGGGAGAAAATGCCAGCCCTAGAGGACCTGTTGGTACAATTCATAACTAAAATTGAAACTAGGATGAAGCATCAGGACACTGCTATGAAAAAGATGGATGCGAAGATTGACCAAGTTATACAGCAGAATCAGGCGGCTATCAAAAATCTTAAAGTACAGGTTGGTCAACTTGCAAAAGGCAATCAAGGGCGGGTACAATAAGCTTTACCAAGCAATACTGTAACCAACCTGAAAGAGCAGTGTTATGCAATTAACTTGCGGAGTAGCAAATCAATTGAGCAACCGGTGGGGATTCCTTCTGAAAAGAGACCAGCTGAAAAGATTAAGTCAACAGAAGAAGGGCCAAAGATAAGCCAGAGCAAAGATGTGGACTTACTGTCCATTGAATTACCTCCACCTCTAGAAGTCAAGACATATATGCCCCCTATTCCATTTCCGCGGCGTTTGAAGAAGCACAATGACGACAAGAATTTTTCTAAGTTCTTGGAGATCTTTAAGAAACTTCAAATCAATATTCCTTTTGCTAAGGCATTAGCTCGGATGCCGACTTATGCGAAATTCTTGAAGGAGATCATCTCAAACAAGCGGAGATTGGGAGATTTTGAAACAGTTGCACTCAAGGAGGAATGTAGTGCGATTATTCAGAATAAGCTGCCACCCAAGTTGAAAGATCCAGGCAGGTTCGCTGTTCCATGCACGATTAGCATAACAGAATTCGGGAAAGCACTATGTGATTTGGGAGCCAGTATGAATCTAATGTCGTACTCAGTTTTTAAGAAACTAGGTTTGGGAGAGATAAAAGCTACCATTGTGACTCTTCAATTAGCGGATCGCTCTGTAAAATATCCAGGTGGGATAATTGAAGACGTATTGATAACAGTTGATAAGCTGTATTTCCCGGTCGACTTCGTAGTGCCAGAGATGGAGGAGGATGTGAAGATTCCTTTGATTCTAAGAAGACCATTCTTGGCAACAAGCAGAGCTTTAATTGATGTTTATGAAGGAAATCTGACGCTAAGGGTTGAAGATGAAAAAGGTTTCTTCAATGTACTCAAGGTAGCATCACAGACCTCAGTAACCAATTCATGCTTTAAGGTTGAAGTGCATGAATTATCAGAGGTAACGACCAGTCAAAAGAAAAAAATTAAAAGAGCCTCTGAGCAAGAAAAAGACATGTCAAATCCATAAGGATGAATGAGTGGTGGAGATGGTGATCAAAGAAGCTGATAAAGCGTGTATGTCTGGGGATGCAATCAGAGTTTGGTAGTTGTACAAAGACTACTGCAAATTGAATCTACCATGAGTAACTCTAAAATCGAGCTAAGACTGTAACATCCCTAATTTCTAATAAATATGAAAAGTATAGTTTAATTAATATGGAGTATGTGAATGTGATAATTTTTAAGGTTTCCAAGTTGACCAATTGGAACGGTCGAAAACAACGTGAGAAGAGAAGGGAGAAAAATTGGACAGTGAGCATTGCGACTAGGCTCACGACCAGCGCTTGCGGTAGATGCTCACGATGAAAGTGGCAAAACTGGACCAGTGAGTACGGCGACCTAGTGGCATAACCACGGCTCGCGATACGCGGTCGCGATGGCCCAAAATTATAAAAAAAATAAGTACCGAGTGATTGAAGCGGTGCCAATACAAAAAGAAAATAGCAAAGATTAGAGAGCAAAAGCTCTCAAAAAAGAACAGAAACCAGAACGGGAGAAAGAAGAGAGAAAAGAGGAGAGAGAAAGAAGAGAGAGAAAGGAAAGAAGAAGAAGAAAAGAGAAGGAGAAGAAGGAAAAGAGGAAGGAAAGGGTATTCAGGAAGGAAAGGGTATTAATGTTAAGTTACTTGAATTATATTGATTATAGTTTATAGTTTGAAATTGATTTTGGAATGATTTGAATTACAATATAGTTTATATCTAAAATATTAATTGTGAATAATATTCTGAATTGATTTTAATACGTTTTGATTCTACTATTGTTATGAGAAATATAGTTGAGGTGATTTTGATTATATAATGTTTGTGAAATGTATCGAAAAATGATTTTGGGGCATTTTGATTTAATATTGGTTTGTTAAATATATTCGAATATGATTTTGAATTGATTTGATGTGTATATTGGTTTCAGAAATATATTTGAATATATTTTTGGATTGATTTGATGCGATTATTGATTTGAGAAATATACTCATATATGATTTTGTATATTTATTTTATATGATTATTAATGAAATTTTGGATTTCAAACATATGTTTATTGATTTGAAATATTTGAAAGTTAAATTTGAATATAAGAAAAGGATTTGTGAAATTGTATTTTGGAATTGAATTTCAACATGGAATTTGAATGATTTGAAATGAATTTGAGAAAACATTTTGCGAAATGGCTCTGATGTGTATGAACATAGATATGGATGTAGGAGGTTGATATGTCAATTGAGTTTCTATCTGAACAGTACTGTGCCGATATACTCTGATGCACCTCCCTATGGATAGTGCAGGCCCCAAGTACCGGTCTTAGGGTAGGGAGCTTTGATCTGTTTGTGCCACCCTTTGGATGTACAGGCCCCAAGTGCCGGTCCTAGGGTTCTGAATTCTGTTATGGGACATTTACAACGGATGATTCCGTTGGTGCTCTATTCTGATCTGATGTTCGGCGGATAGCCCCGTTTGTGTGTCCGATGCTGAACAACCCGTAATCCAGTCCGATAACTTATGTTATGTATGTCAGGAGCTCAGTATGAAAACTGATTTGCTATATGAAAGCATTTGAGAAATTATGAAGATTTTGTTTGTTGATTGTTTTTTAATACTATATTTGTTTAGTATAGGATTTGATTTGACATGAGCCCCATATATGATTTAATTATATGTTATTTATATTTTTATCGAAAATAGATAAACTTATTTGATATGGATATACAATTTTATATACACCCACTAAGCAATCTGCTTAGCGTGTTGAGTTTTCTCACACGCAGGTAACAGAGGTTCCAAGGGAGATAAAAACAAAGAAGAGTAGAGACTGCAGAACCGGAGTTCGAAGTCACATTGTTCCTACATATATTTTGGTAGTCCTTTTGTAATAAGTATACATGTTTTGATACAACATGCATAGACATAAAATATTTGTACATATTTAAAGAACTTCCGCTGTGTAAATATTATATTATATGTTTATGTTATTTAAATATTTATAAATTATATTGCGATAAATTGATTTGGTAAGTTGCACTATATTTGGAAGGGTGCCCAAGAATTGATTTGAGAATTTAGAAGTTGATTTTTATGAATTTTAACTGTAAACAGGTTTTAGAAAGTCACAAAAACAGAGGAAACTCTGATAAGATTTTTGAAAATTTATCTGGCCTATTTTCAAATGCTTTTAATGTAGTTTTAAATTATGGTTATATAAAAACAAAAGTTAGATTTTGGTATATAGTAGCGCTCCCTGATTCGATTTGAGTGGATTGGGTCAATGGGTGTTACAAAGACTACAAGCAAGTACTTCTTGGGAGGTAACTTAAGTTTCAGAAAACTTTGTTCAAATTTTGTTATTATTTTTTTGTGTTGTTCCATTTTTGTTTATTTTGTTTAAACCTTTTGGATTAGTTGTGTTTAAGAGTTTGGTTTTATGTTTTGTGTGTTTTTGAGTAATTTTTGTGTTTGTTGTGGTATTGAAACAGGTACAGTAGTGGGAGAAGGAAACATAAAATTTTGGCCAACAACAGGAATTCTGGGACAGAGTGACCCGCGACTTGGCCAAGTCGCAAGTGTCTTGGGAAATTTGTTAGCAGCAAAGGCCGCGACTTGACCCGCGACTTACTAAGTCTCAAGGAAACCCTAGAAGATTTAATGAAACGATGCGTTTTAAGGCTCAGCCAAACAAAATTTGAACCTCGTGACTTGAGCCGCGACTTGCCAAGTCGTGACTGTGCTATAATATCAAAAACTCGTGCAGTTCGCCGCACCAGGTATTTGTTTCAAAATTTTCTCTCAAAAATTCTCTCAACATTTCTCTCTAAGTGCAGCAAGGCTTCTCATTTCCCCCTTCGTTGAACACTCCTCGGATATAGTATTTCTCCTCTAATTCTATTAATTCCTTTTTATTTTCATTTTAGATTATCTAAGGGTGGTTTGTGGAATTTATTGAAGTGCCGTGAGTTCTGATTGAGCAAATACGAAGTTTGGGGGAAGAGGAAAGGGATTTGATGCGTATTGAAGTGTTTGAGTTGCTGTTGAGTGTTTCATATCACTATGTTAGACAATTGTTTGATGTTAGTTTTTGTTTTAGACTTGATTTCTTGGTATTGTTTTGTGTTTAGTGAGTTATTTTGGTTAATTTTTGTTGTGGGTCTTTCGTTAATTCGTTGTAGCCATATTTTCTTATCGAATTCTTATTGTAGTTTTTGTGTGTCGAAACGTATATTGGTTGGAAACCTAGACATTCCTCATACATTTAGCATTTGGAAGACTTAGGTGTAACAACGCCACGTACGATTCGAAGTTGATTGTTTTTTATTTTTGTTTAGTGTGTGTTGTGTTTTCAAGGGTACCATATCTCATCAGGGCGAATCCTCGCTAGCAGGTGTCCAGCGGAAACGAACCAGGCCGCTCCGAGTAAACCACGAGTACAAAGAACGCGTAAAGACATTTCAGAGAAGGGGGTTGTGGTTAGAGCGTGGCATCAATATTGATGAAATGGAGGGGATATGGATTCCAGCGGTAATTACATATAGACATTGGGATCGTTATGTGCAGCACCCCAATGATGCCAGCGAAAAGCTGGTGAGGGAGTTCTATGCATCGATGATTCCGATTGACTTCTTTGCATATGGGTCGGTGCTAGTCCAAGGGCATACAGTCACCCTCACTCCTGAGTTGGTCAACGAATACTTCCAGCTGCCAGACATTCTAGAGTTAGAGAAAGGCTGGGAAGAGCACGCATTCTTCTATCCTTACGATTATAATCTGGCAAAAGCTCTTAAAATAGAAGACTCGGGATGGTGGCAGTACAACCAAAAAGATCTGCTTTAGTCAGAGTTACATCTGTAGATAGCATGGTGGCACGTCTTCTGCACTCACTCCATCTTGCCAAAGTCCCATCGGACCACGCTCACACTACCAGTGGCAAAGACCCTTTTCAGCATTCAAACTGGACTTCGACTTGATATAGGGCAGATCATCATCAGTGAGATACATGAAGCTGCCACCCTGACCAAGGGAGTCTTGCCCTTCCTCTGCCTGATCACGCGGTTTTGCGAGATGGTAGGCATAAACATACATGCTGTCGGAGGTCTAGTGCATTAGCCACAGGCACTTCTTGGTCGCCCAACTTACAATAGATTGGAAAGCGTGCGAAATGCGCCGAGACTCAATTAGGAAGTGGTAGCTCAGGACGATGAGGACCAGGAGCAGGATCCAGCCCATCAGGAAGGTGCTCCTGCAAGACCATTCGCAGGTCCATCCTCAGAGCGAAGACCACATCTTTGTGGCCATAACAAATATGAGAGCTTCTTTAAAAGGACGCATGGATGTCATGGAGGCCGGCATGATCAGTTTGGAGGCCAGGCTTACTACTCACATGGATGTCATGGATGCAAGCATGGAGAAAATCAACTCGACCTTGTTCCAGACATACGCTCGTCACCAGGCCGGGCCGAGTTGGACTACCAACACTCTGCAGCAGCAGCCACCCTACGACTAGGACACCTGAGTTTGTTTTCGACCCTTTTTGTGTTGTTCTTTTATTTGTGTGTTGTTTTATATGTTTGTAGTGTGTCTGTGTTTGGTTTGTGTTTCCTTCCTCTGTGCTGAGTTTCAACATTGAGGACAATATTGATCTTAGGTTTGGGGGTAGAGGTTTTGTGTGTTTTATATTGTTTTTTTAATTCTATTGTAAAGTGTCGTTATTTGAACATCTTTAAGCCTATATTGTTGTTTTGTGTGCACTTTCTGTTAGGAGCCGGTTACTAGTGTCTGCAATAGGTTTGGAATAGTTAGGTATCACTCTTGTCTTTTTGTTTGTTTTGCACTGCATCTTGTCGCACTCTATGTTTCGTTTTTCTGAAAGCATGCTTAGATCAGCCAACTAGGATTAATAGTGGAGACTACGCGATGAGATATTGAGCCTTAGTGTTTTATTCAGAGGGTTTTGTCGTTTATACTCTTTATACACTTATCCTTTTATTCATTGTTTAGATAATCTCACGTAGGTTTGCATTAAGCATTTATGAACTTGTGAATGATTTCGTGGTGTTAAACCTTGTGTTTTAAACTGTTTCTCCCTGTTAGATATGATGTAGGCTATGCATGATTGGGCCACTAAAAGAACCAAAAATTCACCCTAGCCTTATGTGTGTGCTCCATTAGCCATGTTGAAGCCAAACACTTGAGCCTTTTTCATTCTTAACAAATAAAAATCAAAGAAAACTGAGCTTTGTACTGAATTTAGCCATACCTTTGCTTGGATCATATTAAGAGGAAAAGAAAAGAAATTTGAAAAAGGGTGAGTTACAAGAAGTTGAAAAGGTTGTATTGTTGCTGTGTAAAAAAAAAAAATAATAATAATAATAATAAATGGTGAGTTTAGCAAATCGTGAGTAAACTCTTAAGTATGATCAATATACATCTAAGTTGGCTATGTCGACATCATTTACTATTTATGCATATTTATATACCGTTATGCATCTAAGTTGGCTATGCTGACGATATTTATTATTTAAACGTATTTATTTATTGTTATACATATCAAGTTGGCTATGCCGACATAATTTATTATTTATGCAATTTATTTACTGTTGTGCATCTTAAGTTGATTGTGCCGACATTATTTACTTTTTATGCATTTTTATTTATTATTATGAATTTTATTGCTTTTAATTTTAATTAAATTTTCCATATATAAATTTGAAATATATATGGTGGAAATTTAAACTTTATTACATCAGACCAGAAGTTCTAATTTTACATATAATTTTTAGACCAAAAGTTCTTGTTCCATTTGTAATTTTCAGACCAAAAGTTCTGATTCACTTCTGATTATATATGTGATTTTGAGTTCAACAGTTCTGGTTCACTTCTGATTCTATATATGATTTTTAGCTCCAGAAAATCTAAACATGATAAAACTTGCGGATTAAGATTTGATATACTTTAAATTTCTGAAGACAATTACATGTTGTGGGTCATTGATGCTTAATTGCATCTAAAATCTTAAGACCCGGTATATTACAAATACATAACCATAAGGTCTATAGCAAGAATTAAAGACAAATATTACCATGAGAAAGAAATGGTTATTCCTACTGCCCGACCAATTCTGTAACATTCCCAGGAGCGAATGCTAATACACACAGAAATTTTTGGACATGGTCATAGTTATGGTCATGGGCATGAATATAGTGGTTATTAATCCTTAAATCACCATAATGCCAAAAACATTCCCTAGAAATGGAATGTCTTTGAAGTTAACAAGACTAGGGCAAAAGTTTACAGAATAAATCCGTAAAAATAACAAAGACGTTTGTTATGTGTGGTCTAAGGACATTGGGATCGTACATGTCACACACTCAAACACTTGATAGAGATTTATTAAGTGTTTACTTACTAAATATTTCTTCTATCTTCATATACTTTTGCTTTATATTGATGTAATATATTTTATATTTTATTAATTAGTTATCTAACACGATTTTTCTTTGGCCAGAAAATATGAATCTAGAAAATGAAATGTCTACTATTGATAAACAAGACGGAGATATATGTCTTGCTGATAGTGCAATGACACATACAATCCTACGGAATCAGAAATATTTTCGGTGTGACTTTGCTCAAAATAAAGGTTAATACCATATCAGGTCCAACAAATCTGATTGAAGGCTCCGGAAGAGCCACAATAGTTTTACCAAATGGTACTAAATTATGTATCAATGATGTTTTATATTCAAGTAGATCCAGAAGAAATCTGCTTAGTTTCAAAGATATAAGGTGTAATGGATATCATATTGAGACTATAAATGAAAAGAATGTTGAATATCTATGTATTACTTCCAATGATTCGGGCCAGAAGCTCATTATAGAGAAGCTACGTGCTTTCTCATCCGGATTATATTATACGGTTATAAAAAATATAGAGATTTATGCAGTTATGAACCAGAAGTTCTCAGATCCAAATATATTTATGCTTTGGCATAACCTTCTAGATCACCCAGGATCTACGACGATGCAAAGGATCATTGAAAATTCTCATGGACATCCATTAAAGAACGAAGATTCAGTTGTTACGTAAGAATATATGTACTGCATTTCACAAGGAAAGTTAGTGACGAGACCATCTTATTCTAAAGTTGGTTTTGAATCCCCATCATTCCGATAAAGAATTCGAGGGGATATATGTAGACCTATTCATCCCCCTAGTGGACAATTCCGCTATTTTATGGTTCTAATTGATGCATTTGCAAGATGGTCACATGTTTGTTTATTATCTACTCGTTGCTTTTGCTAGAATACTTGCACAGATTATCAGACTTCGGGCACAATTTCCAGATTATCCAATTAAGTCAATACGCCTTAATAATGTTGAGATTGATGTTGAACATCCAGTTCCACATGTACACATCCAGAACGGATTAGCAGAATTATTTATCAAACATCTCCAGGTAATTGCGAGAACTTTATTATTAAGAACACAATTACCAAGTTCTGTTTAGGGACATGCTACTGCATTAATCCGCCTCCGACCCACTGCATATCACCAGTATTCACCATTACAACTTATGTTTGGTCATCAACCTAATATATCTCATTTACTTACTTTTGGTTGTGTTGTATATGTTCCAATTGCTCCTACTCAAAGAACTAAATTAGGTCCCCAAAGACGTCTAGGGATATATGTTGGTTTTGATTCACCATCAATTATTAGATATTTGGAACCTTTAACAGTCATCTTTTTACCACACGATTTGCGGATTGTCATTTTAATGAGACAAATTTTCCATCTCTATAGAAAAGAAAAACTTCTCCTGAAGAGAAGCGGCAATTTTCTTAGAAGGTTTCAAGTTTCAAGTTTGATTCATCTAGATCCATACACATCTCAATGTGAGAATGAAGTGCACAAGATAGTGTATCTTCAAATAATTACTTATCATTTACTAGATGCATTTACAGATGCTAATAGGGTAACAAAATCGTATATACCAGCTGCTAATGTACCAGCCCAAGTGATTGTTTCATAAGAACAATCTAAACAGTTGGCAGCAACTGAATCATTTATTGTACGACAGAAGCGTGGCAGACAACTTGGATCAAAAGATACAGTTCCTCGGAAGAGGAAAGTAAATTATCAGGATTTTGATGTAAATAAAACTCGAGTTACAAATAAATCCACTTTCTCTGAATCAACTCCAGTAAAGATAAATATCCCTAAAGAGACACAAGTCCCTAAAGTGGCAGAACCCCCTAAAGTGGCAGAAGCCCCTGTAGTGGCAGAAACCCCTGAAGTGGCAGAAATCCCTGAAGAGAAACAAGAAACTAAAAATGAAGAAATATCCATAAATTATACAAGAGAAATGTGGAATCGTGAAGAAACAATCATCGATGATATATTTTCATACACAGTAGCTACTGAAATTATTAATGGTGATTACAAACCTCATGGTATTGATGATTGCAGACAAAGGCATGATTGGCCTAAATGGAAAGAAGCAATTCAAATAGAATTAAATTCTTTAGCCAAATGTAAAGTATTTGGACCTGTAGTCCAGACACCTGAAGATGTCAAACCCGTCGAATATAAATGGGTTTTTATACGGAAACGAAATGAGAAAAATGAAGTCGTGAGATATAAGGCACGACTCGTAGCACAAGGTTTCCTGGTATTGATTTCTAGGAAACGTATTCACCGGTGATGAATACGATTATATTCTGATTTTTATTAAGTATAACTATTTCAGAAAAGCTTGAAATGTGTCTAATGGATGTAGTGACTGCTTATTTATATAGGTCACTCGATTCAGATATTTATATAAAAATCTCCGAAGGATTTAAAATGCCAGAAACATATAAATCGAGATCTCGTAATTTATATTTGATAAAGTTGCAAAAATCTCTGTATGGATTAAAACAATCTGGGCGGATGTGGTATAACCGTCTTAGTGAATATCTGATCAAAAAAAGGTATATTAATGATCCGGTATGCCCATGTGTTTTTATAAAGAAATCTGAATCTGAATTTGTTATTATAGCAGTAGATGTTGATGATATGAATTTAATTGGAACTCTTGAAGAGCTCCTAAAAACTGCTGAATATTTGAAAAGGGAATTTGAAATGAAAGACTTGGGAAAAACGAAGTCTCGGCCTGGAGATCGAGCATAACCTAAATGGAATACTTGTCCATCAATCAGCATATATTGAAAAGATTCTTAAAAAATTTAATATGGACAATGCCCATCCGTTAAGTACTCTTATGATTGTTAGATCTCTTGACCCTAAAAACGATCTATTCCGACCTAAAAAAGATGATGAAAAGATGCTTGATCCTGAAGTACCATATCTTAATGCGATTAGTGCTCTATTATATCTTGCACAATGTACTAGACTTGATATTGTATTTTCAGTAAATTTATTGGGAAGATTCAGTTCAGCACCAATGTAAAACCCGATTCGTAATTTCGATAGAATATATATATATTCGGTATATAGTGTAAAAATGAATCGTAATGTAAATTGATTTAACCCCTATTAGAAATATTGTTTTCATGGTACATTTGAATGATAATAGATCCAACTGAATATTGGTAAAGTCAATTTGGTAATTGGATAAGTATGAAATATTTTTAGAATTTAATTTCATGGTAATGACATGAGTATTATATGGAAAAATTTTCCTAAAAAAGCACAATCCATGTGAAATAAATGAACCAATCATGAAATGCCAAGTCAAAAATTAGTGGATGATATAATTAATGAAATAAAATGTGATTGGTGGATTAGTTTGATAATTAATAAATGATTGGTAAATCACATATGATTAATTGTAAATTGTTGCCATTTTATGAATTGTAAAAGTCAAGGAGGCATGTTGCAATTAGAGATATAATATATATATATATATATATATATATATATATATATATATACACACACACACACACAAGTGAGTGGAGACTCCACTCACCAAATTTCAAGTCAACAGGGTGAAGGAAAAACCAGAAAACAAAACAGAACAAACCAGAAAATTTGAGAAAGAAAGAAAGAAAAGAAGAGAAGAAGAAAAAGAAAGAAGAAGAGAGCGGCGGCCGAAGAAGGAAGGAAGCAGTCCGACTGAGAGGAAGAAGAAAGAAAGAAGAAGAAGAAAAGAGGGAGCAGAACCAGCCAAGGGAACCAGAAAACAGAGCAGAGTTGGCCGAAGAAGAGAAGGAAAGGAAAAAAGAAAAAGAGAGGAAAGAGAAGGAGAGAGCAATGGTAGAAAAAGAAGAAGAAGGGAGAGAGCAGCTGCCGAGAGGAAGAAGAAGAGAAAGAAGAAAAAAAAAAGATAAAGGAAGAAGAAGTTAAGTCTCGGCCAAGCATGAGGAAAAATGGGAGAAGGAAGAAAAAAACTAGTTGATCCTCAGTTTGTGTATTCAAATCAGGTTAGTGTGATAATATTTATTGTGTTGTAGAATTATTAAATGATATTTGAAGAAATCTTAGAGTTGAAATAGTCTGGGACAGCATATGATTTATGGGTAATTAATTGATTTAGGGGTTAATGTTGTTTTTGTTCTTAAATTGAGTAAAAGATTGTGTTTGATTAATTTTAGGGACTCAATTATAGAGAAATATAATTATTGGAGCTGTTATGAACCTAGAATAAATATTTGTAAGTGCCGAAAATGTTTTTAGAGTTAATTTGGTTTGATTTTGAGTAAGGTATCCTAAGTTTGAGTTAAAAATAAATATATGCGGACACGGAACTTTGAGATGAATGTCAAATTAGAAATTAATATGATTATGGAACTGTCCATAATTGCCACATATTTTGATATTTGAGATTTTATATTGAGTTGGTTTTAAATTAGAAGTTTAATTGTGTAGGTGGAGGTAAATCAAGTGTGGGAGAAGAAGTAAAATAGTAGGAAGGAGTTTCGATGTCAAGGAACACGGAATCGTGAGTGCAAAATTATATTTTTAGTTAAAATATATTCTAGTATGTTTTCCAGTTTAATTTGATTATTTATGACTTTATATATATGTTGATTTATTTACATGTATTTTATAATTAAAATATAATTGATTTCCTCATATATATTTCAATTAAAGTATTTTCATATTTCAGAATTTTTGAGTTTCTTTTCACTCGATGAAAATATTTATGCATGGAATTTAGTTAAAGAAATATATTTTAGTTATATTTCAAGCTTTTAGAAAAAAATATATAAATATTTTTCAAGCCAATAGGATACCCATTTATTATCAGAATTATCAGAATTTATCAACTTATCAGATTTATTAGCAGTAGACTCGGCCGATACACCCCATTTGTGTAGGGCAAATTAAAGGGGGGACAATCCGCTAACTCTAGGGGGGTTGAGTCTGTCGAGTCTGTCAGATTGGGGTGTTGTCTCGCTATATGTAGGCGATGCAGAATTCCGCCACATAACCAGTGAGATGTCTTTTATCATATTATCAGAGTCACTAGTGCGGCGCCAGATTAGTCGCTTGGTGACACCCTCCATATGGTACGGTGCCAGTTGAGTCGCCCTATGGATTATCAGTTATCAAATATGGGTTTCCAATTGGCATTATCATAAAAGTATATTATCAGAAAAGCATTATCAGAAAAGTTTTATCAGAAAAGTATATTATCATAAAAGCTTTATCAGAAAAGTTTTATCATAAAATTATATTTTCAGAAAAGTTTTATCATAAAAGTATATTATTTCAGCTTTTCAGTTTTCAGAAATATATATATATATATATATATATATATATATATATATATTATCTCAGTATTACAGTTATCAGAAAAATATATTATTTCAGTATTTCAGTATTCAGAAAAAATATATTATCTCAGTATTACAGTTATCAGAAAAATATATTATTTCAGCTTTTCAGTTTTTAGAAAAATATATTATCTCAGCATTTCAGTTTTCAGAAAAGTATATTATTTCAGTTTTTCAGTTTTCAGAAAAGTAAATTATTTCAGTTTTTCAGTTTTCAGAATAGTATATTATTTCAGTTTTTCAGTTTTCAGAAAAGTGGCCAAGTCAAAAGTTATAATAGAATTTTAAATTATTTCATTGATTAATTTAAAAGTAATTATTTAGGCTTGGCCATCAAATTTTATAGTTATAAATTCTCAGCTTGTATTTGAAAAAAAATATTCAGTTTATTAGTTTTCAGAAATAGAAGAATGTTTGAAAAGATATTCAGTTTATTAGTTTTCAGTAATAGCAGATAGTTTGAAAAGTTTCCGTTAAATTCAAAGTTAATCTCATTATATTAAAGGTTTCTCAGTAAATTAGAAACGCATTCACTGAGCTCCTTTAGCTAACTATTCTTTTGTATTTTATGTTTTAAAACCCCATACAGGTGCAGGTACGAGTGGTGCACACGCAGCTAGGTCTCCTACAGCGGATTAGGTAGGCCCAGGACGACGAATGCATTTATTTTGGTTTTTGTATTATCAATTATTTATTACTTTGGTCATGTAAATATAATATACAGGTTTTGTGTAAATACGTTTTTGGTATTTAAGTAATCTCATGATTTTTGGTGTAAACATGTGCATATGAGTACATGTTTCGTCCAAAAATAAGTACATATTTTAGTGAATTCATATTTTTAATAATTTTCTATTTTGATATTTAAACTGTTTGGGTTGTGGTTGATTTGAGACAGACCTGAGGTCCTATGGTAGTTGAGAAAATACAAATTTAGAAGTGTACAGTTTTTTAGTGTAGGTCTCCTGATTTTGGTAAATTTTAGAAAAATAAGGGAGACTCTGCCGAAATTTTAATAAAATAGATTTTGTAAAAAAAAAAATCCACAACCTTTTGCCGCCAGAATGATAAGGAATTAGAAATTATAAAAAGAGTTCGCTTCATGGAATCTTCTAGTTTCGTCAATTAGATTCTGGGAGATTTCCATTGGAGTGCCCGACGGGGCCGCTGGAGTCTACAGTAGAGGATTCTGGGGCGAGTCCCATCAGAGTGGTATCAGAGCCCGGTTTTAGAAAACTGGGTTATCAGCGGTTTTAGAAAACTGGGTTATCAGTACATTTTTTTAAAAAAAAAAAAAAACTATTTTTATGGATAGTATATTGTTTTCAGCAATTTGTTCCTTTTGAATTTCTGCATTTACATGACCATATCATTATTAAATTTTCAGTTGTTATGCATCATTGAGGTCGCCCACGTATAAGGAGAGTAGCTGCAGAGCGCTCTGTACCAAAAGGGGAGCGGGTAGATGAATCCGTTAATGCTCCTACGCACAAGACCTCTCCTGAGCCAGCCCAGCCTGTAGTACCAGAGGGTGGAAACTTAAACACTGCCCAAATGGCCGAAGTATTAGCAGCGGCATTGTAGCGACCGTGGGAGCATAATGTCTCCATCAAGCGCGCCCACAAATTAGGCACGAAGTCATATGATGCTATTGGTGATCCGGAGTGTGCTCTTTCCTGGTTGGAGACTAATGAAGAAATTTTCCAGGTTATGGGGTACACAGAGGAGTTGATGGTTACTTACTCAGTATTCCTGCTGAAGGATAAGGCAAAGGATTGGGTTCTTTGCTTTGTAAAAGGGTATCTTTGTATTGCAAAAGGCAATATAAATCTCTTCCATATTATTTTGTTTTCTAGTTTGTTCTCTCCCACTATATTTTTATTTTCTTCTCACAATAGTTCTCCGGGTATAGTTATGATTTTATTCTATAACTTAGATCACTACATATAAATAAATAATAATGTAATACAAGTAGTTTCTCATTTTTATTTTTTTTAAAAGGGAGATGGATATCCTAGACGTGCTTTTTTTTCTTTTCTTTTCTGTTCTCTAAATGTGACACCAGTCGATTGAGGGGTCTGTTGGCAAGTCCCACTACACTATAGGGGAAGAGTCTCTCCACCTTTTATATATTTATCGATAAATATGATATTTGAATTTCTATCACGAAAATATCAACAAGTAACACCTTGCTTGCTTGTAGTACCTCCTCCTAATTTTATATAACTTTCTAGACCATAATAAATAGTTGTATCGTCAAAGGTAAATTGTCATGGTGATTGGAGCTTCACAAGCTCCCTTAACCCACCAAAATTTAAAATTTGATAATGTAAAAATTGTCTCACCACTACCTATAAAACCACAATAAGTGTGATGAGAGGGGAGTATAGGGTTTCGGATATGAAAGTAAATATTCGGATCGTATTAGTAGGTTTTAATCTTAATAGATTCCGACAGTTCTCTGACTCATTTGGGTCGGATTTTAAAAAAATAAAAAATAAAAAATAAATAGTTGTACCATCAGGAGTAGGGACCACCAAAAATGAAAACCAATATAACTTTGTAGGCTCGGTCCCGTTGATAATTAAACTGGGCCAGAGGTCCAACAAACATGACCGAGCAGTTGTGTAGATAACGCGCGCAAGATTCTGTCAAAAGCTGTTTGTTGGTCAACCCAGCGGAACACCACTCGTGTTGTGCAAAAAATGTCTCAACTGTCGAAACTCTATCTCTTCACTTACAATTCTATTCAGGCCTTTGGTTGGTAAAGAAAACACTTGAAAAAAAATTTCTCTTCCTTTTCACTTCTCTCCGTCTCTCTTGTCTTTCTATCTATCTATGATCTATCTGTGTTATGTACAATGGAGTAGTTATGTTTTGGGTTTTTTTTTTTTAATTTATTTATTTGGTGTGGCAGGGCAATTTCTTTCTTTTTGATTTTGAGCAACTTTTTGTCAACCAAGTCCATCAATGGCGCTTATGCTTCTGCTGGAGAACTTATCTGTAAGTCTTCTGTTTACATTTTTCGATTTGTAGTTTATTTTATTATTACTTTCTGTTTGTTTCAAGAGAAAATGAGGGATCATAAATTATTCAATTTCATGCTTAGATTTTTAAGCTACCTAATTGTGCTAAAAAAAACAGTAGATAAAGTGATATATATGGGTTGTTAAATAATTTATTGATTTTCTGCTTTGAACTTTGAAGGTTTGCTACAAACTTGTTCATTTTTGGAAGTTGTACATGGAGCCATAGGTAAAGTAAATTCTGTCGAATTTTTCGACTATATATCTTTTTGAAAAGGTAATGAAAATTTGGGTTTTTTTTTTTTTTTTTTGGGGGGGGCTGATTCTGGTTTTGGAATTAAAGGTATTGTTCCAAGTGGAGTTTTGTTTCCTCTGATGCAATGGGGTGGGAGGACTTTTGTCTTGCTAACAATTGCTCGGAGAATTGATGAGGTGCTTGATAATGTCATCCGATCTCTCGATGTTATACTTAGTTATTAAATCATTTTTTTGGACTTGTATATGCCTGTTTATGGCATGCTTTTTTATGTTCACTATAATTGCAATTTATCCACACCAGCAAGAACTGACAATATACTATAATTATAATCGTATTTTGTCTTCCGTTGAATCTCTATAGGTGCAGGAGTTGCCATCAGTTTTTATAACTTTTGTCGCTTGGAGTTTATCTGAGGTGAGTTGATTTTCTTCTATGCTTACGGATATTTATCTGCAAATTTCATGGTTTGTCCACTAAAATCTTGGAACTTTGGCATGTAATGCCAATGTCTATTGGTTGATGTTTTATTAAGACTTACTATTGAAGAAAATGTGATGCTGTGTGAATGGAGCCTCACACTACATTTCAAAATATCGAAACTGAAATAACTGTATGACATCACGAGGTTCTCAGTAACGGAGCTCGTTTCTTTGTTTCCAGCGAGCATTAAGATAGTTGCTACAGTTTGGAGTTTTCACAAACCGTGTCTTTGTATGGAGTAATTGTCCTTTCTTTCTTTTCTTCGTGTGTGTGTGTGTAGCAGTTATGGTGTAGTCTTTTTCAATCATTGTGCTTTATATCTGTTTTATCACTTCATTTTTGTCCATCCACATAGTATTTTTGAGTAGTGAATATATATTGTGTCACGTATGTTTTCAGTTTCATTTCGTTTTGGCTTCACAATATTAACAGTCTAAGGTTATATGACCATCTCCTCAATGCAGGTAATCAGGTATCCGTATTATGCTTTAAATTGCATCGGAAGTTGTCCATCTTGGATCACCTACCTCAGGTTTAACTTTACTCATTAAAAAAAATTGTAATTAAGCAGAAGCCAATATAATAATAAATACATCACAGATATATACATAATTCGTTTCCCTTTTGTAGGTACACCGCATTCATCGTACTGTATCCTATTGGACTTGTTCCTGGCGAAAGTGAGTCCGTGATTTCCTATTCATCTCTTTCTTATGCATAGTTGATGGAATCGAATAGTTAGATTAGGATCTCTATCTCTTCTCTTTGTTAATTTATTTCCATCTTATGACTAATTTGTTATTTTAACTGGATATTATGTGTGTATTGCAGTGTGGCTCATGTATGGAGCACTTCCATATATACAGAAGAAAAATCTCTACGCAGATTACTTTGCCGCTCTCCCCTTCAACTATTACAATTTTGTCATGGTATGTCTGATCACTGATATATTTTTACTTAGTTTTATGTAGATCAGGAAATCTGTGTTCTTTTTGTTTTAACATTTTCTTACTCGGGGCATAAAATGTCGTTCAATTGGCAACAATTTAATTATATGACAAGCTTCAGGGATCACAAGCTTATTAAGTGAGACAGCCCTGTCATGGTAACTGTTGTAGGATGAAAATAAAGCGACAAGGTTGACACCCTGCATTTTTCTATGATAGTCTTCAAACATCTTGCATTAGCAACATTATTCAACTTTGTAAATTCATCATCACTGGCAGTCACCTTTTAGAATCTCTAAAAGGCCGTGCCAGCTATTAGAGAACCCACATATGAAGTTAATAGAAGATGGAATGAATCCCACATTGAAAAAATATAAAGCAATAGACGGGTATATATATATCAAGTGGTGCCATGATGCAATTATTTAGCATGTGAATGCTTGATGAAGTGTTTAATGAGGTGTTGAAGACTAAGTCCACGCACGTGGGTCTTAGTGGAGCTGTTGAGTTAAAAGACCAAGTCTTCAAGTCTCTGTTTTTATTTTCTGTTTTGTTTTTATCCTTTTTCCAGTATTCTGTTTTGCTCAGATTTTTTAGCAAATAAGCTCCGATTATATTGGAGATAGATTGCCTTTGGTTTGATTTTTAGTTTTGTTTTTACCGTAACATGCCATAACCCAATAGGCTAGTCTTTTGGATTATGAGGTTATCCACAATATATATACCACTTCTCATAAAAATATAAAAAATGTAATCAAGCACTAAGTGTGCAAACTTTACACCAGCTTTCGTGTTTTGAAGCATTATTTGCACACCTTGAGTTTTATAGGTTAAAATTGTGGTTATTATGATGAGTAACTTATAGCATTATTGATGTTTCCGGGATCATTAACCAAAATGGTCCCAGTTTCATAGTTTGTTGCTATGGAAGATAATTTGTACCTATTAGTTTTGGTTTGTTGCCTTCTTGGTGTTATATTTGCTGAGTTAAAGTTCTCTGATCGGAAACTGGTTGTTTCTCTTCTTGCTTTATGATCATAATGCCCGAAAGTTTTTCGTCTGATTATTTTCCTGCTCTTTTTCGTGCTCATAACGTATCTGTTACAAGTTATGTAATGATATCAATCTCTCGATACAGGTTCTGCTTGTGTGTTACCCCTTCCTCTGGTTAAATCTTTACCTATATTTGATGAAGCAACGGCGATCAAAACTGGGTAAACGCCATGAGAAGAAGCAAAAGTGAAGGTTAGAGCTCCTCAGTTTTGTGTACGCAATTGATTGTTAGTTAGATAGTGACTAGTAAATTTCCAAATATTGTGACACTCCTACTGGGGAGAAAACAAACGATTCGAAAAAGGAAACAACTGCGATATTTCGTCCTTGGGCCTACATGGCAAACTATTTTAAACCAGATGCCCGTTAAGTGATCATTTTCATTAATTTTTCATTGTTACGTTTTCGGATTTAAATATGCAATACATAGCACAATAGTAAACCACCAACTGATCTGTGGTTTTGGAGCTAGCCTCCAAATTTTTTTAATCTTTTGAGCTGCTGACTCCAATTATTTAATCGAAGTAAATGGATGTGTACCTAACCTTCGGCAAAGGAGCAGAAAATGAAGAAATAGTGAACAAATGATTGAAGAAAAAACAAGACAAAGTTCACAGGAATCAACAATTAACAAAGGCAAGATTATACAAACACACACCAAAGTGCCCACAATTTGAAAAAACCAAATAGATCCATCCACCCAATTAACTTTCAAATCATTTTTTTTGCACCAGTTGAACCAAAAGAGAGAAACTAGGTCCTTAAAAATCTGTGGATGGCAGCTGCTCATGCGTGCTTGGGGCAATGAAGAAGAGGGAGTAGACAATGGCAGCGATGGCGGATCCGACGAATGGACCGAGCCAGTAGACCCAGTGGTTGTCCCATGTCCAGCTGACCACGGCTGGTCCGAAGGAGACAGCAGGGTTCATGGATGCCCCATCGAAGGCACCACCAGCCAAGATGTTAGCACCCACAATGAAACCAATTGCAATGGGTGCAATGGTTCCAATGTCACCCTTCTTTGGGTCCACGGCTGTGGCGTACACCGTGTAGACCAAACCAAAGGTCATCACGATCTCGAAAACGACCGCGTTCCATACACCAACACCAGAAGACAAGCTGAATGCAGATGTTTCCTGCACCATAACAATACAACGTTTCCTTTATTTTTTGAAAATATCATGTTTTAGTACTCATTTTGCAAATTCATATCAAATTTTCAACTTGTAAACATGTTAAAATACCAACCAATCCACCAGTTGCAAACTTGAGAAGCAAGCAAGCAACCACAGATCCTAGGCACTGGGCAACCCAGTACAATACACTCCTGGCCAATGTAATGTGACCGCCTATCAAGGCACCGAAGGTCACGGCAGGGTTTACATGTCCACCGGAGATGTTTGCGCCCACTGAAACCGCCACGAAGAGAGCAAAGGCATGAGCAACTGCGGCAGCCACTAGACCCGCCGGAGTGGTTGAGCCATTGTCAGTCAGCTTGTCTGCCAAAATATTCTCATTTTAGTTTAATTTCTTTATTTAGCATAATATATAACTAAAACTTTCTTATGTTACTAAGATTCGATCTCAAAACCTCTTATATAACTCAGTTTAAATTATAAAAAAAAAAAAAAAACGTTTGAGTTATCTTACTCATTAATCTTCAATTTAGAGAAAATTAATACGTAAACGGAAATTTGAAATTAAGAAGTAATAGTAGTAGGCTTACTAAAAGCCATGCCGGACCCTTCTCCTGCGAAAACAAAGATAAGCATTGAGATGAACTCTGCGAGACCTGCCTTGAGAGCATCGGGTTGGCCAATTTCGGCCGGAGATCCCACGGCGATTCTAGGCATTTTTTTGGGGGTGGG
The DNA here is from genome assembly GCA_003430845.1 of Xanthoceras sorbifolium. Lineage (NCBI taxonomy): Eukaryota > Viridiplantae > Streptophyta > Magnoliopsida > Sapindales > Sapindaceae > Xanthoceras > Xanthoceras sorbifolium. The sequence continues at coordinate 9,456,523 of CM010620.1, read as the reverse complement.
GGGAATTTAGTTTAGCTTTGAGATTGCTCTTTGTTGCTTGCTTGATTTTTCAGCTCACTATAGAGGTAGTTATATATATATAGCGGACTGCAATGTAACAGTTTCGTAACCGGAATAGCGGGTTACCAACCGGTAACAGTATATTTTCAACGATAAAAAAAGAGGGAACCCTTTTCGTGGTAGCCTCCTGTCATTGTTAAGGTCGAGCCTCCCATTTGTTCCCGTTTTGCCACGTGTACGGCTGATGTGACTTGGACCGGCAATCGATTGGCTTTGATCACCGGCTAATGGTGGTGGTGTGTGTGCGCGTGGGGTCCCACAAATGATTGCTGTGGTTTTTTGGCTTTCTTCACCGACCATGTGATTGTTTATAGAGTGGTGACGTGGACCCCCGGGGTGGTTAGTTGCGCTGGCTTCATTATCATGCACTAATCAGACTTTATTTATGTAAATTCAAATTAGTTTTTTTTTTTTTTTTTTTTAATTTTGTTGGTTTAGTGGTGTGATCATCATCAATGGAGTGGATGATGGCAATCACAGGTCAGATGATGATGGTGATGCAGCAAGCTGGGCCGTCGACAAGGAGTTGTGGGCCCATTAGGTGGATGAAAGTCATTGGTTGAGAGGCATGAAGTAAGCTCCACGTCACTGTTGTTAGGCGCTTGGGTTTGGGTAGATTATTGTGAAGCGTGATCATAGGATTTAGTTAAATTAATGGTTGAAAAGGCAGAAAAGCCTATTAAATTATAATTTGTTTAAGTTATTTCATTGTTAATTTCGAGATGTTTTGTGGATAAATAAATAAAATCTGAGAAGATTTTTTCATATGCTGTGAGTAGCTTTTCCGATTGTATTTATAATAATTAATATTATTAGATCTCAACATACCCTTAACTTAATTGTTATTAGCTTTTTAAAAAAAGATAAAGAATTGATACATATTTATTATCATGTATCTGTATAAAAATTTTCGCATATAATTTTTTTGTTATAATAAAAACAAATGCTGTGAGTATTATTTAAGAATTAAAATCGATTCGCTCTATAAAAGAAGATATCAATGAACTTCTATATATAAATTTCACATGATTCAGCTAATTGTCTTGATCGTGGAATATTATTGAGAAATAGGCATCTGTGTTATCAAAAGATTTTTGACAATTATTTCTAGTATGAAATGAGTCAATCATTCACTTTAGTATCTTATTGAATAAAAATGGTGATATTCTTCCTTCGTTGATCGAGAATTTCGATTGGTTTTTTTTGGGGAGTATATTATACATTTTCTTGATTTAATTAATTATTGGGAATTTAGCAAAATTGCCCAAAAATCATAAAACAGTTGCAAAACTACCCAGACTCCACTAATTTTTGCAACCTCTACCCAAAGACTTTGTTTGGACAAAATTGCCCTTACTTTTACATTTGACCCACTGCACTTTCTTCTTCTTCTTCGCACTGTCTTCTTCTTCTTCTTCATCTAGGCAAATTTCTTCACCTCACCCCGTTCTCTCTTCGTCTCTTCTTCTCTTCTCTTCTTCACATTTTCTTATTTTTCCTCTCTTATCTTCTCCATAAATCTCTTATCCAACCTAAACCAAGAAATTCTCAAGTTATCTCTTGCAAATAAACCATCGATCCATCTCACAAAGTCTTTTTCTCCATCAAAAATTTCAAGATTAGTGTTAAATTTTTTTTTTTTTTAGTCAATGCACACTTTTATGGGTTTTGAATCAGTTGTAAGCATTTCACATTTGTTAATCCTCCATTAAAAAAAATGAAGAACGAATTTTTATAATTTTTTTTTTCATCATGCCGGCCCGATGCTTTTGGCCCGATGGTTTTTCTTCATGTTTTTTCATCGTTTTTGGCCCGATGGTTTTCATCATGTCGGCCCGATGGCCTTGGCCTGATGGTTTTCATGATGTATTTTCACATGGCGGTCCGATGGCCTTGACCCGATGGTTTTCATCATGTATTTTCAAATGGCGGCCCGATGGCCTTGGCCCGATGGTTTTCATCATGTATTTTCAAATGGCGGCCCGATGGCCTTGGCCCAATGGTTTTCATCATGTATTTACACATAGCGGCCCGATGGTTTTCATCATGTATTTTCAAATGGCGGCCCGATGGCCTTGACCCGATGGTTTTCATCATGTATTTTCAAATGGAGGCCCGATGGCCTTGACCCGATGGTTTTCATCATGTATTTTCACATGGCGGCCCGATGGCCTTGGCCCGATGGTTTTCATCATGTATTTTCAAATGGCGGCCCGATGGTTTTCATCATGTATTTACACATGGCGGCCCGATGGTTTTCATCATGTATTTTCAAATGGCGGCCCGATGGCCTTGGCCCGATGGTTTTCATCATGTATTTACACATGGCAGCCCGATGGCCTTGGCCCGATGGTTTTCATCATGTATTTTCAAATGGCGGCTCGATGGCCTTGACCCGATGGTTTTCATCATGTATTTTCACATGGCGGCCAACTGATCTTAGAAAATACATCGGGCCAAGGACATCGGGCCGCCATTTGAAAATACATGATGAAAACCATCGGGCCGCCATGTGTAAATACATGATGAAAACCATCGGGCTAAGACCATCGGGCCGCCATTTGAAAATACATGATGAAAACCATCGGGTCAAGGCCATCGGGCCGCCATGTGAAAATACATGATGAAAACCATCGGGCCAAGGCCATCGGGCCGACATGATGAAAACCATCGGGCCAAAAACAATGAAAAAACATGAAGAAAAACCATCGGGCCAAAAGCATCGGGCCAAGCTCATCGGGCGAAAAGCATCGGGTCGGCATGATGAAAAAAAAAATTTATAAAAATTCGTTCTTCATTTTTTTGATGGAGGATTAATAAATGTGAAATGCCTACAACTGATTCAAAACCCATAAAAGTGTGCATTGAATAAAAAAAAAATTTAACACTAATTTTGGAATTTTTGATGGAGAAAAAGACTTTGTGAGATGGATCGATGGTTTATTTGCAAGAGATAACTTGAGAATTTCTTGGTTTAGGTTGGGTAAGAGATTTATGGAGAAGATAAGAGAGGAAAAATAAGAAAATGTGAAGAAGAGAAGAGAAGAAGAGACGAAGAGAGAACCGGGTGAGGTGAAGAAATTTGTCTATATGAAGAAGAAGAAGAAAAAGACAGTGCGAAGAAGAAGAAGAAAGTGCAGTAGGTCAAATGTAAAAGTAAGGGCAATTTTGTCCAAACAAAGTCTTTGGGTAGAAGTTGCAAAAATTAGTAGAGCCTGGGTAATTTTGCAACTGTTTTTTGATTTTTGGGTAATTTTGCTAAATTCCCTTAATTATTGACATAAAATGAATGAAAAAATATTGAAGTGTCAAAATCATCTAATAGTTGGTCATTCATGAATTATGTCACGTATTGTCCTAGGATTAAACAGTATGCCATATGATTTCATTAAAAAATCAATAATCAATAATCAAAAATCATCATTTTGATACAAAAAAAAAAAAGGGCTAATTGCAATAAAGTACCTTAACGTTTGGTTATATTACAATGAAATCGTGAGTTTAGCCTTAATTATATGTTAATACCCTTACCTAACTGGTTAATTGCATGTTAGTACCCTTGACTCACTAGTTGACCGTTAGAGTTGACGGTCAACCAATAGTCAAAGGGTATTTTGATCTTTTTGACTTTAATTTATTTTTAAAAAATAAAAATAAATTATAAATTATAAAAAAAATTAAATAAATCTCCACCGTCCATCAAAATTGATGAACGGTGGAGATTATATTGAAAAAAAAATTAAAAAAAACTTAAAATTAAAATAAAAAAATAAAAAAAAAATTATATATTTAGTGTTCTTGGTGTGGATGTAACACCCCCTGACTCGACCCGTTTGGATCGACTCAGGGAGCGCTACCGGGTTTTCAAATACTTTCTTAATTCTGTTTATAAACTGAAAATCATATAATTTATAATTTAAAAACCTTTTCGAGTGAGCCCATTAAAATTCAGTTTTAAAAATTTCGGCAGAATTTCCTCTGTTTTTCTGATTTCCCAAAACCTGTTTTCAAATCAATCTCAAACCAAATATAATCCACAACACTTCAAATATCATTTCATTCAAATGCACACTCTGCCGTTTAGTACAACTTTCAAACAGTTTTTAAAATAAAATAATTTATAATCCAATATTTACAAACCTTTAACAACCTTTAAAAATGAAAAACACAAATCATAAATTTAATTACAAAACACAAATATAAACCACAATTACAAATCTCTGTATATGCATGCAATCTACACATATTATACAACAATATATTTATATATCTACCCAAATGTAGTGACTCTGGTTCTCTGTCAGCAACTCTCTTTTCAATCTTTGGCCTCTTCAGTATCCTTGTGACCTACGCGCAGTAAACATCAACGCGCTAAGCATATAGTTTAGTGGGTGTACACTAAAATAAATTTCAAAATCATATAAAACACTAAATTGTAAATTCAGAAATTCAGAAAGATATATAAATAAACAATAAAGCTTTAAGTCAAAATTTTAGAAATATAAATATATAAAACAAACGTGGTATTTTAATTACTGAAACTATATAGACACAAGGTATTTCAAATGTTTCTGGGTTTCAATTTCAATATCATTTCTTTATTTTCCATAACATTTTCTAACTATCAATTCTCAATTGGGCCCGTGATACACATAACAGGGTTTACAGGACTGGATTACGGGTTTTACAGTTGGGTTTCCCATCTCATATGAAATGGTATCCCTATATAAACAGTTGGTTTCCCATTTCACGAGGAAATGGTATCCATATCTTTTCACAGTCGGTTTCCCATTTCACGAGGAAATGGTATCCGTATTTAACAGTCGGTTTCCCATTTCACAAGGAAATGGTATCCGTATAATCAATATCAGAGGCATCATAAATCACGGTGCAGTACTGCCATATATTCACCCAATTGACATGTCAATCTCCTATATCCATATATCCCTATACATATATCAGGGCCGTTCAAATATCATAACAAATTAGTTCTTTGGTTTTAGAAATCAACGAATATCAATTTCAATCAAACTCCATAAATAGGAAAACCAAACAATAGTTGTAAACCAGTTTTTAAAAACATACGCTTTAGTTCGAATTTCTATAATAGCAGAATATTGCACAAATAGTTCCAACAATATGCAAAAAATGAAATACGAGTATATAAACAAATCAATACAAATATATAAAATCCATAACTATATTTCCAGACTTACTAATTCAAAACATTTATCGAAAATAAGTTCAGAAACGTGTGTACACCAACCTGGATACCGTTTTACGACAGTTTTCTTTCTGGATTTTCCTTTCTCCTTTCTTCCTCTTCTCCCATTTTTCCTTCTCTTTTCTTTCTTTTCTTTTCTTCTTCTTTCCCTTTTCTTCTTCTTTTCTTTTTCTTCTTCTTCTCTTCTTCTTCTTTCTTTTCTTTTCTTTTTCTTCTTCTCTCGTTTTCTGCTCTCTCTCTTTTTTATCTGTTTCGATGGCTTCCTCTAGAAGCTAAATTTTTTTTTATATCATTTCGGTCATCGCGACATGTGGTCGCGCCACCTGGTCGCGGTACTCACTAGAAGGCTTCCACCGCTTTCATCGCGGTACCATGGTCGCGCTGGTGGTCGCGTTGCTCACTGCCTGAATTTGATATTTTTCACTGCGAACAGCTCATCGCGATCTGTGGTCGCGGTGCTCACTGCCAGAAATTTCATTTTTCACCGCGAGCAGCTCATTGCGATCTGTGGTCGCGGTGAGGGTTGCAGTACTCACTATCACTTTTTCTTCACTTCATGCAATCGTTCTGGACCGCTCCATCTGGTCTATCTGGAAACCATAAAAAAAATAAACATACATTTAATTACATTTTATACCCCTCGAATCTCAAAATTTATATATCCACATTTTCAAAATTAATTATTCAAAATTAGGGATGTTATAGTGGAGATCCAATCTGGATCTCCACCGTCCATCAATAGATCCAGATTGGATCTCCACCATCCATCAACATTGATGGATGGTGGAAATCCAATCTGGATATCCATACCAAGAACACAACCTAAAAAGTAAAAAAAAAAATAAAAAAAATTCATCAACGGATCTCTGTCGTCGATCCATTGCCGACGGAGGATCCATCGCCGACAGAGCGCTTTGCTCCGTCGTCGATGGAGCAGTGCTCCATCACTGCTCCATTGGCGACGGAGCAACTGCTCCATTAACGGGAGCAGATCTGCTCCCGTTGATGGAGCAGATCTGGGTTCAACAATTTTTTTTTTTTTTTTTTTGTTCTTGATGTTCTTGGTGGAGATCCAGATTGGATCTTCACCAAGAACACCAAAAAAAATTTTAATATGAAATATTTTTTTTAACTTTTTTTAATTGTATGATTTTAAAAAAAAAAATTTTAAAATGTATCTCCACCGTCCATCAAGATTGATGGATGGTGGTGATCCATTTTTAAAAATTTTAATTTTTTAATTTTTTTTAATTTTTATTTAATTTATTTTTTTAAAACTATAGGCAATTATGTCATTTTATACAAAAGTCAAAGTCAAACCGTTATATTTGACTGGTCAACTGACGGTACGGTACTAACATGCAATTAAGACTAAACTCACGATTTCATTGCAATATAGTTAAACGTCATGGTACTTTATTTCAATTAGCTCAAAAAAAAAAAAGATTGACTTTAATTCCCACAACAATTTTGACGCAACAGAGCAAGATGATCTTTGAAGGTTAAAAATAAGCATTCATATTAATAGAAAATTTTGGTACTAAAAGTTGATTATAAATTTATTGGAAATTCTGTAATTTCAACAATAATGTATTATTTCTCACCGTTATCGTAAAAATAGATATCTTCCAATAATAAATATTTTAATCGGACATATATTACTTATTATCGACAGGTTTCGATATACCTATAATCTATTTAGCACTAAAAAAGACATAAACTAATAAGTATAGCTTGCATTATCCTCCTATTATTGAATATATGAGCACTTGTAATCAAAGATATATACCAAAAGTCAAAGTCAATCATCACACTCACATGATAATTAAGTTTAAAAATAAAAAACAAATATGGATGACATAAGACAAATTTTTGATCAATTTAGCAGTTTTTGTTTTAGGTGCTAATAAATCCAACTACATGTTCTTATTTTATACATACTCTCTAATTATATTAATTATTTTCTATGTAAAAATATGTTACGAAATATATGTAAATTCAAATATAATAATGAATTAATTACACACACATAAAAACACGAAAAATAATAAAATAGATATAAAATTTTTATGTGATTTAACGATCAATATGATCTCTACGTTCACAGAATACACCAACACTTAATTTAAATATCAAACTATGTTTACAATACACATACTCAAAACAACTCTCTTTCTCTCTTATAAAAATCCTAACAATAAATAGTTTAAATACGAAAACTCTTTAAGCTCGACCCAGAGTGCGTGCGTAATTGGATTAGACCAGAAAGAAAAAGAAAAGCTCAAATGCGTTGTTAATTTTTTTCATTGAAAACTAAGTAGGTAATGTGGGGAGATGGTGGACTTAATTAACATTTTATTGAAATTAATAATTCGATCATATAAGCACAAATAGCTATCGTATCGAACGGGTCGAGCCGACCTTAATTTATTTAAATAATTATATGAATTAATAATACAGCTTAATATAATAATCTTTGATTATCATTCTTTTTTATCTGGTCCTTGACTATTATAAATCAAGTGGCATTTTTTTATTGTCTGTCTTGTATTTTTTTTTTATATTATCTAGTTTGTGTTAATTAGTTTAATATGGACCGGGTCCAACAAAAATTGTATAGAATGAAAAATTAAATTCTTTTTCTCTTGTATCTTTGTTTCTTGGAAGAAGAATAATTAAGGGTTTGTTGATAAATATATAAAATTATCAACATGTTCTTGAAATTTAAAATTTTGCTTTTTTTTTTTTTAACTTGTAAAATGTAAACGGGTTCTTTTAAAAAATCAGATCGACAATATATATTCTCGGGACAAGTGTAGAGATTTCTATATTATGATTACCAAGTATTTATAGCTTCAAAGAACGAGCAACAAGTAAAGTGGTAAGTTTTCTATCTTTAATGTTTGAGGAAATTGAGAGTAATTCAGAATTTAATTAGTTGAGCATCCAGTATAAAGTGATCCCCCCCGAGGGTTTTACAATTCAGATCTTCAATAATAATAAATCGATAAAGTATATAAATAATAATAGTCATGAGCCACCAACATCTTTTGAAGCTCAATAAAACTCAAATTACTTAAATTATCATTAATGTCAATTTATCAAGTGACTAATGCATATTTGAGCACGATAACAATGACGTCCCAAACTCGGTTAATGAGAGTTTACAAATTCAATTTTGGACGACTAATCCAAAGTTGCAATACCACAAAAAATTGATTTCCATTTGGTTACTTTCTATCTTTATCATTTTCTGGTTTAGAGTTGGGGGACCTTACAAGCCCATCTATGTCTTCTGGGTCGGACCGTGACATATCGTAACTCTTGTCTTTCCAAACCAAGTCCAGTTACAAGCCCAATAGACTCGTGCAATACTTTTCTAATTTAATGATAATTCACGTGTCGTAAAATAATTTTATGTTAAGTAGAAGCTAGTATCAGTAAAGAATTGATATGAGTTTTTTTTTTACTTTTATTTATTTATTATTATATTATTATAGTGTAGCATTTCTAACTTGAGATATAATTAAACTAGGTCAGCGTCCAATAAAATAGATTATATATTAACTAGAGTTGATAATTAGTAGGCCCATCTAATTAATCCGTTTAACGAGATATTCTCTAGTTATAATTGTCATTGCATGGATGTGGATCCCATAAAGTTTAACGGTTTTCATTGCACAATGAATAATAATTAGACAAGCAAAGTTTTAAAAAATATTAATTAATTGTTTTACATATATAATTTATTACTCTGTTTAAAGGGACATAAAGAAGCTATATAAATTAATGTTATACATTGTGATATTATTTAGTATGACTTACAATATGATCGTCTCAAAGTCTATTGTATATACAGTTCGGATAAAATTTTTGGTGGTACAGTTTAAATATGAGATTTTCATATATAAAACGATATGTGATATAAAATAATATATGATTGGTTGGAGGTGTTACCTATCGTTTTCTTAGTAAAAATTTCATAGTAACATCTAATTTTTATAATAAAACTTATAATCTGATTATAGGTTATATAATTAAGAGAAAAACTACGGTGGGTGAAATAGTCTAACTATGAGATTTTTATACATAAAACAACACATGACATAAGATAGTATATAATTGATTTGAGATATTACGTATGTTTTCTTAGTAAAAATCTCATAGTAAGACGGTCTCACCAAAGATTTTCTATACAATTTGATACATATCCTACGTCACAAAGACTGTTGCAAGACCTCTCCAGAACTATTATTGTGTATTTAGTAACATTCACTTCAAGAAATTAATACTAGTCTTGTTTCCCTGATAGCAAACTAGGGCACAAGTTCACTTCCGGTTGTAATTAATTAATTAATCAAATTGCACCTCTAATGTGTACTAATCATAATTAGTAGTACAATGGTTTTTTTTTTTTTTCAAAGGCACAAGTCAAGACTCATCACTTCTGCCTTGACTAGAAATCTAATCAAACCCCATATACACTTGCTAGCTTTTTCCACTTAATTGTCTCCTCCTTTGCAAACTTCTTCATGTGGGATCCATTAAATTTCTTCCTTTTCTTTTTAGTTGATTTTATGATTTTCTTTACAATCCACCAAGTCTATATAACTCATGTATTGAACAAAGTGTCCACTAAATATTTCATATAAAAATACTTAATTACAAAAGCTACTATTTTAGAAATATAAGGGACATGTCAGATATAATATCGGACTTATTGAGATTAACTACTTCTATAATAAAAAAATATCTACTCATACTTCTATTCCCATACAACGTGAATAAAATTCTCCACACATATTATTAAATATATATTGTGTTACGTGAAATCTCACCACTAATCTAAATTACAGGATCGATGTGCATTATTTTAGTTAAAATTTTTATAAAGCTTAAAAAAAAAAAAAAAAAACCTTAAAAAGCACTTTTCAATTATCAGACACAAGTCAAACTTGAAAAGCAGGAGACAATCCCTAAGCTTAATGAGTTCAATATTCTTTTGCCGTTCATAAATATCAACACCTACTTACACCACCGAAACCATTATTGCACAGGTAAGTGCTTCTTTCAAAACCAAAAAGAAGATCATTATATTATCACACTTTTTTTTTTCAAACTTTAGACTACCTTTAATGCTATAAACCCTATAAATATGTATAATTAATGTTGCAGATCTTCATCAGTCAAACCAAATGCCACCCATTTTGTATATATTCAAGTTCAGTCAAATCTGTATTGAAAATTTTATATATATATATATATATATATATATATATTTCTGTTTTAAGTAATTTTGGACTGTTTGATTTCATTGTATGAAGCAATAGAATCCTATGATTGATAATGATTTTACTGCACATTTTTTAATAAGATAAAAGCATCTTGCACTTATGATTTGTAACAGCATTTATTTTATTTATATTATTTTTATAGGACTCGTTTAGCAGGCAGGACTGGCTTAGACTGGATTAAATCTTGGGATTAGACTGGACTGGACTGACTTGAATTGGACTGGAACTAAGTCCTGACTTATGTTTGGTATGCATCGGACTAAGAGCTGAACTATTAAAATAGTCTATCAGTTATTTAGACATATAATTTGAACTAAAACTAGCATTATCTCTTGTTTGGTATTAAATAAGATTGAAAAAAATGATAATTATATTTTATATTTGATACAGTATAAAATTGATCAAACTAATATATCATTTAAAATCAATTACAAGAAAAATATAATTATTTAAATATTTTAAATTAAAATAAAATTGGTTAAAAATTAAATTTATATTAAATTAAATCAAAATGGTTAAAATGTTAAATTAAATTATTTTAAATTATTATGTATAGTATGAAAATATTTAATTTTTTAATAAAATAAAAAAATAAATTATATTTTAAAATAAATAAAACTATTTAGATTTGGACAAGTGTGAAGGGGACTATATTAGATCCAAGTTTTTGGCGGGTCAAGATAACGAGGTTTTGGGCAATTTTTTTGTGTGGAACCGGAATAATTAGTCCCATTTTTTTTAGTCTAAAGAAGCACCAAACATGAGACTAAAATTTAATCCAGTCCCATGTACTAAACGTGGCTTTAGAGTACAAACTATATATCTTAATTTAAAGTCTATTGAATAATTAATTGACGTCTATATACTTATTTTTGAGACAGAAAAAGTGAAAGCGAAAGTGGAATGAATAGTTAACTCAAATAATATTTTTAGATTCGATTCCTAGCTATACAATATTATTATGCACTTGTATGATTTAAAAAAAAAAAAAATCGACTTAATTACCCATAAGAAAAAAAAAATCATTAAAACCCTTCTCGAGTTTTAGGTAGAATATTAATAAGCAGTAATAGTTTTAAAATTTTAACAAAAACTCTCTCGAAATATCGAAAATCATATCATATATATCAAATAAAATGTCAAAAAGATGAATTTGTGGAAATTAGTTTATCAAATTCCTCTCTTGCACAAACATCATTTTATCTATTTTTCAAATCAAAAGAGGCCGTCTATTATCATATGTAATATCAAACCGTCTCTTGAAATATTGAAAAAAATTGTCATATATCTTCAATAAAATGTCAAAGGATGATTTTTTGTAAATTTTGTTTATCAAATTCCTCTCTTGAACAAACGTCTTTTATCTATTTTTCAAATCAAAAGAGCCCGTCTACCATCATATGCAATCTCAAACTGTCTTTTGAAATATTGAAAATTATCGTATATCTCCAATAAAATGTCAAAAGAATAATTTTTTGTAAATTTAGTTTATTAAAATTTCTCTCTTGTATAGACAACTTTTATCTATATTTCAAAATTAATGAGTCCATCTATTATCATATGTGCGTAATATCAAAACGTCTCTTGAAATAATGAAAATTGTCGTATATCTCCAATAAATGTCAAAGGAATTTTTGTAAATTTAGTTTATCAAAATTTCTCTATTGTATAGACATGTTTTATCTAATTTTTAAATTAAATGAGTCCGTCTATTATCATATCGGGAATTTAGCAAAATTGTCCAAAAATAAGTCAACAATTGCAAAACTATCCAGGCTCCACTAATTTTTACAACGTCTACCCAAAATTTTTTGTTGGAAAAAATTGCCATTAGTTTTACATTTGACCCACTGTATTCACGTTTTCACTTTACCATTTTTTGACCAAATTGTTTTTACTGTTGTTCATTTCAACTGTTGTTCATCGCCGGAGCTGTTCGTCTTCTTCGTTTGTGTTCTGTTCTTCTATTCATCCGTCGCGTCTTTGTTTGCACCGGAGCAGCTTCCGCCGTAGTCGTGTTCTTCTTCAACCACAGCAAGGAAATTGTCTTTTTCTTCTGCCGCAACATTCCAGAGCGATTCAAAGTAAGGAAAAAATTTCTAGATCTGATTATTTGTTTACAAATCATTGTTTTGGGCATCGGGCCACGTCTGGCCGATGGTTTTGTTTCATCGGGCCACTTAGACACAGTGGCCCGATGAAACAAAACCATCGGGCAGCTGATGATTTTTTCATCGGGTCACAGCAACTAAATCGTCTCCTTCTTCCATGGTAACATTCCACAGCGATTGAAAGTAAGGAAAAAAGTTTCTTCATTGATTTTTCTTCTGATTTTTTATTTAGAAATTTGTGTTTTGGGCATCGGGCCACGGCTAGCCGATGGTTTTGTTTCATCGGGCCACTGTGTCTCAGTGGCCCGATGAAACTAAACCATCGGCCAGTGGAGACCCGATGAGTTTTTCCATCGGGTCACATCTGACCGATGGTTTAGTTTCATCGGGCCACTGTGTCTCAATGGCCCTATGAAACTAAACCATCGGCCAGTTGTAACCCGATGAAAAACTCATCGGGTCTCCGCTGACCTATGGTTTAGTTTCAACGGGCCACTGAGACACAATGGCCCGATGAAACAAAATCATCGGCTAGTCGTGGCCCAATGCCCAAAACACAAATTTCTAAACAAAAAATCAGAAGAAAAATCAATGAAGAAACTTTTTTCCTTACTTTCAATCACTATGGAATGTTACCACGGAAGAAGGAGACGATTTCGTTGCTGTGACCCGATGAAAAAATTATCGGGTCCCAGCTGCCCGATAGTTTTGTTTCTTCGGGCCACTGTGTCTCAGTGGCCCGATAAAACAAAACCATCGGCCAGCTGAGACCCGATGAGTTTTTCATCGGGTCATAGCTGGCCGATGGTTTTGTTTCGTCAGGTCTCAGTGGCCCAATGAAACTAAACCATCGGCCAGCCGTGGCCCGATGATTAAATTTCATCGGGCCACCGCGACCCGATGGTTTTGTTTCATGGTGGCACCGTGGCCCGCTGACATTTAATCATCGGGCCACGGCTGGCCGATGGTTTTGTTTCATCGGGGCCACTGTGTCTCAGTGGCCCGATGAAACTAAACCATTGGCCAGTCTGCAACCATCACCATGAAACAAAACCAGATGAAATAAAATCATCGAACTACTGCGACCCGATGAAATGAAATCATCGGGCTACTGCGACCCGATGAAATGAAATCATCGGACCAGCCTGGTTTCATGAAATAAAATTGAAATACTGTCTTCAATTCGACTCTTTTTCCTTGTATCTTCGTTTTATAACTATTAATATTTATGTTATGTATTTGTAGATATTGGTATGTAGATTACGATATCATTGTTTATGTAGATTACGATATCATTCTTTTTCCTTATAGATATTGGTATGTAGATTACGATATCATTGTTTATGTTACTTGGTTAATCTCATTCTTATAAGCGTTATATTTTTTAGTTTGTTGATGAATTCTAAATTTTTTTTTACAGCCTAATAATCAATGGCAAGTGACAAGTTGATTGACACTACGAAAATTAAGGAAAAAAAAAATTTTCCATGCCAAAATGACGACGTATTGTAAATGGGGTTGCATCGGATTGATTAAGAGTAAGCTGACGGAACGACAACAACAGAAACTCAGAGGAATGTGCTTTGGGCATTTTTTAGATGTTAATGAAATGTCCTTCACGGGTCAATTTTGTCATCACATTTTGTTGCGGGAGTGCCATGTGGAAAATGCTGAAAATGAAATGTGGTTTCTAATTGGTGGGAATAAAATACGGTTCAGTGCAAACGAGTTTTGTCTCGTCAGCGGTCTACGTATTGGGGATACAGTTGTCCCTACTACAAACCCAAAGGAAGATGATCCGTGTAGAATTCGCAAAAAATATTTTAAGGGAGCCAAAAAAGTGACTGGAACCAAATTGCAAAGTGTGTTCGAACATCGTCTGGAGGAAGAAAATGATGATGATGATGATGATATGATTAAATTAGCTTTGTTGTTGATCTTAGAGATGACATTGCTTGGAAAGAACTTGAGGACTAAGGTTGAATATTGGGTAATGAAGTTAGTGGATAATTTAGAAGAATTTAATCGGTTCCTATGGGGTTCCTATGTATATTCAAGGACATTCAATTCATTATCTACTTGATGCAAAGGTAGAGATCAGAAGTTTATGGAGAAGGCTAAAAAGGATCCGAGCCATACAGCAGAGAAGATCAACCTGTATGGATTTGTCTATGCTTTTCAGGTAATATTATGTGTTTAACATTTTTTACCTTTAAATTCTTTAAAACTCTTATTGAAACATGGTTTTGTTTTATTTGGTAGGTGTAGGCTATTGAAGCGATTCTGCTGTACTCAAAGCTGAATTATGCTACCAGGGTGTCTCGTACAGCCCCTCGTATTCTGAACTGGGAAGTCAAAACGACTCCTAGATATAAGGCTTTGAGAACTGAGATTTTCATAAAGCGAAAGTTATGAATTAAATTAACAGAGTTCTTGGCTTGTATATAAAATTTATTATAACTCTGTGTTGTTTGTTTTTCTTTTTTGTTGGTTAGATTTTAACGTTTGAAACTTTGAAACCCATGGGTGAAGAATTGAAGTTGTCATATTTGACGGGGTTGGAGAAGGCTAGCATCTCAAATGATCCGTCTACCCCAGATATAGAGATTGGTGATAAGGAAGATGATGAGTATTGTGATGACAATCAGAGTGATGATATTGATGAAGAAGAGCAACGACAATCGAAAGACAAGGAAGCTGAAATATAAGAAGAGCGGCCTATTAGACGGAGTCCATTGGTATGTAGCCAATATTGTCCCTTAATTGTATTGTTCAGTAAATAATATGTAAATGTTAATTTAACTTAACTTTTTGTTAGATATTATGCTAGGACTCACAAGATTTCCATAGAAAAATGGATGGCTTGCACACAGAATTAAAGTGTCTACAGACTTCTATAACCGCACTGAATGCCAAAGTTGACAATGGGTTTGCAACTCTACAAACAGAACTGGATGAGATGCGGCAAGAAGTTGAAAAATTGATTGAAGTTGTTTGCAAGACAGCAGGCAGTAATGAACAATTTGAAGCTGGAAATAAGGTGCCAGAGGTAATTTTTGTTTTATTTAATAATGTCGAACTTTGTTATTTCCTTTTTGACATTGTATTAACCGTATACTGTTGTATTCACTTCATCAGAGTGACGACTTCTTTGATACAACCTACAACGTGGACGATACAACTGATGTTAAAAATGATTTTGCAAAGGAGGAGGCAAAGGAACCCGATCAATGCCTAGAGCTTACTATTTACTCTCCTTTGCCGAATATTGTGATTGCCACAGGTAATCAGAGTGTCGTTGCTCTTGAAAAAAAAGCATTCGGCGTAAGATATGGTATGAGGATGCGTAAGCGTTCTGCATTCGTATCTAGCCCGTACGTGGACCCCACTAGGCCAAAAAAACAAAGGACACGGACTGCAAATCCTATAAAGTCGAGCCTTTAAAACCGGTTCACTCGGAAGTAGAGTCGGAGTACGAGGCTTTCAAAAAGAATAACAAAGCTAGGTAAGCATACACAATTTAAGTTCATCACCTATTTTCATACTTCGTTAACTCTTGTGATGTTTAATGTCATTTATTCTTAATATTATACCGTATATGCAGGTGCTACATTGGGCAACCAATGAATGCGACTCCTGATTTTTTCAAAACGTTTGAGAGTGCGACCGACTGGTTGGACGGCTGCGTAAGTAAATAAATTGAAATTATTTTGTTAATTTCATGCTAATGTCATTAAATTGCACTATTACTTATGATGAGTTTTCAATGGCAATATTTTGTTCATGATCTAATAAAAAAACAGCACATTGAGGCTTATCTGGCAGTACTACGGAGGCGCCAGCTTTTGCATCCGACAATTTTTTCGCAAAATTACAACTTGATTGATTCATCATTCTTTGTAAGTTGTAATTGAAATCAAAATTATTTAAATGTTTTCCATGAATTACTTATAAATAACATACTGATATTTTAAATTTTTGTAGACAACCCTTCAACACATATGGAAAAAACTTCCGTAGGACTCGGATGGAACCATATCGAAGGAGGCCTACGATCTCCTTACCTTCAAATGGGAGAATTTTTACCTTGAGTATGTTCGCGGAGAACGACCCAAAGGGTCTCGTCCATGGTGGGAGATCGATAATGTAAGTGTAATCATTCAGCTATTTAATAATTCAATATCTATATAAGTTAAATGACAATTATGTGTTCAATGTAGTTGTTGATGCCTGTGAATGTGGATGGTTATCACTGAGTCCTGGCGGCTGTTAATCTTGTTGAAAGAAAAGTATGGATCTATGATTCTCTATGTAAAGACACTGATCCGTCTTTTCGGGAGCAATATGTCTCTCCACTAGCACATCTTTTACAGTCCCTTATGTATAACGGGGGCTATTTTGAACATAAGGGGAGACAAGTACAGGTCACTCCATTTGCTTGCAAAAGATTAGGTCCTGATACTGTTCCACAACAACGCGGGGCGTAAGTCAAATTGAACTTTATATTTTTATATTGATTGTTATTTTAATTGATTTAATAATTGACTGTGTTATTATTTTGAAATTATTGCAGTGGTCACTGTAGTGCATTTACCCTTGTGTTTGCTGAATACATTGTTGCACACGGACAGAAGTTTGATTTCAATGCAAAGCAAATGAAAGCTCTGAGGAAGAAAATGTCCATTGAAATATTTGCAAACTCGACACGGCTAGACGATGAAGAATGACCTGTACTTTTTTTGAAATTGTGATTTATGTGAATATTATTGATTATTGAATAATAACATTGACATTATTTTGAGAATGATTGTAAATTTTGGAAACGTTAATTTTTTTGCTTTGATAAAATGATTGGAAAAGTCGCATCGAACGGAAGAATGCGCAAATGATTTAGAAATGTGATTTGAAGTGTATACATATGTTGTTAAATGCCTAGATTTCGTAAACCAGGTTTTGGATAGTTATAAAAACAGAGGAAACTCTGGCAAAATTTTCATAAGTTAATTGATTAAAATGTCTTCCAAAAACCAAATAAAAATGCTAATTACATACAACAAAACAGCAATTGCAAATAGTACAGCTGCTGTCTTCCAAATTGTACAATAATGTTAATTATATTGTCCATGTCCTGCAATGATTAAAATATAAATGCAATTACATACAACAAAACAGAAAATCATAAATAAAACAACATCATATCTTGCATATCCTCATCACCCAGATGGTTTAGCTACTTTAGGATTCTTGCATGTTTGGCTGTTGTGGCCATGGCGCCAACAATTTCTACACCTTCTGCATACAACCTCTTCTCCAATCGAAGGTATACGTTGTTTCTTTGGTCGACCTGGTGGGCGTCGGGTAACTGGTGGAAGAACAATTGTATTTGCAACCTCAGCTGAGACCAACCAGTCACCTTGATGGCCTACTGGATGAATCTCACCACTGTATGCTGAAAGCAAATAAGCAGTCGAGTAGTAGGGTGAGGTGAATGTTGTGCAATGCAATCCTCTATATTTTATGGCAACTAAAGCATGTGCACATGAAATCTGATCAAGATCGAATTCTCTACAACTGCATGTACGGTTTTCTAAATCAACTATTCCATTCTGTTTTCCATCGTGCACCTCAAACTGGTACAATGCAATTAGGGACACCTTCATATGTTGCGCAGATTCATCACTAACCCCAATAAGTGCATCAACCTTTTCTGTCAACTGTATATCATAAGAAGCAGCCACTGTACGTCGATCATGAAACCAACATTGCATCATATCTCGAATACGGTCAATCATAGCAACAATGGGTAACTCTCGAAAATCTTTCACTGCATTATTCACTGACTCAGCAATATTAGTAGTCATAATGTTGTACCTTTTTCTCTGACAAAAGGCTCGGGACCACCTCTCTTCTCCAACATCAACAACATACTGATGAGCTCCAACACTAATGCTGGACAACTGTACCATGTAAAATGAGTGATCATTAACTCTGTAGGCCTTGGCTGCCTTCCGAAATGGTATGTAAAGATCTTTGTTCTTATAAATGGAAATCATATTTCGTTCTAAATGCATGAAACAAGCATCATGGTATGCATTTGGAAAAACCGTTGGAATAGCTTTGACAATACTGTTTTTCCTATCATATACAAAAACAAGATCTTCAATATCTCCAATGGTATCATGCAGACAAGATAGAAACCAACTCTATGCAGCATCATTCGCAGAATCCGCAACACCAAATGCCAAAGGAAATATTTGGTCGTTCCCGTCCTGACATACAGCGATAAACAAGATACCACCATATGAACCCTTCAGAAACGTGGCATCAATTGCAATAACTAGTCTAATGGCAGCATTAAAACCATATATGCACGCTTTCATGGAGAAGAACATATACATGAACCTATTTTCATCATCAATCTTAATGTTCGTCATCGTCCCTAGGTTTGTTTCCTCTAACATGTGACAATAATAAGGTAACATACTAAAAGAAACTTCAGCTGATCCGTGTACCTCTTCCATAGCAATATGTTTAGCCCGATATCCTTTGTGGTAATTTACTGTAATGCCCAATTCATTTTGGATATCTCTTATGATTTGCTTTGGTCTGTAAATATGACCATCACAAAATTTCTCCTTGATATGTTGTCCAATAAACTGTGCACTAGCCTTTCTATTCTATGAAAACCTTTTCTCCATTGAGCAACTGTATTTGTCGTCAAATCTTGTAATCCGAAAAAAATCAGTGTTTGTAACCTTAAATGCATGTAGCCGCCATTTGCATTCTCCAACAGCACAACGTACCTCAAAACGTGAAGTATCCGACTTCCACACTTTCAAATTGAAACGATTTGCAGTAGCGTACCTTCTTAGTTGGGAGTGCAACTCTTTTTTACTATCAAAGACTTCCCCATTTGCAATCAGAATCGGCATAGCTCTCGAAGCTACTTCAACATCATTAATTGAACACATTACAGACGTGGCTCGAACCAACTCTTCATTACTGTTTCCAACACCCTGAACATCTTGGGACTTCTCACTATCTCTGGCTTCGTTACTGAAATCATCAACAAATTAAACTTCATCATCAACCGTAGCATCATTTAAATTTGGTGTGTAGCCCTCCCGAATGTAGTTACTTCCCTTCGATGAAGGAAACTGAAAATTGATGGGATGGTGTTGTTGATTAGATGACTCTGGAAAACATTGTTGCTTCAATTGTCGGTCACTATGCTTACTATCAAACACGGTTATACAATCTAAAGGGTCAACATTTTTTTGACGTAACAATATTACAACATCATCATCATCACTTATCTCTACAGGCATACTTGGGCGGATGGTATGAGCAACCGTCTTTATAATGACTCGAAAGCAGCTTCTGTCAATCCCAGTGACGGCATACACTTTATCTAATAGTTGAGAAAAAGTTGCATCTCTTGGAAATAACACCCATTTTGATCTCTTGCCATCATACCAATAAACCCCTTGTTCACATACCCAATGTCCATCCCAGTTAATTATCAACTGCACATCATCCATGCTCATTCCTGCATTAAAAAATAAATAAATAAAACTTAAATTTAATTAAATTATCAAAACTGTCGGGCTGGCATGAACAAAAACCATCGGCCCAAAAACCATCAGGCCGCCATGATGAAAATACAATTTCAAAACCATCAGGACAAAAACCATCGGGCCGCTATGATGAAAATATAGTTTGAAAACCATCGGGACAAAAACCATCGGGCCTTCATGAAAATAAAATTTGAAAACCATCAAGTCAAGGCCATCGGGCCAAATCCATCGCGCCGCCATGATAAAAATACATGATGAAAACCATCGGGACAAAAACCATCGGGCGAAGGCCATCGGACCGCCATGATGAAAATACAATTTGAAAACCATTGAGTCAAGGCCATGATGAAAATACAATTTGAAAACCATTGGGCCAAGGCCATCGGGCCGCCATGATGAAAATATATGATGAAAACCATCGGGACAAAAATCATCGGGCCAAAACCATCGAGCCAACACCATCAGGCCGCCATGATGAAAATACACGATGAAAACTATCGGGACAAAAACCATCGGGCCAACACCATCGGGCCGCCATGATAAAAATACATGATGAAAACCATCGGGACAAAAACCATCGGGCCGCCATGATGAAAACCATCGGGACAAAAACTATCGGGCCAAAAACAATGAAAAAACATGAAGAAAAACCATCGGGCCAAAATCATCGGGTCAATATTATCGGGCGAAAACCATCGAGCCAAAACCATCGAGCCGGCATGATGAAAAAAAATTTATAAAAATTCGTTCTTCATTTTTTTGATGGAGGATTAACAAATGTGAAATGCCTACAACTGATTCAAAACCCATAAAAGTATGCATTGACTAAAAAAAAAGTTTCACACTAACCTTGGAATTTTTGAAGAGAGAACTTTGTGAGATGGATCTTCTTTTATTTGCAAGAAATAACTTGAGATTTTTTTGGCTTAGGTTGGGCAAGAGATTTATGGAGAAGAGAACCGGGTGAAAAAAAAATAAAATGTGAAGAAGAGAAGAGAAGAAGAGAAGAACCGGGTGAAGAAGAAAGTGAAGAAGATGAAGAAAAAGATAGTGAAATAGAGTCAAATGTAAATAAGATTTTCTTGTCTTAGGTTGGGTAAGAGATTTATGGAGAAGAGTAGAGGAAAAATAAGAAAATGTGAAGAAGAGAAGAGAATAAGAGAAGAAGAGAGAACCGGGTGAAGAAACCTTGACTAGATAAAGGAGAAGAAGAAGAAGAAGACAGTGATGAGTGTCAAATGTAAAGTAAGGGCAATTTTATCCAAAAAAAAAAGGCGTTGGGTAGAGGTTGCAAAAATTAGTGGGGCGTGGATAATTTTACAATTGTTGACTTATTTTTGGACAATTTTGCTAAATTCCCATATCTAATCTCAAGGGAGACTACTAATAATAATAATAATAATAATAATAATGTATAAATTGTTATCCGATTTTTTCCAACTAGGTTGAAAAATTGTAGTTTACCGACCTCAAGAGATCCTATTTAATATGTTGACTTATTCACCTAACTGTGTGTGGATACTTGTATTTGTATATAAACATAGATTCATCATTTTTCTTTTTGTAGATTTTCAATTTCATCCAAAATTAAAAGTCAATTTAACTATCAGTTTGGCTGATATGATATGTCTAGATATTTTTGTTAAAACGTACAAATAGGGTAAATGAGAGATTGACTTGAAAATGCAAAAGAACCAGATCAATATATATATATATATATATATATATATATATATATATATAAAATAAAAACTATAGTATGAGAAAGTCTGAATCAGTATTGTTGTGCTTCGTATTTGAGGTTTGAAACAGCGACATGTGATCGCTACCCTTCGCATACGAGTTCTTCTGCTTTGTAACTTTGTGATCTACAATAACGATCTGGTGATCACGTGATAAAGTCGCGAGTAGATTCCAGTGACTTCTATCCACCACTAGCGAGGGAGGACCGCGACCTTAGGCTTGCAATCGATGCTTGCGGAGTGACAATTTTACCTTTGAGGTTTTAGTATTTAATTTAAACCCTTGTATTCTTAGGGTTAATTTCAAATATAGAAATAAGAGAGAAAAACAGATCCGTTTCGAGCGTGTGCTCTGTAAACATTATTTCATAGTATAATTGTGTGTTGGTACGCTACGTGGACGTAAAAATCACATTGATGGCCGAACCATATAAAAATTATATATGTCTCTTCTACTGTTTTTCATGCTTTCTTTTGTGTATTTGATTTATTGTTATTTGAGTTTACATATATATTCCATAATAAAAAACAATTCTTTGATATTATCTCTCCCATCGAATTCGTATCATTTTCAATACGTAAAATAACGTTCACATTAATGAAATTGCAGTTTCTCGCCTCTAAATAGACAGTCAACACAGAATAAAAAAAAAAAAAAGAGAGAGAACAAGAAATATGTGAAGTGAATACAAAGACTGTAATTGCCATTGTCACGATCATGACAAACTGGAAATTAAGATTGATAAAAATGGATATATGCACACCTATATAATAAACTTTGTAACTGGATTATCACGTCACGACTTACTTATAAGTCTAATCTAAACCCGCAGTTTCTGGTGGAAAATACACGTAAAAAAAACAAACTTGCAGACTGGTGAATGCTGATCTTTAATTAATTTCCATGCCTTCTTGTCAATATCTCCATCCATCGATCGGCTGCAAAATACCAATTAAACGTGGTAAATATACAGAAAGTTTAACTTCACAAACTCAAGTGTTGTTACCAGAGATTAAATTTGCAAACATATATATATGAGGTGATTTATATATAAATTTGTGCACAAAATGTCACGTTGGTCTCGTCAAATCAATCACACCACAAAAACAGATGGTCCATACATGATAATATGATCATAAAGATCAAATCCAACGGCCAAATTCTGTCTCATCAACATATCAAATGCCGTTCGTGGACCGCTTTCTTCAGAGGAAACCAGCGCAACAAATATTGAATTTTTTTTTCAACGAAGTAAACTTTTCCAGTTTATAGCCAAAAAAGTGAAGCAGCCGCTGCTTGCTTGGTTGCATGCATGCCTGCCTGCCTGCTGCGGCACGTGCGACCTACCCAAAAATCGGTGGCTCGTTTGGCATGTGCCACCGCCGCACGCGGGGTCTGGGCGCCAAGTGTCGTGCGGTGAGGGTCACGTGTGGGGACTTTCACTGACTTGGTTATTGTACACGTGTCAATTAAGGGATATACCCCACATGGGACTCTCAAGTCTTACCTAATCGCAACCTCCCGCCCATGTCATGTGCATGTGCGCCAAAGTCACTACACGACAATTCCATTGGCTCACAACACTAGTTCTTCGTCGGTCCCACATTATTATAACATGTTAGTTAATTAATAAAAAAAGATAATAAATTATATGTAAAAAATGTTAACAGTATTTTTTCATACGGTAAAGTAAATGTCTCGTGCTTATAAAAGTAGATATCAATAAAATTGTATCTGACAATAATTCTTCAGATCTATCACAGATTAGTAGTCCCGTCATTTGGCACAAAGCCTTATTATCAATCAAAGTCGAACACATGCTTATGCTTTCAGAAATCTAACATTCTCGCTTTGGTCGTTTGAAGACAATAGTTTTTTATAAAGCTAATTATATTAACCTTTCTTGAGATTTTGTTAATTATAAGCGAAGTCAATTTATTATTTATTGACAAACACTTCCACTGTTCTTAGTAAAATTTAGTCAAATATAACAGTTAATTAGGGGAGGTCTTTGTCAAAAATCTGAAGAGATAGCTAAAAGTTAACTCCATATATAATTGAGTAAATCTAAAAGAGGGGAGGTTTTTGTCAATAAACCTAAAAGTTGACTTCGTCTATAATTGAACAAACCTTAAGAAAAGTAGATATTATTTACTCTTTCTTATATCATTCACCTCCCACCTAACTCTTGGTGCACCTTTAAGAGTTTGAGAAGGCCCTCTCTCTTATTATAAATATTTTCTTGCACGACGTGATAAGGAATCCTAAAAAAGATCAATAGAGACCCCTTCTTTGATTCCACAAAGATCTCTACATATTTATCATGAGCTATACATATAATGACTATTCTCGGTAAACATATGCTTCAATTTATCGAAATATATATTGGAAGTACATTATGTATGGACATAGGCACATAGCTCTTATTTATTATTAATTTTTTTTAACAAAAACGAGAAAGTGCTTAGAGCAAGATAGATTCTGACACGTCTGACACGTGGCACCGTCTAATTATGAGAGAGAATTGAGATTGTTTTCTTTTTGCTTTTTTAAATAATTTGTTTATTAATTTTAAAATAATTAGTTAAAAAAACATATCACGATTTCACATGATTAGGTCGACAGGTAAACTCTTTTTTTTTTCTTTTTTTTTTTTGAAAAGAGGTCGACAGGTAAAGTCGTTACTCGTTAGGAGGTAAAAGGGGCAACTGGTCTCCACTTTTTTGGACAATTTTTCCATACTTAAGCCGATTTAATTACCATTATACCCCTATATTGCGGTCCTTTGCTTGCATTGCAATTTGCAATTGCATGGCCAAGCTATAACCGATTTTAACTAGGTTAATATATATATATATATATATATATATATATATATATATATTATAGTAAAGTAAATACATGAGAATGTATTGATTTTCTAACAAAAATAGAGTATACAAGTCAGGAAAAAAAAAATAGAGAAAATAAATGGTCAAATGCTTATATAAATTTAAAATTTGGATTTTTAACAATAAAAATATACATTTCTTGTTTGATATATGTATGGTATTCAAAATAGTTAGTCTGAGTGCTAGTTAGTTTAATTTTCATATATCCGGATGCGTGAGAGACCTAGCTCTGGGAGATTTGCAAAAACTCTTATGAGATTTAACATATTTTCAAAAATAATCATTTAATTTAAAATTTAGGTAAAAATCCACACTTAATTAGTATATCAAAAAATATTATGTAGTTTAAAATTTTAGTTAAAAAACCTTATGATTGTATACTAAAAACCTCCATATTCGAGAATTTTCATTTAAATTCAAAACTATAAAATGTTTAAATTTAAATAAAAAAAATAAAATCATGATGTGTATATATTGCGTCGTGCCTGACCCATATATTGTGTCGTGCGATATCATGCTAGCCTAGCCTAATTTACAACTCCAGAGCTGGGGAACGGTGAATATGATTTGAGCATACAATCTCATTGATTTGGACATAAAAGATTTATCATTGGGTCACATCTGTTATGGAATATATGTAAACTCAAACAATAATAAACTATACACAAATATGAAAGCACCAAAAATAATAAAAAGACAAAAGATTTTTACATAGTTTGACGATCAATGTGATCCCTACGTCCACGGAGCGCACCATCACTAAATTCCACTGAAACAATATTTAACAAAGTATTCACTCAAAACCACTCTGTGTTTATCTCTTACAAAAACGTTTAAATACTAAAATCTTATGACTAAAACTGTCACTCCACATAAAAATTTATAATTTCTTTTTTCTTGGGGGGACTAGTTCCTAGCCTCCCTCGCGAGCTGACTCGAGTGGAAAGTGAAATAATGTTAATTAAGTTTTCACAATCTAACAACCTCAACATCCGCTATAAAAAAATTTCCGCTTAATAAGGAAGAATTAAAAAAAATATATGCAAAACTTGAATAAATAATTTGAAGGAAGCTTTGAAAGGGCCATTACTATGTATATCATCATTCATTCATGCATGCATCAACCAACTAAAAGATAAGACTTTTTACTCTGTAGACTCTATAGAGTTGATAAAAAAAGAGAGATTAATTTAAACTTTTGATTGTGATTATTACTTTAATTAATTTTCTTAATAATTTATTGACTCTACAAGCTCTAATTCGGTTATTTATATATGTTAAGTAAAGTTAACTTATATAGGTAGCCAAATGATACAAACAAAGTTTTTCATTAAACAAATAATAACACTAAATTAACATAAACACAACACAATACTGCCACAACTATATACAACTACAAGCCGCTAGCTAGATTCATTGCATTAATGGGACCTTAATGGTTTTAATTATTTTTTTAATTAACCAATTTTGTCGTTAATGACGGCATTAATTAATTTATTAATCAAATTCAGCAGATTTGTCTGTTTCAAAAGTTATGACAACTATATATTATAATAATAATAGTAATAATAATTAATAATCCTATTATCATACAAACACCAAAGTTGTACACTAGATTCGTGCAACTTTAATCACAACGGTTGGATTAAGGAATGATGACATAATCTGTACCATGATTAGCATCATGATTAATTGATCTAATGGTTGAGATTGAAAGTAGCATATGATTTTGGTAACACTTGGGTTGTTTTTTTTTTTTTATAATCTTTTTTTTAAAAAATAAAAATAAAATAAGAGATGAGAATAAGAAAATGTGAAGAGTGCGGAACCGCTTTTGTTTTGATAGACAAAGAAAGAAGAGGAAATTTTTTTTATAAAATTATGTGTGGTTTGTGAAGTATAATTATTCTTCAACCATGTTCATTGTCTTTGTCAGAACAAGGTTTTATCAGGTTGGATTTTGGTGCTTTTTAATTAATTTAATATGAATTAATTAATATGACATTATATATGTTTATATGTGGATTAAGTTTAATGATGATGCAATATGGATTCTGTTTAGACTAATTGTTATGTTGACATGAATATTTGGGGTAACATAAGGACTTGACATAAATGAATATCAAACTGGTCAGACGGTCAAATTTCTGCCAGGATCTGCAAAGATCAAGCATTACATATGTAGACAAGTTTAAGTATAAATCAAGCATTATATGCACGGCCTGAATATTTACTTATATAATAAATCCTTACATATGCTTGTAAAATGTATATGGTAACATTCGAAGATCCCACAGCGAACGTGAAATATGAGGTGCGTGCACAATCCTTTCTCAGAGAGATGCTAAAAACTTGACTGTCGTGATCTACTGAGACCAAGCATTATATGTGCGGTTCGGATATCTACATATTGACATAAATATTTGTATTGAAATAAGGACTTGACATGAATATCAAACAAGTTTAGGGTCTGTGAGGATCTAGATAAATCAAACATTATATGTATAACTTAGATATTTATTCTCACAGTAAACTCCTAACATACACATACACACATACACACATATATATATATATATATATATATATATTTGTAAAATGTGCATGGCTGTACTCATATACCCCACTATAAACATGAAATATGAGGTGCACAATACTTCCTTAGAGGGGATGTTAAAATCTAGTGAGATCAAACATTATATGCGTAGTTCGAATGTTAATATATAACATAAATATTTATAGTAATATAAGGACTTGACATGAATATCAAACGGGTTTACGGTATGTGAGGATGTGTATAAATCAAGCATTATGTACACCATAAAACTTGAACACCCACCACGATCGAAAAATACAGCAGATGTAAAATACTTGAGGAAAGAGGGGTTGCTAAGGACCTGACTATCCAACCATGTGGAAAAGGGGAAAAAAAAAACTTTAATTCCATGGTTTTTGTCTTGAAGTGCTTTTGGAGAAGCATTTTGACATGAGAAACTTCAAAATCAATCAAATATATGGGAGTGATTTTATTTTTGAGACAAAAAGGAAAATTGTAAGCGAGTCAAAATGGAAAAATAATTTTTTTTTAAAAAAACAAATTTTTCCTTGATTTTAGCCCCTCTCTATTACCCAATCTAATGCATTTAATTCTCTCAAAAAAAAAAAAAAAAAAAAAGTAAAAACAGCCCCTCTGTATTAGAATTTTGGTGATGATCTAGAAACTCTTCAAACTTTTGTATGCTGTACATGCACGTTAAAAATAGTAAAAATCGGTGATCGTATTGACCAAAAATAATTCCAAATAAATCAAAATCGAATTTATTAATTTACTAAAATGAACATTGCTACTATATACATACACAGTAGTGTATTAAAACTAAGCCAATTAATAACCACTACCAAAAAAAAAAATTAAAAGAAAATAAAAACAAGTGCATGTGCTCTCCAATGAGAATAAAAATTTGAATTTTTATTTGATTACGACAAAAACATGTAAGTGATTGTTTGTACGGAATAAAATGAAAATAAATCGGTGAAATCACAACCTTCCATTATCAATAATATACTGATAGATCGCAAGATCTTTCAAAAGTTAATTTTTACTTAAATTATCTTGTTATATACCACATTAATTCTAAAAATTTTGATTGTGATAATAGGGGGGCATGAACATGGTTGTAATAATAGTCTACAATTACAAAGTCATGAAAATGAATTTTTAAAAAAAAATAAAAAGTATGGTAATGGGGACAAGGCATTACATATATAGAATAATAATAATAAATATATAATAAGTCAATTATTATATGGTTGAGTTTCAGTTTTCTTGGGCAGTTCAGAAGACGATCTAGTACATCCCGAGGTAGATAATATAAGAAAATAAAACTAATGGTTACTTTCTTCATATAATTTATAAAAGAACAATCTAAAACCCTAATTTTTTTATATGATCATATATATATATATATTAGTATTTTTTTTTTATGTTATAATAATGAATTGTTCTTTGTACTTATAGAGGCATATCACATGGCAATGTTACGGCTGTTCATTTGTTTATTTTTTTTAATAAAAAAAAAAGAGAGAAAAATACTTTTAAGATAAATACTAGTTTTTTTAAATATATATATTTACATGATAAATATTATCATATGCATAAGAGAAAGAAGAGCTTAGACGTGCTTTGAAATGATCTACGACTTTTTATATACACTTGATTAGACAGATCATATCATATAATATAACATAAATGATAAACAAATAGTATATGTTACCAAAAGTTCATTGCCTCAATATTCTCCTACCAATTACTTATAAAACCGTAATAAATATGAAGAAACCTATATTAGGAGCATACTCCTTTTGATTTGAAAGAAGATATTCAAGTTGTGATATAAGATCTCAATAGATTTCGATAACCTCTTGACTTGTTATGTCAAGCGCACCAAAATATTTTTCCGTATACTGCAAAGAGTATTTATGGAAACAGACTTTTCATAATAATAGTAATAATAATTATATCCTTTCAAAAAAAATTAATAATAATAATAATAATAAACCGCGTAAAACAACACAGCAATTCAGCAAAGACCTCTTTTTAGGGAGAACAGCGGTTTTACAAAGGAATATATAAGGAAAATCTAACTGGATTTAGTGATTGACCGTCATGAAATCTAAATAATAATAATAATAATAATATATATATATATATATATGGAGAGAGAGAGAGAGAGAGAAAAGCAATAAATGATTTTTAATTTAAGCAAGTAAGAGACAAGAGTCCTGAAACAAAGGGTGTGGGGGTTTTTTCAAATAAATATTACAAACAGAGAGAGAGAGAGAGAGAGAAATAAAAATGGAATCTTGAAAGCTTTTCTAGTTGGAAGTTTTTGATAATTCCTTTTTAAAAAAAATTTTCTTTCCATGATAAGGACTGGTTTTTTATTTTCAATTTTTTTAATTTTATTTTAAATTTTTTGTTGTCTTATTCGCCTCTCTCATTTTTTTCTCTATAAATCACCCTTTACTCATATCTCTTTTACTCCCTGTCTCCCTCTCAAAACATTATTTTCATTTTTCTCTTCTGCTCTGTATCTCTCTCTCTCTCTCTCTGTTGTTTTCAATATGGAGGAGTTGGGTTCTTTGTGGAGTTATCAAGAGGTTGGTCTTTCTTTTTGTTTGTTTTATTTTGTCATCTGATTGTCTTTTCATTTCCATTTCTTCTTCTTGGTTCCGTTTGGTGCATTTCAATGGCTTCTGTTTTTTTTACTTCAATTGTGTTGTTTTTATGGTGTCTATTCACTGTATGATTGTATTCTGCACTATATAATCTCATCTGGGTTTCTTTCGTTTTTTTAAAAGCCTGTCATATTTGGTTTCTTTTAACAAACAAGAAGCAATTTTTTTTGGTTTCTTTTTGAACTGGTTTTCTCATTCAAGTTTTTCTGTTTACAGTATTTTCTTATAGAGATGGCTCTTGAAAATACAAGGAGTCACAGTACAATTTTAAAATAACTTGTTTTGACAATTCAAGTCTTCTTTTGATTGGTTTTTTTGTTTGTTTGAGACTGCATTTGGCTTGATTTGTGGCCATTGAAAACCAAAGTCTTTTCATAATTTTGATTAATGTATTTATATATATATGATACTACTGTTGTACACTACGTGTTTGAATAGTATAATTATGTTTTTGTATGAATATGCACTTGTCCTGTCATGTTTTGAAACAGAACATGTCCTGTTTGAAAACTTGTATTAATAATCTGTCTGTAATGATGATGATGATGGAAAGTGGAAACTAGTCCATATTTCATAGCAAACTAAAATGGTGGGGTGGGGGACCAAATGTCAACTGTTTTGCTTTAATGGTAAAAACGCCCCAAAGATCACTTGTTTGACTAGAAATTCTTGGGATCTACATGGGCCCAATCTCTGATTATTCAGTTTCTCTTAACTTTGCTGTGTGTTTTTTTGTTTGGTTTTTTTTAACAGACAAGAATTTATTTAATGTGCGTTTGATAAAATTCGTGAGACTAACCAATCTCTTTGGAATTTTGCAGAACATTGATGAACTGAAACATAAGCTTCTCTACACCAGCATTGAACTGGAATCAGTGAAAATGGAAGCAAATGAGGCACTGAAAAAGCACAAGGAAGAAACCAAGCAGTTGTTGAATCTTCTCAAAGTTGCATATCAGGAAAGAGATGATGCAAAAGATCAGTTGCAGAGACTTGTCAACAAGCTCATGCCTTCTAGTCCAACTGATCATCTTCAACAACCCATTCTTCATCATCATAATAATATCCAAAATGAGAGCAGCCCACTAGTGGTATTGATGCCAACAACAAAGGCAAATTCAAGCATAACTGAATCCAACAGTCTCTCAGATACTTACCACCCCCAGTCACATGGATCCTCGCCTGTTGATTCCTTCTTTGATGCTGTTTCGTCCCCGGATTTTTCCAACATTAATAACATGGCTGATTCAGGCAATAACATGGGGTTTGTGAATCACCACCCATTTGCTCAAGACTATAGCGGTGGCGGCGGCTCTATGTTGTCAACAGGAATGGCCAGGGCTGATCCTGGTAATGCTATCATTGACAGCTTTGTTAAAGGAAAAAATCTGCCGCAGAAAGGGAAGCTATTGCAAACTGTGATGGAGTCGGGCCCTCTTCTTCAAACACTGCTTGTTGCGGGTCCACTTCCTAGGTGGAGAAATCCACCTCCTTTGCAGCACTTCAAAATCCCACCTTTTTTCATCAAAGGCTGTGAGACAATTCAGTCAATGAATCACAACAAACCATCAACTCCAAATTCAATCTCAGTGCCTCAAAAGCCATTGAATCCATTATCATCACCATCACCATCACCGTCGTCATATCTTCCAGTGTCTCGAATGTCTTCTCAAATGTGTTCAATATCAATGTTGAATTTCTCGAGTTGTCCTCCTTCCGGTTCTGCTTCTCAGAGCAATAATGGGCTGATGTTAACTCCTTCAGGTGCTGGCAAGCGACAAAGGTTTCTATGAGATCAGGAACTTTGCTTATGTTTTTGTGTAAAAAAGAAATTTGATTTTTAGTAGTTGATGGTGTAAATTGGATATATTTTTCGGGGTTTTCGAAATGACATAGATTTTTTCAGTTATTTTTTCCATTGTGTCCCTTGGATCCTTTGCTTACAAAGAGAAATAACACTTAGATTACAGTGTCCTGGTGGTATGTATTTCATGTTCATCATCATCATCATGTACACAATTAAAAAAAAATTGAATCAAAAGGAGTGATTTTGAAGCTATAAATTAATAATCTAAACACACATCAGAATGATCTTTTAGTGATCATGAAAGTAGCTCAACTGAATTCATAACAGAATCCAATAAAAAATACATACCGACATGTTTGATATACATGTTGGAAGTCTTTGTTAGCTAGGGACCTCACTGTTTATAATAGGCCATGGAAATTGAACAGAGTACCTACAAAGAAAACCATAAATTCATTTTTGTACAACTATTTAATCTTTGAAAACCTTGGCATAAAACCACGAAATTCATCAAACAAGCATATGGAAATACAGTTAATTTTGAGCATGAATTCACATTGCATATTTGCATCCAATTTTCAAGTTCAATGTCTTGAATTCATGAGACCAGAAACATTTTTTATAAAAAAAAAAAAAAAAAAAAACAGATACAACAAATTTTGTATCATTAATTAGCTGGAATGTAGAAAACTATGTTGATGTTACATTCACTGATGTGTGTGTGTCTCCTCCAAAGCTAAAGATTCAAATGTTTTATTTGTTTGTATTATAGTTTTTAAATGGTGAAAAGAATTACGTACAAGTTTGTAACTCTGCAAAATCTGTTTACAGCTCCAAGTACGATTTTTAGTTATTTTCATGATCATGTTATGTCATAGTCAGATGAACATGTTTTTATATATATTTGGGATAGAGATGTGGTATGACTTTTACCAAAAGAAACCAATTTCCATGTGCATGTTTCGTGCAGCTCCAATATGTGTATCACAGCTCATTAATGACTGAGTTGGACATGAATGCAAAGCTATGTAACATTTTGTTTATTTACTTATTTTTGACAAATTTATTCATTTTATCCAACAAGTCTAATCCCATCTCCAGAACTCGGATCACCACGTTGGAATCCACTGGTTGCCTTTATCTGCACTGCCCTTGTTGTGATCAGCTATGTCAAGATAGTAAAGCAACTATGCTGCTGCGTTATTAATGGCATAACTTACGTTAGAAACCAGGAACGAGAACAAAGACAGCTCCTGACCAACCCGAACCCAAATGATTCTTCCTTCTAATAGTAGCAGCAGCACGATTGTGAAGTTTGTTTAGGTGAATTTGAAGAAGAAGAATTGTTAAAACATCTCTCCAACTGTGTCCGTGCCTTTCACAGTTGTCGCATTGACACTTGGTTTGAGTCTCACTCGAATTGTCCTCTCTAAATGTTCTGTTTGAATGTTCTGTTTCTATGTACACATTGCTAGAGAATCTTAGAAGAGAAGACTTTTTCCATAAAAGAGCTATCATGTCCTGCGATCCGGAGTGCTCCAAAACCAAAACTCCTCGGTTAGATATGAAGCAACAAGTACTGATTGATATCTTTCTTTTTTACATTGATTTTTTATTCATTTGTGTTGAGGGCCAAAAACTTGTATAAAAAACCTTCGGAAATGTGCTTTGGAGGTTTGACTCCGCTCGTATGAGGTTGATATTATGTGGAGATCGGCAGCTTATTATTAAACAGTTCCTACCAGAGAAAAAAATTTATACCACCCGTATGAAGTGATAATTCCAGAATTATTAATTTTGTGTGAAGTGTTACTTAATGAGTAAAACTTACATTTTTAATACTTGTACTGTCTCTTTTATACATTACAAGTTTACCTAATTACGCTATCATCATCCTTCTGAATGGTTAAAAGCACTTATCTCTTCGTGCTTGATAAGTGTTTCCTTTCACAAAGTTAGATTGATATTTTCTTGTTATCTCTCCAACTCTCGATCACAGTCTTCTTAAATGATTGTTTGTGAGCCATGTGACGCACTCTGATTCGTTTGTTCTAATATGTATATTTAACTTATTTTTTATTTTTAGAATAAATTATGCTAACAATTTCAATAGAAACAAATAGCGACGGTGTGAAAAAAAAAAAAAAAATTGGACTGTAAGATCGTAAGCTCTTTCAGTTGGTTCTTTTGGGATTTTATACTCAACTTTGTGAGCTAATTTCAATAGAAACGAACAGGAGAAGGGTTTGAAAAAAAATAGGACTAGAAGATCGTAAGCCCCGTTCAGTTGGTTCAAGAAACCAAGTGAATAGCTGTGTCAATCGGCCAAGTAACCATGAGGAAATTCCTTCGGCTCCACACCTGTCTCAGCCGTTCCGCACGCGTGCGGTAAAACTTCCGTTTATGATCGTCCTCGTTACCCGAGGCTGCATCTCTGCAGAGAAAGGCCCGGGGACTTTCCTGGGCCAACCAAATCAATGATCGGGTCGAAGCCCATTCACATCATCCTCTAGTCAGTTAACTTAAGACTGCTCATAATAAGATATATATGGGGTCCAATAGTTTTGTTTCTCTCCGTGTGGGACAAATGTCTTTCACTTCCGTTCTTTTTCTGGGCTCTGTTTGGTTTTTGTGCATTTCAATGGCTTCTGTTTTTTCTCCACTTCAATTGTGTGTTTTTTATGGTGTCTATTCACTATATTACTGTATTCTACACTATATATTCTCATCTGGGTTTCTTTCTTCTTTTTTTTTTTTATTTCATTTATATTTCTTCAAACATCTAACAAAGAAGTGAACTTTTTTCACAAACGAGAAGCAATTCTCTTTGAACTAGTTTTCTCATTTAAGTTTTTTTCTGTACACAGTATTTTCTTATAGAGATGGCTCTTGAAAAATATAAGGAGTCACAGTACAATTTTAAAATAACTTGTTTTGACAATTCAAGTCTTCTTTTTGTTATTTTTATTTTATGTTTTGAGACTGCATTTGTCTTGATTTGTAAATCTGCAAAATCTGTTAACAGCTTCAAGTACGATTTCGAGTTATTTTCATGATCATGTGGATGTCATAGTCGGATGAGCAACATGTCAACTATGAAACTCTTTTTTCATTTTTTGACTTCTACTACCAAATTTTTTCAAGATAAGAGAGAGAGAGAGAGAGAGAAAGCATAGTAAATGAGGAAATCGTGGTTTGTTTCGAGTTCCACTAATGTTCCGTTTGCTCAACTAATATGCTATTCTGTCCGTACGTATTTATCCGCACGTGAGAGTAGGTATCTTCTTTTTTTTCAAAGAGGTGATAATATAGTGATAAAAAGTACTGTTTTGCTGCTCATTTGGTTCATAAAATTTATGCAAGAAACTTGTGTGTAACATCAATTTTTTAGTGCTTGAAATGCACATTGTTATCATCTAATCTTACAATAATAACAAAAAACTGCATATGTGTTAGTAGTGTTGCAGATTGGGACAACACCAAGACTTTTTCTTGATATTATCATCACCAAACCCAAATGTCACTTTCTGTTGCTAAAATAATTTGATGGTCTCCAATATTCTGACATTTCTAAGACTCTTTGCAAGTTTGCAACAAAGTTGTTCAAGAATGATCATTTCTGATATACCCAAGAAAGCAACAAATCCATTTTCGACATATTTACTCGAAATCCTGAGAGCCTATTTACTATGTCAACAAGTCCAATCCAATCGCCACAACTCGGACCACCAAGTTGGAATCCACTGGTAATCTCCCTGGTTGCCTTTGTCTGCACTGCCCTGGTTGTGATCAGCTACTTCAAGATAGTAAAGCAACTCTGCAGCTGCGCGATTAATGGGGTAACCTACATTAGAAACCAGGAACGAGAACAAAGACAGCTCCTAAACGACCCGAACCCAAATGATTCTTCCTTCTATAGCCATGGATTGGAATCATCTATTATAAATTCTCTTCCAATCGGCCAGTTCAAGAAGAAGAAAGAACAAGAACAAGGACCGAACCACCCGAGTAGTAGTAGTAGCAGCAGCGCGGATTGTGCAGTTTGTTTAGGCGAATTCGAAGAAGGAGAATGGCTAAAACATCTCCCTAACTGTGGCCATGCCTTTCACAGTAGTTGCATTGACATTTGGTTTGAGTCTCACTCGAATTGTCCTCTCTGTAGATCATATGTGTGTGATCTATCAATCCCATTTGAATGTTCTGTTTCTATGTACACATTGCTAGAGACTCTTAGAAGAGAAGACTTTTTCCATGAAAGAGCAGATCAGTATCATGTCCTCCGATCCGCAATGCTCCAAAACCAAAACCCCTCGGTTAGATATGAAGCAACAAGTTCTGACTGATATCTTTCTCTATATTGATTTTTGATTCATTTGTGTTGAGGGTCAAAAACTTGCATAAAAAAACCTTGGCAAATATGTACTTGGGAGGCGTGACTATGGTTGTAAACTGTTGTAGAAGGGTGATATTATGTGGACATCACTGCTTATTATTAAACAGTTTCTGTAAGAAAATGAACTCATTAAAAGATAATACCGAAGATGTTGGCTACCACCCGTATGAAGTTGTAATTACATAATTGTTAATTTTGGTGTGGAGTGTTACTTAATGAGTAAAACTTACATTTCTAATACTTGATTTGTCTATTTTATATCTTATAGATTTATCTGATTAGTCTATCATCATCCTTTTAAGTGGTTAACGACACTTATTTTTTGGTACTTGATAAGTGTTTTCTTACATGAAGTTGGATTAATATTTTCTTGTTACCACTCCGAGTCTCGATCGGAATCTTCTTAATTGATTTAATAATTAGACTATTATACTCTGAACTAACGTTTGGGATTCAACCGATAATATTTGACTTTACTTGTGAGCCATATGACACACTCTGGTTCCTTTATTCTGATATATACCGTAAAATTTTATATTAACAAATTTGGCAACAAAAAAAAAATGGAGGTGTATTGTAAAACTATTTGACAAATAAAAAATGGACTGGAAGATCGTAAGCCCCGTTCTGTTGGTTCAAGAAACCAAGTGAATAACTGTGTTTTCGGCCAACAAACCATGAGGCAAATCCAACGGCTCCACACGTGTCTCAGCCGCCCGCACATGTGCGGGAGAATCACCTTCATGATCGTCCTCGTTACCGAGTCTGCATCTCTACAGAAAATGGCCCGGGGACTTTCCCGGGCTGGTCCAATCAATCGTTCGGACCAAGCCCATTCACATCGTCTACTAGTCCATCAGGTCGGAGTGCTCCATAGCTTTATATTTGACGCAATTGCTATGTTCCTCGCCGGTGTGGGATAAGTTACAACAAAAACATTGAAACCATATGCAGCTCAAGATAATTCAATAACATATGAAATTGAATGAATTTTAATAATTTTTCTTTTAAAAAATAATATTAATTATATAGATAATAATTTAAAATCCATCAAATTTTATAGCATATAATAAAATTTTTATGAATTTTTATATTTATATTTATTATTTTAAAATCCAATCAATTTCATATAATTTCTATATAAACTTTTTAAAATCTGAATTAAATACATTTAGATTTTAATAGAATTTTTAAAAGTCTGAACTGGATATACTCATACTTCTATGAACTCTTTTAAAATTTAAATTGAATACACGAGTCATTTAAATCTTTTAAGTTACAATTAACTCTAAATTGAATACATACCCTAACTTTACAGTTTTAACAATTTGGGTAAGTTAAATCTACTATAGACAACGAAGTAGTCTCAAAAACAACAAAAACCTCAATGCACAAAGCATGTGTCAGGGGCATAACCACTGCAATTGTAATTGCACAACACATTAAAAAAAAAAAATAAGTGAATCAAAATTTAAACTTCAATTTCAAAATGTCTAACGAGAACACAAAATATTGACCATCAAGAAGTAAAAACGAGTTTACAACTTTAAGACCCAATGGATCAAAACGAAAATATGATAAAAAGAATCACTGTCTTAGATAATTCCAATTTTGTTTGCCACATCTAATGCATCATAATCTGGTGTCAATCTGACATATGCCTTCTTAGTACCATCAGGCCTGAATCACAAAAACAAAATTTTGGAATACAACCGCTGATGCACCTATATAGTCCATCAATTTATGCAACATGATATGATTAGCCAATCACATTTTTTTTCACAAGCCATATTGACATAAATTGAATGGAACATACACAATATATCAAATATATTCTAAACTTTCTCCCCTGATTCGTATCAAAATGGCAAGTCTTATCTGTGTTAGTGGAGCCAAAAAAAAAACATAATGGAAGAGTTAGTGGAGAAGTTAGTGGAAAAATTAGTGGAAGCTATTGTTTAATTAGTAGTTAGAATTATACCTTTCCTCATTCTTCTTTGCTATAAATACCCCTTCAATTGTAATGTTAATTTACACCAAAACACACTAAGAACAATTGAGAGAGCAATTGTGAAGAAGTAAAGTGTGTGTGTGAGAGAGAAAGCTTTGTGAAAGCTTTGAGAGAAAATCAGAGAGTTGTGAGCTTGTAATTTTCTCTAAATAGTGAAAGTGGGTGTGCTCCGTAGATGTAGGCAAGTTTATGCCGAACCACTTAAATATTTGTGTCTCTAATTTTTCTCTCCCTCCTAACAACTGGTATCAGAGCACCAGGATTTGTTCCAGGCTACTAAGGTGTGAGATTCTCTAGGAAATTCTTAGTATGCTCTGTGGTTGCAGCATTGTTTGATCTTCCACATCATAAAAGAATTGTTCTTGAGATTTACTGATTTTGTGCCGTGGTGTGGAAAGTACATGTCTAGGAAAGGTTCTGGCTAGGAAAGATTTGGTACTTAAGCGTGTCCGTTGTGACCCACCTCTCTTTCCTGGGAACTTACCTGGTGTGCTGTTCACGACTACATACATTATTCAGTATACGGTTACTGTTGACCGAGTTTGACCGGAGGTGTTGACCGAGTTTGATCGGAGGAGTTGACTGGATGTGTTGACCAGGTTGACCAGAGGTGACCAGAGGCGTTGACCAGAGTTCACCAGAGGTGTTGACCAGTGTTGACCAACATTGACCAGAGGTGTTGACCGGGGTTGACCGAAGGTGTTGATCAACGTTGACCGGAGGTGTTGACTGGCGTTGACCGAGGTGTATTATCAGATATTGCAAGTTTGAGTAGGAGCAATGGCATCAGAAAAAGATAATTCCAAAATAGAGAAATTCGATGACATAAATTTCGGATTTTGGAAGATGCAAATTGAAGATCACTTATTTCAGAAAGATCTATACTTGCCCTTAAAAGGCATAAAGCCAGAAGATATGCCGGACTCTAAGTGGGAGGTGCTTGATCGAAAAGCACTTGGTACCATCAGGTTGACTCTATCGAAATCAGTTGCCTTCAACATCAAAAATGAGACGACAACTGTATCTCTAATGGCAGCTCTTTCCAGTATGTATGAACAACCGTCTACAGCCAACAAAGTACATCTGATTAAAACATTATTTAATCTGAAAATGGTTAAATGAGGAAGCTTCAGAAAACATCTGAATGACTTCAACGAAGTGACGGATCAACTAACATCAGTGAATATCACATTCTCTGATGAAATCCGAGCCTTGTTAGTTCTCAGACAGCTACCTGAAAGTTGGAGAGGCATAGTTACTGCAATCAGTAGCTCCGCAGGAAAATCAAGTCTTAAGTTCGACGATATCGTAAGTATGATTTTGACGGAAGAGATCAGAATGTAGTCATATAGTGCATCAACTTCAGGATCAGCCCTAAATGTGGAGAACAGTGGCAGAAATTCAAACAGAGAAAATAAGGGAGGTAGATCTACCTCCCGTAGCAAGTCAAAGAACAGGAGGTCCAAGTCTAGAAATCCCAAAAATTCCCAGAGCTCGAAGACAGTTAAGTGTTGGAAATGTGGGAAGATTGGGCACTACAAAAATCAATGCAAGAGTTGGAAGAATGATGATGAGGTGAAAGCAGAAGCAAATGTCGCTTCCACTTCTGGAACAAATGATGTCTTGATATGCTCTTTAGAGAGCAAGGAAGAATCTTGGGTGTTAGATTCTGGAGCATCATTCCATGCTACTTTGCGGAGAGAACTCTTCGAAAGGTATGTACCTGGAAACCTTGGTAAGGTAT
Organism: Xanthoceras sorbifolium; assembly: GCA_003430845.1. Taxonomy (NCBI): domain Eukaryota; kingdom Viridiplantae; phylum Streptophyta; class Magnoliopsida; order Sapindales; family Sapindaceae; genus Xanthoceras; species Xanthoceras sorbifolium. The sequence continues at coordinate 9,416,430 of CM010620.1, read as the reverse complement.
ACCTGGGTGATGACCAACTCTGTGATATTGTTGGTAAAGGTGCAGTGAAGATTAAGTTGAACGAGTCTGTATGGGAACTGAAGGATGTCATGCATATTCCCGACTTGAGAAAGAACTTAATCTCAATAGGGCAGTTGGCTAGTGAAGGCTTCACTACGATTTTCCACGATAACAATTGGAAGATTTCTAAGGGTGTAATGACAATTACACGAGGCACGAAGACCGATACTCTTTACCTGACAGCAGGAGTTTGCAGCTCAATTGCACTTGCAGAAGGAAATGAAGATTCAAACTTGTGGCACCAGAGATTAGGCCACATGAGTGAAAAGAGGCTCAAAGTTATGCACTCAAAGGGGAAACTATCAAGACTACAGTCAGTAGAAATTGACATGTGTGAAGACTGCATACTTGGAAAGCATAAGAGAGTCAGCTTTCAGACAAGTAGTAGAACCCCAAAGAAGGAGAGGCCTGAGCTCGTTCACTCCGATGTTTGGGGACCAACATCTGTCTCATCCATTGGTGGAAAACAATACTTCGTGACTTTCATTGATGATCACTCCAGGAAGGTATGGGTTTACTTTCTTAATCACAAGTCCGAGGTGTTTGATGCTTTCAAGAGATGGAAAGCAATGGTAGAAAATGAGACATGTCTGAAGATCAAAAAGCTCAGAACCGATAATGGTGGTGAATATGAAGACACCAGATTCAAGACGTTCTGCTATGATCACGGTATCAGAATGGAAAGAACCGTGCCAGGTACTCCTCAACACAATGGTGTAGCTGAGTATATGAACCAAACGTTGACTGAGAGAGCCAGAAGCATGCGTTTACAATCAGGTCTACCAAAGCAGTTCTGGGCAGAAGCAGTCAACACAGCAGCTTATTTGATCAACCGAAGTCCATCGGTACCATTAGACTTCGGAATACCATAAGAGGTATGGAGTGAAAAAGAGGTAAAACTCTCACATCTGAAAGTTTTTGGTTGCCTAGCATATGTGCATATTAGTGATCAAGGCAGAAATAAACTTGATCCCAAATCTAAGAAGTGCACCCTCCTTGGCTATGGAGAAGATGAGTTTGGCTACCGTCTTGGGATGACCAAAATAAAAAGATTATTCGCAGTAGAGATGTAATCTTTAATGAAAAGGCAATGTACAAGGACCGACATACAGTAGACGCCAGCAACTCAGAGCAAAGTGGGCTAATATATGTAGATGAAGATGATGTTCCAGATAGTCCTATAACAAAGTAGACAGTTGAGTGTCCTCAGCCAGAGGAACCAGTTGAGCAGAGCAGCGTACAGCAGTCTGACACGCCACAACTTAGAAGATCAAGTCGACCTCATATACCAAATAGAAAATACATGAACTATTTGTTGCTGACTGATGGAGGTGAGCCTGAATGCTACGATGAGGCATGTCAAGCAGCAGATGCCAACCAGTGGGAGCTTGCTATGCAAGAAGAGATGAAGTCTTTAATCTCAAACAAGACATATGAGCTCACCAAATTGCCCATGGGTAAGAAAGCTCTTCACAATAAATGGGTATATAGGGTCAAAGAGGAGTACGATGGCTCTAAGAGATTCAAAGCCTGCCTGGTTGTCAAAGGATTCCAACAGAAGGAGGGAATTGACTACACCGAAATTTTTGCTCCTGTTGTGAAGCTCAATACTATCAGATCTGTTTTAAGTATTGTTGCTAGTGAAAATCTTCATCTTGAGCAGTTAGATGTGAAGACCGCATTCCTTCATGGAAATCTACAAGAAGAGATATACATGCACCAGCCAGAAGGTTTTGCAGAAAAGGGGAAAGAAAACCTAGTGTGCAGATTAAAGAAGATCTTGTATGGCCTGAAACAAGCTCCAAGACAGTGGTACATGAAATTTGATAGTTTCATGCACAGAGAAGGTTTTTAGAAGTGCAATGCCTACCATTGTTGCTACTTTAAGAGATGTAAGTCCAGTTATATCATCTTGCTACTTTATGTCGATGATATGTTAGTAGCTGGTTCAGATATGGGCGAGATCAAAAGCTTGAAGCAGCAATTGTCAAAAGAGTTTGACATGAAAGACCTGGGTCCAGCTAAAAAGATTCTTGGAATGCAAATCACTAGAGATAAACAAGAAGGGACTTTGCAGTTATCTCAGGCAGAATACATCAAGCGCATTTTGCATAGATTCAAGATGGACGATGCCAAACCAGTTAGCACACCCTTGGCTAGTCACTTTCGTCTTTCCAAGAATCAGTCTCCACAGACGGAGGGAGAGAGAAACTTCATGGATAAGATTCCTTATGCCTTAGCCGTTGGAAGCTTGATGTACACAATGGTCTGCACTAAACCTGATATTGGCCATGCAGTGGGAGCTATCAGCAGATTTATGTCAGATCCAGGAAAGACTCACTGGGAAGCAGTGAAGTGGATTTTGAGGTATCTACGAGGCAACATAAATAAGTGTTTGAACTTTGGTAAGGGAGAGTTAAAAGTTCAAGGCTACATAGATGCAGACTTTGCAGGTGAAGTTGATTACCGAAGAAGCACCACTGGGTATGTCTTTACCATTGGCACTACAGCTGTTAGTTGGATGTCACAGATACAAAATATTGTTGCACTATCCGCTACAGAGGCTGAGTATGTAGCAGTTACAGAAGCCAGTAAAGAAATGATATGGCTACAAGGTTTGTTGACATAGCTGGGATTCAATCAAGGGAAGAATGTTCTGTATAGCGACAGTCAGAGTGCAATACATCTGGCAAAGAATTCAGCATTTCATTCCAAAACGAAGCACATCGGTTTCCGTTACCACTTTATCAGATCTTTATTGGAAGATGAAGTGCTAACATTGGAGAAGATCCATAGCAGTAAGAATCCAGCAGATATGTTAACGAAAGCTGTCACTACTGAGAAACTGAAGCTGTGCTTAGCTTCAGTTGGTCTTCACATGTGAAGAAAGTTTTGAGCACACCACTATTCACATACGGTCATCTTTGTCTCCAAGTGGGAGATTGTTAGTGGAGCCAAAAAAAAAAACATAATGGAGGAGTTAGTGGAGAAGTTAGTGGAGAAATTAGTGAAAGCTATTGTTTAATTAGTAGTTAGAATTATACCTTCCCCCATTCTTTTTTGCTATAAATACCCCTTCAATTGTAATGTTAATTTACACCAAAACACACTAAGAACAATTGAGAGAGCAATTGTGAAGAAGTAAAGTGTGTGTGTAAGAGAGAAAGTTTTATGAAAGCTTTGAGAGAAAATCAGAGAGTTGTGAGCTTGTAATTTTCTCTAAATAGTGAAAGTGGGTATGCTCCGTGGATGTAGGCAAGTTTGTGCCGAACCACATAAATATTTGTGTCTCTAATTTTTCTCTCTCTCATAACAATCTGGATATCTATAATGACCATTCTGTGAATCCACATATACATATTTATACAAACAATCTCTAATAAAATAATTTTGATCCTAGATACTGAAAAAAAAATACCCAGCATAGTTCAACAATCAATTTTTAAAAAAGTTACAGATTTCAAATGTGAAACCAACAATATACACTGTGGCTACAATAATGTTTGTACATTAATTACAAAAGACAAAACAGGAAGAGGCATGTTTAGATAAATAATAGGGATAATTGTAATAACGACCCATATATATAGATATTATTGTACAAAACTCTAAGAATAATTGATAATAACAATAACTCCCCTTTGATCGGTTGACTAACCATTGACCACAGTTAGTCACTAACAGTTAAAGGGGTAAAATCGTTATTTTAGAAAAAAAAAATTTAAAAAAAAAAATTAAAAAAATGGACCAAATGAGATCTGGTCCATTAGATGAGATAAAAATATCTTCATCCAATGGACCAGATCATCTTGTCTATTACCAAAAAAAAAAAAAACAGTTTTTTTAAAATTTTTTTGTTCACAAATCTATTTTTTCTTCCAATTTTTTTTTCTTTTTTCAATTTCTTTCTTTATCATTTTTTTTTCTCTTTTCCTCCATCTTCTTCTTTTATTCTCCCTCTATCTTCCTCTTCTTCTTCTTCCGAATTGTTTTTTTGAATTCTTCTTCTTCTTTTATTTTTTTTTTGTTCTTTCTCTTCTTTCTTCTTCTTCTTTTATTTTTTTTCGAATTTTTCTTTTCTTCTTCTTCTTTTCTTTTTTTTTAGAATTTTTTTATATTTTTATTGTTTATATTCTTTCTTCTTCTTTTTCTTCTTCTTCTTGTTCTTCTTTGTTTTTTTTTTCCAGATTTTTTTTTTCTTCTTCTTCTTCTCTTCTTTTTTTTTCCAAATTTTTTTTTATTTTTATTCTTCCTCCTCTTCCTCCTCCTCTTCTTCTTCTCTTCTTTTTTTTCCAGATTTTTATTTTTATTTCTATTCTTCCTCCTCCTCCTCCTCCTCCTCTTCTTCTTCTTCTTCTTATTTTTTCAGATTTTTTTTAAAATTTTTTAAAAGACAATTTTATCCCTTTGACCGTTAGTCACTAACTGTGGTCAACGGTTAGTCAACTAGTTAAAGAGGAGTTATTATTATTATCAATTATTCTCATATTTTTGTGCAATTATACCTATATACACGGGGAGGTATTGTAATTGCCCATAAATAATATTATGCAAAGAACAAAAAAACTGCAACATATCATGAACCGTTTCCTAAACAGGTATGCTATATAGTGACGCTTTGGCAGGAGTTCCAACTTCCTCATGTTCAGATATGATCATTCAACATCTGATTTAAGACCATAAAAAGCTCCTAAGATCTCTAACCTTTCAAAACCAACATTATAACTAATATCATAAAAGATTGAGCAAGCAGGACACGCAAACTCGGTGGCAACATCTGTGACAAATATCTTGATAAAAGAACACCAACACTGTCAAACACAAAGTGAAGAACATTTTTATTTGACAAGAAATATGCAGTTCACATATAATATCTAATCTATTATTAAATGTTTATAGCCATACTTGTCTGGGTCCTGCTTATAGAGATATAAAACATGCCCCTAAAAGTAGAGAAGCAAATGACTGGGTGTCTGATGCATTAAAGTGAAAATAGTGATCAATCAAATATGAAAGGCTCACCTGATCAAGGTATTCTCTTTCTTGGCCTGAATATCGTACATCTTCTTGACTGCATCCTTGATCTTTTTCTTGTCAGCACGAATGTCAACAATGAAAACCAAAGTATTGTTGTCTTCAATTTTCTTCGACTCCGTAGTGAGGGGATATTTAAGGATCTGATAATGGTCAAGCTTGTTCCTTGGAGGTACGCTAATCCGAGTATACTTGGGGTTGCATCAAAGGCATTTGAAAGACCACAAACGAAGCATATTGTCATGATAATGATAATTCTAGTACATGAACCTAAAAAGTCTAGAATATAGCTAATGCACAGTGTTGCGGCAAAGTACAAACAAAACAAAAATAAATACTAAATTTGGGTTGAGTCGCGGATTATGTCATTTTTTTTAAGACGTTTTGCGGTTCTGCCGAACGTTGTACAGGCAGCATTAAGCTCCGTCGTCCCCAGGATAAAACAGTCCAGAATCACTTCTGTTTCAGAATTTTTTGTACTGAAAAAAATCAGAATCTGACGCCCCACAAACACTGCTCGTAATTGGTAAATTAAAAAGTGGAACAAAATGAACTTTGTTGTTTGCTCCGAAAATAAATTAATAGAACAGAAACCGGTTTACTATTTCACTTTGTTGTTGAAATAAAAAATGGGAACATAAACTGGTTTGCTTGATTTCGGAACAAAAAATATAAAAGAAGTTGTTGTGTGCTTGAAATAATAATAATAATAATAATAATAATAATAATAATAAAAAGTGGCCTTGCTTTTTGTTTGGGAAACAAAAAATAGGTGAGCAACTTGACTAGTTGCTATTTGCTTGAATAAGAGTTGTTTGCTTGTGAACTGTTTTTTTTTTTTTTTTTTTTCTGTGTATTTCTAAATGTTTATCAAACTGGTTGTCTGTCACTTTATATAGAAAAATAATCTGCATAACTTTCAGAAAAAATTGAATGTGGATAGTGGTAGAAGAATGTGAGATATGCGAGAAAACTTAGGATAAAGACTTAGTCTCCAACTGAACTCTCTTTTACCAAGTTAATAAAAGAATAAATGTATTATTATTTTTAAAATAATAATCAAAATTCACATAAACTCCAACAATTCCCCACTTGAATTTTAAAAATAAGTTTCATCGAGCAATATAATTTAATATAAGATTGTGTATAAACAAAGATGTCTATCGACTTGAAAACCCTTGCATAGTATAGATGATTTAGATTATACTAGAGTAACTCGTAGTTTTAAACTCTATCTCTAACAAACATCTCACACACAACCCTACTAGGGTGAAGTCAAAAAGCCCGTGTTTTACGGCCATGCATGTGTATCCCAGTATAGTGAATACTCTAGAGAATTTGCCCAAAATTCCATAGAAAGTGGCCACACTTTCACATTCACTTAGGTGAGTCTATCAAGAGTACTCATGTAGCTAGGTACTCCGCTCCACATAAAGTATAACACTCATTAAGAGTTTAAAATTAACTCAACCTTTTTATTGCTTCAGGATATCATGCTTCACATAATATATCAAATATAACTTATAATTATTATAATAGCATGATTCACCACTAATCACTTCATAACTTGTTATTACCTATTAAACCTAGTTCTTGGGATCTCTAGTTTATAGGTTGGGTTACCATCATGAGTGATTCATCATTATAAGGGCTTTAGTCTCATTCCGTTTGAGGTTTTGAAAACTCTCTCTAGTTAATCCTTTCGTCAAAGGATCAGCCAAGTTATCATCACTATGTACATGATCCACTCTTACAGCTCCAGTATAGAGAAATTTTCTAACAGTACTATATTTGCAATGTATTTGTCGCCTTTTTTTCGTTATAATAACGGTTTTGAGTCTTTCCAATAGCTGCGGTGGATCAAGACATCTGGAATCAGTCTTTCCCATAAATGGATTTTAGAACAACAGAGGTGGATTTATTAGTATTGTTGTTAGAAATAACAAGTATTTCATTCTTTTGATTACGGGCTTCTTCTTCAATCTGAATATGAGTAATTAAATTCTCTAAGGAAAATTCTTTAGTTTTGTGCCTAAGGACACTTTTAAAGTCTTTCCCACTTGGGGGCAATTTTTTAATTAGAACAACAATTTAAAATTGTTCATTTAGAGACATACCTTCAGAGATGATTTCATGTACAATATTTTGTAGTTCATGTGACTGGGTTTCTACAGATGTGTCATCAGTCATTTGATATTTCAAGTACCGATTTACTGCATATTTATTTACTCCAACCTTCTCTATGTCGTATTTTTTCTGAAGTGTTTCTCAAATTTCCTTAGCATATTTGTTAGAATTGTAGTAGTCATAAAATCATCAGATAAACCATTTAACAATAAAATTCTTGCAAAGGAAATCATTTTCAAGCCAAGACTCATGCTCCTTTGTTTGAGCTTCGGTTGGTTTAACAAGTGAAACATGCAGAATTGGTTTTTCAAAAGTAAGAACATATGCAACAATATTTTTTACTTCCATCTTTTAAAATGAAGCCCCTCAAAACGGAAAGCTTTGTTCAGATCAGTAGTTGCTTTAATAATATCAGTAGACATGGTAGCAGAAGAGAACGTCTTAAAATTATTGCTGCAAAATGCAAAATACAAGAAAAAATTGCTGCTACAAAGTACAAACATAACAAAAATAAATATTAAACTTGGGTTGAGTCGTGAACTAGATCGCTTTCTTTAAGACGTTTCATGGCTCTACCCAAAGTTGTACAAGCAGTATTTAGCCTCGTCGTCCCTAAGATAAAATAGTCCAGAATCATCTCTGTCTCGAAATTCTTTATACTGAAGAAAATAAGAATCTAACACCCTACGAATACTGCTTGGAATCGGAAAATTAAAAAGTGAAACAAAATGAACTTTGTTATTTGCCCCAGAAATAAATTAACAAAATATAAACTGGTTTACTATTTCACTTTGCTATTGAAATAAAAAATGAGAACAAAAATTGGTTTGCTTGATTTCGGAATAAAAAATAGAAAAGGAGTTGTTGTATGCTTGGAATAAATAAAAAAAGTGGCCTTGCTTTTTGCTTAGGAAACAAAAAATAGAACGGCAACTTGACTTTGCTATTTGATTGAATACGGAGCTGTTTACTTTTGAACTGATTTTTTTACTTTTCTTTGTATTTCTGAATGTTTATCAAACTAGTTGTCTATCAGATTATATAGAAAAATAATTTGTATGACGTTCAGAAAAAAAAAAATGAATGTGGATAGTGGGAGAATAATGTGGGATGTGGGAGAAAACTTAGGATAAAGACTTGATCTCCAACTGAATTTTCTTTTACCAAGTTAATAAAAGAATAAATATATTATTATTTTTAAAATAATAATTAAAATTTACATAATCTCCAACACATCGTGTATCATCCATCAGTTTACATAATGTTGCATGATTAACCAATCACATTTATCCATAAACCGTATTAAGTTATATAAAAGAGCATCAAACACAAAGTAAAAAACTTTTTATTTGACACATGGCCATATTAAGTTATACAAAAGAGCTTACAGGAAGAATAACATGATCAATATGTTGCTAAAATAATTGACACTTGGTTTAAGTCTCAATCGAATTGTCCTCTCTGTAGATCATATGTGTGTAATCTAACAATCTCATTTGAATGTTCTATTTCTTTGTACACATTGCTAGATTCTTTTAGAAGAGAAGACTTTTTCCATGAAAAAGCTATCATGTCCTGCGATCCGCAGTGCTCCTAACACCCAAACTCCTCGATTAGATAAGAAGCAAAAAGTACTCATTGATATCTTTCTTTTTTACATTGATTTTTGATTCATTTGTGTTGATGGCCAAAAATTTGTATAAAAAAACCTTTGAAAATATGTAGTTATAAACTGTTGTCCAATGTTAATATTATATGGAGATCGGCCGCTTATTATTAAACAGTTCCTGTAAGAAAAAGAACTCATACCACCCATGTGAAGTGGTAATTACAGAATCATTAATTTTGTGTGAAGTGTTACTTAATAAGTAAAACTTACATTTCTTGTAACGTCTCTAATTTTTCATAATTATGAACAATATTATTATTAATTATTATTTAGTATACAACAGTTAAGTATGTGATTTATATTGGTGAAAAGTATATATATATTCGGTATATGGTTGAAAACGAATAATGATTTTAACCGAGTTAAATCCCATTAGCGATATTATTTTCATGGTGTATTTGAATGATAATGAGTCCAATAGAATATTAGTGAATTTGGTAATTGGATAGGTGTGAAATATTTTTGGAATAATTATCGAGATGAGATGTGATTAATTGTAAATTGGATTGCCATTTTGTGATTTGTAGAAGCTCAAGGGAGCAATTTGAAATTAGGAAAGTGAAGTTGGTCAAGAAGAGTTTTGTGTAAAGAATAGCATTTCAGGTTTGGTGATACCGTTTTCGTATTTTTCAGATTTTTCAGAATATTTCGGAATCGTTATATTATATTATTTTTAGTTTATTTGAGCTCTATTGATTATGATATGTTGTTTGAAATTGATTTTGGGATGATTTGATATATATTGTTTGTAATAAATTGATTTTGAATATATATATATATATATATATATATATATATATTGTTTGTGATGATTTTGAATATATATATATATATATATATATATATATATATATATATATATATTGTTAGTGATTTGGATTACGTTTATTTGAAATATAATTTGGATCCGTAATATTGTTTACGAAAAATATTCTGAATTGATTTTCGATATGTTTTTATTATAGTAATATTACGGAGAATATTATTAAAAGCAATTTCGTATATATTGTTTTGCGATTTGTTTCGAAAAGTGATTCGAGGCATTTGGATTTACTATGGATTTATGATATATAATTGTATGTGATTTTAAATGTGATTTGAAGCGATTTTTGGATTCAGAAATATTTTCGGAAACGATTTTGTAATTTGCTTGTATATGTGTACTGATGCGATTCGAATTCCGAAAATGTGTATACTGATTTTGGATATGATTTCAGAATTTAAATTGACGATTCTGTTCGAAATGAATTATATGATTTTCGAAAAGTGATTTGGCTCTGATATATATAAACATAGATATGGATATATAGAAGATTGACATGTCAATTGGGTTCTCTGAGTAGTACTACGCTTATATGTTATGTTTGAGGTACCACCTTCTGCATATTGGGAAATCTGATCTGGGATACGCAGCGGGTCCTCCGTTGGTATCCAACTCTGTTATGATATATCTGGGATACGCAGCGGGTCCTCCGTTGATATCCATCTCTATTCTGTATAGCCCGTAATCCAGTCCGAAAAGTATGTTTAGTATATCAGGAGCCTAAAATAAAAATATAAATGAAATATAATTTGTTATATGATTTGATTTGGTATTAATAAGTTTGATACGATATTATATTCCGATTTCGGAAGATGTTGTTGATAATTGCTTTGATACGATATTTGTTATCGTTTTTTCAAGGTATATATATATATATATATATATATATATCTAAAATATTTGATTTAATTATGCTCCATATGTTGGTTTTATATGTTATTTGCGTTATTGAGATATTATATTATGTTTATATAATTGGATTTTGGGTACACCCACTAAGCGTTATGCTTAACGTATTGAGTTTCTCACACGCATGTAAAAGAGTTCAGGAAGAAGATAAGGCTGGAAAGAGTTGAGTCTGTAGTGATTGAGTCCTGAGTCACATCGCTCCCGATGTTTTATATGTATTATATCGGCATGCATGGACAATAATGTTTTTGTAAATATTTGAAACAGTATTTAATTTTTAAGTATGTCTGTAAATTTTTGTAATATTTGGGCCCATGGAATTTAATGCTTTTGAAGTTGAATATTTATAAGTATTTTGATATAATTTGTTTTGATAAGTCGCACCAGATATGGAAGGGTGCGCAATTTGATTTGAAATTATAGAAGTGTGGATTTTATGAATTGTGAAAACAAATTTTGGAAAGTCAGAAAAATAGAGGAAGCTCTGGCAAAATTTTCAGAAACTATTTTGGACTATTGATTTCGATTTATATTTAAGTATATGATTTTAAGTATTCGATAGTATAATTTTAATGCTAACTGTATAAGAAGGTGCTTCCGCTAGTGTTTTCAATTTTCCGTATCCGTATATGTCTGTATCAGATAGCGCTCTCCGATTCGGTCCAAGCGGATTCGGGTCGGGGGGTGTTACATTTCTAATACCTGATTTATCTCTTTTATACCTTATAAGTTTACCTAATTGCATTATCATCATCTTTTTTAGTGGTTAATGACACTTGTTTGTTGGTTCTTGACTAGTGTTTCCTTACATGAAGTTGGGTTGATGTTTTCCTGTTACCACTCTGAATCTCAACAGGAGTCTTTTTAATTGATTTAATGACTCGGTCATTATACTCTGAACTAACGTTCGGGGTTCACCGATGGTTCTTAAATTTACATGTGAGCCACATGACGCACTCTGGTTCATTCATTCTGATATGAATATTTAATTTATTTTTTATTTTTAAAATAAATTATGCTAACAATTTCAATAGAAAGTGAATAGAGACACTAAAGAAATTTAAGATGTGATCCCTTGCAAAATTTGTTATATGTTAACAAATTTTGCAAAAAAAAAGGTTGGATTAGAATATCATAAGTTCCGTTTAGTTGGTTTATTGGGATTTCATCAATAATGCTTAACTTTGCTCCACATAACACTGGCAGTGACACTAGTTCTTTCATTCTAATATGTATATTAAATCCCCAATAATATTTAACTTTGTTTGTGAGCTACATAACGTACTCTTGTTCGTTTATTTTAATATGTATATTTTAATTGTTATAAAATAAATTATAACTAAGCTAAATAATAACAATAAAGAAAATAACTAGTAACAGTAAGTAGCAAATGAAATGAGCACAGGTAAATGAGAGAGAGAGATAAATTGAGAGGAAGAAAAGCTTTTGGTTTTTTACTTGCTGCTCGGATCATAAACAGAGTACTTGTATACATAGTGAATTGGCTTGGTCTGTGATTGGCTGGCTTGGGTTGGCAAGTAAAGTAAGGCGGTTAAACTTAATGACTTGCCTTTTGATTGACAAATAAGAGCTGTCTCCATGTGAGCCAACAACTTTCTAATATAAGAATAAAATAATGGTGGAAATAAACACATTTTACACCCCCCTTGAATTTTCACCAGTTGATTGTATTTGTTAAGAAAAATTTAATGGGATAAAAACCTTAACAAATTATATACCATGATCTTCTGGATTAAAAATATATACCATGATCTTCTGGATCATAAATAATATTTTATATGCTCAAGCTGCCTCATAAAAAACTTTGCCAGTAAAATTCAGTGGGATAAAATCTGGCCAAAGGGAAAAAAAATACAGTGCAAATATATTGTTTTCTTCAAAAATTTGCCCCTCCTGATTAGATGCTCCCCCAAATATTAATTATGTGGTTTGCAAAGCCGACGCATGTCAATGCCATATACTAATTTCTTAAACGTTGACGTTGACAATATTTTAGTAAACAGATCTGCAATATTATCTATAGAACGTATCTGCTTGACATCAATCTTGTAACATCCCGGATTTCGGAAAATTAATTTTATATATGTGAAAATAAATTTTGTGATTGGAGGGGATGTAAATGTAATTAACAGTATGTTTATTTTTATGGTTTCCAGGTGGACCAGATTGAACGATCGAAACCGATGCTTGAAAAATTGAAAATTGAGGCAGTGAGTATCGCGACCTGGTCATTGCGACCACAGGTCGCGATGAAAATGGCGATTTTTGGCAGTGACCATCGCGACCAGTCACCGCGACTACAGATCGCGATGAACTGCTCGCGATGAAAATGTCAAATTCTGTCAGTGAGTAACGCGACCACCAGCGCGACCAAGGTACCGCGAGGTGTGCTAGCGACGAAGGCGATGCAAACGCTCCAATGAGTACCGCGATCTGGTGGCGCGACGACGGTCGCGACAGCAATATAAAAAAAATTTGGCTTCCGCGAGAAGCCACAAACAGCACAGAGGAGAGAAAAGAGAGGCAGAGAGCGAGAAAGAAAAGAAAGAAAAGAAAGAAGAGAAAGAAGAGAAAGAAGAAAGAAGAAAGAAGAGAAAGAAGAAGAAGAAGAAAAGAAGAAGAAGAGGAAGAAGAAGAAGAAAGGAGGAAGGAAAGAGAAAAGGGAAGTGTAGGAGGAAGAGAAAAGGGAAGGAAAAGAAAAAAGGAAATCGTGGAAAACGCGATTTGTCGAAGGGAAACGGTATCCAGATTGGTGTACACACGTTTCTGAACTTATTTTTGATAAATGTTTTGATTTAGTTCATTTAGAAATATAGTTATGGATTTTATATATTCGTATGGATTGGTTTATATATATATATATGTATTTGTGTATATTGTTGGATTATTGATGCAATATTTTATCTTGTGAACAGTTGAAGAAAAACGTGTGTTTTCAAAATCCGATTTCTAATTTTTGTATGATTTTCCTATTTCTGGATTGTGATTTCAAATGATATTCGTTGATTTCTGAAAACAAAGAACCGATTTGTTATGATATTTTGAATGGCCCTGATATATGTATAGGGATATTTGGATATAGGAGATTAGCATGTCAATTGGGTGAATTTATAGCAGTACTGCACCGTATTGTCTCTGATCATTGATTCCGGATACCATTTCCATGTGAAATGGGAAACCGACTGTTTACCACGGATACCATTTCCTCGTGAAATGGGAAACCGACTGTGAGAATACCCGGATACCATTTCTTCGTGAAATGGGAAACCGACTGTTTATATAGGGATACCATTTCATATGAAATGGGAAACCCGACTGTAAAACCCGTAATCCAGTCCTGTACACCCTGTTATGTGTATCACGGGCCAAATTTAGAATTTATGGGCAGAAAGTGTCCGGAAATAAAGAAATGATATTGAACTGAATTCCATAAAGTTTTGACATATTGTATGTTTATAAAGTTTTAGTATTTGAGAAATGTTTGATTTATATATATTTATATTTCTGAACAATTCTGTTTATAAGCTTTACTGTCTAATTACATTTCTGAATTTCTGATTTACGAGATATTATTTTAGCTATACTGTTTTATATTATATTGTCATTTATGTTAAGTGTACACCCACTAGGCAGTTTTGCTTAGCGCGTTAGTTTTGTTTCTAACGCGTAGGTAATAAAGATACCGAGGACGGAAAAGACTGAAGAGGTACCAGCTGCAGCGAAGAGCTCAGAGTCACAGCATCATTGGGGTAGTTTGTTATATAAGTATTTATGTATATTATACTTAGATATGCATGCATATACAGAAGATTTCGTAATTATGTTTTGTAATTATGTGTTGTAATAAATTATTATATGTTTTATGTTTCACATTTTTCAAAAAGGATTGTAGATATTGAATTGATTTATAACCTGTTTTGAAAGTCGCACTAAACGGCAGAGTGCGCATTTGAATGGATTGAAATTTGAAATGCTTTTGTGACTTGTTTGTGATTTGAGATTTTTTTTGAAAAACAGGTTTTGGATAATCCGAAAAACAAACGGAACTCTGCCGAAATTTTTGTGAAAAGGGTATTGGATGGGCTCACTCGAAATGGTTTTTACATTACAACTTATATGGTTTTCCAATGGTTTTAAAAAAAAAAAAAAATTGTCGATGGGCTCACAATGGTTTTCGGTTTATAAAATGAATTTAGAAAGTTTTGAAAACACCGGTAGCGCTCCCTGGGTCGGTCCAGCCGGGTCGGGTCAGGGGATGTTACAAATCTGTCTACTTTGTTGAAGTTCATGAGTATAGAAGAATTTTAAAGAAATATGTTTGGTTCTATCTCATTTGATATATCCTCCTCTGATCTGAACAATACAAGCCGCATTATCTTCAAATATTGGTGTCTGCATTTCTTTGGATGATGAAAATCCGCATGTATTTCGAATATGAGGAATAATAGAAATTAGCCAGACACATTCTCGACTTGTTTCATGAAGCGCAATGATATCAGAATGATTGGATGATATTATATATATATATATATATATATATATATATATATATATATCTGTGTGTGTGTGTGTGTGTGTGTGTGTGTGGAGGCAAACTGGCTCCACTCACACAAATAAAATAAAAAAATTAAAAAGTCAAAAGTGAAACTCACCGGAAAACCAAAATAAAAACAAAAACAGAGGAAAGTGAGGCGGCCAAAGAGAGAAAGAAGAAAAGAAGAAAAAAAAAAAGGAGGAGAATGCGGCCGAGAAAGGAGAAGAAGAAAGAAGAAGAAGAAAAGTCGGCCAAGTAGGGAAGAGAAGAAAGAAAGAAAGGAGAAGAAAGAGAGAAGAAAGAAAGAAGAGAGAAGAAGAAGAAGAAGAAGAAGAAGAAAGGAAGAGGAAAAGGAAAAGAAAAGTGTTGGGAAATTATCCAGGTTTGGTGTACACTAGTTTTCGTATGTTAAGTTTTTCAGAATATTTCGAACTTAGAGAATTTTATTGATTTTGAATTGTTTGAACTCTATTGATTCGAATTTACAATTTAAAATTGATTTTGCTTTGATTTGATTTGATTTACGTATTCTCGAAATATGCTATATATTCGAAAATAAAAATTGATTTTATGCATTGATTTTAATATGGTTTAATTTTATTAGTAATATGTGAAATATAATTGAAAGTGATTTTGAATATATATATATATATATATATATATATATATATATATTGTTTGTGATAAATTAATGAAACGATTTTGGGGCAATTTGATTCGATATTGATTTGTGAAATAAGTTTGAATATAATTTTGAGTCTCTTTTATATGATTATTGATGATATATTTGGATTTTGTAAATGTGTTTATTGATTTGAATTTAATCGAAAATTGAATTTGATTATAAAGGAATGATTTGTGATTTTATATTCTGAAATTGAAATTTCGAAATCGAAATTGAATGATTTGAAAGTTGAATTTGACGATTTTGAAAGAAAAACAGAATGAATTGACATTGAATTTGAGAAATCATATTGTAAAATAGCCCTGATATATATATATATATATATATATATATATATATATATATATATATAGGGAAACAGATATAGGAAATTGACATGTCAATTGGGTTCACTTATGTCAATTTCCTATATCTGTTTCCCTATATATATATATATATATATATATATATATATATATATATATATATATATAGGGAAACAGATATAGGAAATTGACATGTCAATTGGGTTCACTTAGCAGTACTGCATTGAGATTTTTTATAATTATGATACCACTCTTTGGATTATGTGTAGCCACTGTTGTGTACGGTCCTAGAGTGAAGACATTTCCGACAGGCAGTCCTCGTAGGGTCCGATATCGGAAATGATACCTGTATAGGGATACCATTTCATGCTGAAATGGGAAACCCGACTGTATATAATTCAGCGAGCAGTCGCCGTTGGGTTCCAATGCTGAACAACCCTTAATCCAGTCCAGTAAACCTATGATATGTATCAGAGGTCTAAAATGAGATGTATGGAAAATTATGAAATTAAAGGAAACTTATTGTTGGATTTTTCATAAATGTTTATCAAAATAATTATACATTCGATAATGATTCACGTTTATATTTTGATATTTGTTAAATAAACAAGTTTATGGAAACATGTTTATTACTACTTTTATTTGTTTTTTTTAATATCGAATTATTAGTTGGATTTATGTTGAGTTCTGCTCATATTTTAATACTTATTCAATAATTGAATTCATGGAAGTATGTTT
Organism: Xanthoceras sorbifolium; assembly: GCA_003430845.1. Taxonomy (NCBI): domain Eukaryota; kingdom Viridiplantae; phylum Streptophyta; class Magnoliopsida; order Sapindales; family Sapindaceae; genus Xanthoceras; species Xanthoceras sorbifolium. Next base: position 9,399,525 of record CM010620.1, on the reverse strand, counting down.
ATTACTATTATATGATTTTTATATAATCTTAGTATACACCCACTAAGCGAAACGCTTAGCGCATTAGTTTTAATGCGTAGGTGAAAAGAATCAGAAGGAAGGACAAGACTGAGGAGTAGAGTTTTGCAGAGCATGATGCCTGAGTCACCTCCAACATTATTTTTTTTGGATAGTTGTTTTGTTTACTGTTTTACTTATGTCAAGCATGCATATACAGTCCAATGTAAAAGTTGAATTTATTGAGTCTTGTAATTATTTGTTATCAGTTTTATATATGGATTTTATAAAAGTAAGTTAAGTGGTTTGTAAATATTTGTTAATTTTGATGTGATTTTCAAATATGAGATTATATGTTTTCTGAAAAATTGTCTACTGATTGATTGATTGAGAAAGTTTAGAAAGTCGCATCGTTGGCAGGATGCGCATATGATTGGACTTTAGAAGTGTTTGAGTTGTGAATTTGAAATTTTTATTAAACAGATATTCTTTTGGAAAGTTGTAAAAATAAAGGAAATTCTCTCAAAAATTTTATAAATATTGTGGGCCCAATTTGAAAGGTTTTTGGAAATATTAATATATGTTTTCAAGTATTTTCGAATATTAAGAAAAATTTAGAAAGTTTTGTAAACTGGTGACGTTCCCGGATTCATTCCGTATACGTCGGGTCAGGGGGTGTTACAATAAATTTAACTGTTAGTCAGTGTAGTAAGGGCAAAATTGTTTTTTCACATTAAAACATTAAAATAATTAAAAAATAAAAAAATTCCAGATTTTTTTTTTCTTCTCCCAGTTTTTTATTTCCAAATTCCAGATTTTTTATTTTTCCTCCTCCTCCTCTTTACAACCCAGATTTAATAAATCCTCCTCCTCCCCTTAACAACCCAGATTTAACAGATTTTTATTTAACACAACCAAGATTCTTTTGAAATGTTAGATTTTTATTTAACACAACGCATATTTTTTTGAAATGTTTTCAGAATTTTTTCTAAAGAACAGTCAACCCAAAAACTTTAATATAACTGGATGAATGACCCCAAAATTGCTGCCTCAGTTTCTTTAACTGGATCCATTTTCAAATGGGTATCTACAGTCAATCGCCAACACCAACCTAACTTTCAAATGTTCAGAAACCATCATTCACACCAAAGAAAAAAAAAATCAAAGAAACTGAGGATCCACAGTCAACCCAGAAGCTTCAATATAACTAGGTGAATGACCCCAATTGCCTCCTCAGACTAGATCCATTTTCAAATGGGTATCCACAGTCAATCTCCAACACCAACTAACTTCCAAATGTCCAGCAACCATAAAATAAAAAAATAAAAAAATCAAAATGGGAGCATATTCGTGGATCTGCTCTATTGATGGAGCGGTGCTCCATCCAATGGACGATCTACGATGGAGTCCATCGTAGATGGAAGCTCCATCTGCGATGGACTCCATGGCAGATGAAAGCTCCATCTGCAATGGAGACCATCACATATGGTGCGATAGCCATCACAGATGGCTCTGGGATAGTGCGATGGCCATCGTAGAGTTCTTTGGAAAAAAAAAAAAGAAAAAAAGGGGAAAAAGAATCGGGGAAAAAAAAAATTAAGGAATAAACATTTAAGGATAATGGGTATTCCAGATTCTTCAATACAACCAGGTAAATATTTAAGGATAATAGTTAAAATTAAAATAAAATTCTAATTTTAAGGAATAAAATATTATCCTTATTTAAATTCTACCTTATTTAAATATTATACTTTAAATAAAATAGAAATAAAATAAAATGCTAAGGGTGGAATGGTCTTTTCGCCTAAAATGTTAACGTTATGGTCAGTCAAATAATTGGTCAACGATTTTGAGGGGTTATTTGTGCAATAAACAGAAAAATTGCCAGCGAGTGCAATAAGGCCATAAATCAAGAATGTTTGTGCAATTAACTCTCAGAATAAATTATGCTAAAAATTTTATGACGATTTTTATTTTTGTCCCTAACTTTTGGGAAATTATCAATTTTTTAAATTAATTTCGTTTATTGATATCATTAGACCCTAACTTTCTGAAAATATATCAATTTGGTCCCTCTAACCAAATTTATGCCAGTCAAACTTAACAGAATTGATAAAAAAACTGTTTTGCTCTTGACTATATTTAAATGAGTTAAAATTACAATTTTAACCTTAAATTTTTAAAAAGATTATTAATAAGGGTAAATTGCACTCAAGTACCCTGACTTTTATCATAATTGCACGCTTAATGCCAGTTTTGCCATAATTGCACTCTAGTACCCTGTAATCCGTTGACCACCGTTAGGGTAACGGTTGACCAAACGGATTCAGGGGTAAAATGGTCTTTTACGTTTAAATTTATTTTTAAAAAATTTAAAAAATCATCCAACCAATAAGAACATGCCACGTCATATTTTAATTAATTTTAAAAAATATTTTTTAAAAAACCAAATAAAAATAAAAAAAAATTTTGAAAAAATTTTCGAAGAACACGAACCCAGAAATCTTCGAGCACGAACCCAGATCTGGGTTCGTGCTCGAAGAACACGAACCCAGATTTCTGGGTTCGTGGTCGAACCCAGATCTGGGTTCGACCACGAACCCAGTTGCTGGGTTTGCGATCGAACCCAGCTTCTGGGTTCGAAAGCGAACCCAGAAATCTGGGTTCGCTATCGAACCCAGTTTCTGGGTTCGATCGCGAACCCAGTTCCCAGATCTGGGTTCGATCGCGAACCCAGTTCCCAGATCTGGGTTCGAACGCGAACCCAGCAACTGGGTTCGCAATCGAACCCAGAAGGGTTCGATCGCGAACCCAGCATCTGGGTTCGCGTTCGAACCCAGTTTCTGGGTTCGAAGATCTGATTTTCAATTATTTTTTTTTTTTTGTTTTTTCCTTTGAGGGGCATTCTCGTCATTTTGCCTGAATCCGTTTGGTCAACCATTATCCTAACGGTGGTCAACGGATTACAGGGTACTAGAGTGCAATTATGGCAAAACTGGCATTAAGCGTGCAATTATGATAAAAGTCAGGGTACTTGAGTGCAATTCACCCTATTAATAATTAGAAGGGTAATACGGTCATTTCATTTTAATATTTAAAAATAAAATATTTTAAATATATTTTTTAATGAATCTCCACCGTCCGTCAATCTTGATGGACAGTGAAAATTATATTGAAGTTTAAAAAAAAAAGTAAAAATTAATTTTTTTTAATTTTTTTTTTTAAAAAAAATAAAATTCAAAATAGTGGAGATCTAGATTGGATCTCCACCGTCCATCACATCTAGATCTCCACCAAGAACATCAAGTTTGAATTTTTTTTTTTTTATGAGGAGAAAAAAAAACTAATTGAAAATTTTTTTAATTTTGTTTTCATTTAATTTTTTTTAATTTAATTTTTAATTTATTTAAATTTTTAATTTTGGGTAGCTTAAAAGACAAAAATACTCTATAACAGTTAAATTTGACTAACGGTTGACTCACAGAAGGACCAAATTGATACGTTTCCAGAAAGTTATGGCCAAAAAATATTAATAAACAAAACTGATTTAAAAAATTAATAATTTTTTAAAAGTTATGAACCAAAATGAAAATCACCCCAAAATTTTATGTTAAGCAAAAAAAAAAGTACACATATTGCTTAACACTGATACTGACACTAACAAGTGTGAATAGAAGATCGTAAGCCCGCTCAGTTAGTTCAAGAAACCATGCAGGCCAAGTAACCATCAAAAAATCCAACGGCTCCACACGTGTCTCAGCTGTCCGCACGTATGCGAAGAATCTTCATACATGATTATCTTCGCAACCGACTCTGCAACTCGGCAGATGATGGCCTGGGGACTTCACGGGTTCACCCAATCAACGAACGATTTGGAAGAAACCCATTCACATAGTCCGGGACAAGTTATTAGCAAAAACATTAAAACATCACGCGCCTCAAAATAATTCAATAATATATAAAAGGCTAATTGCAATAAAGTACCCTGACGTTTGGTTATATTGTAATAAAATCATAAATTTAGCCTTAATTGCAGGTAGTACCCTACCGTCAGTTAACCCAGTCAAACTTAACGGTTTGACTTTGACTTATGGGCGAAATGACAAAACTACCCCTAGTTAAAAAATTAAATTAAACAAAAATGAAAAAAAAAAAACTAATTTTTTTTCAAAATAGATCTCCACCATCCATCAATGTGGATGGATGGTAGAGATAACATTTCCAAAAAAAAAAAAAAATTTAAAAACAAACAATTAAAAAAAGTTAAAAATTTTATTTTATATTGAATTTTTTTTTTAGTGTTTTTGGGGTTCTTGGAGGAGATCCAGATTGGATCTCCACCAACCAAGAACTCACCCAAATAGAAAAAAAAAAAAAAAAAAATTAAAAATTGGTTTGGTTTGTTTGCAGATCTGCTCCATCAACGGGAGCAGCGATCTGCTCCATCAACGCATATCTACTCCCGTTAATGGAGCTTCGGCTCCATCTGCGAGATCTCTTCCATCCCATCACCAAAAAAAAAAAAGATTCGCGTTTCTGGATTCGAACGCGAAACCAATTGCAAACTAAGATCACTGGGTTTGCGTTCGAACCCAGTTTCTGGGTTCGCTGCGATGGAGCAGATCTGTTCCCGTTGATGGAGATCTGGGTAAAAATTTTTTTTTTTTTTCTGGGTTAAGTTGCGATGAAACAACCAAAAATATATATATATTAATTTTAATTTTTTAATTTTTTTATTAAGTCCATCAATCTTGATGGACAGTGGAGATTAATTTAATATTTTTATAATTTTTAATAATTTTTTTAAAAATAAATTAATGTTAAAATGACCAAAATACCCTTTGACTATTGGTTGACCATTAACTCTAATGGTCAACCAATTGGTCAAGGGTACTAACCTGAAATTAAAGTTAAACTCACGATTTCATTATAATATGGCCAAACATCAAGGGACTTTATTATAATTAGCCCTATATAAAATTGATTAATTTTTTAATAATTTTTTTAAAAAAAATGTATTTAATTATATAAAGAATAATTTAAAATCTACCAAATTTTATAAAAACATAACAAATTTTTTATGAATCTTTTTATTTATATTTATCATTTTAAAATCTAAACAATTTCATATAATTTCTACATGAACTTTTCAAAATCTCACCCCAAAATTTTAATAGAATCTTTAAAAGCCTAAACTAAATAAATCCAAACTTTTATAAACTCTTTTAAAATCTAAATAAAATACATCCAGACATTTAAATCTTTTAAATTTCAATCAGACACTCGCTAAAAGTTGCCGTTTTAACAATTTGGGTAAGTTAAATCTACTATAGACATCCAAGTAGTATAAAAAAGAACCAATACTTCAATGCACAAAGGATGTGTCAAAAGTATCAAAGTAGTGGGCATAACCATTGCAACTGTATTTGCACAACACATTCAAAAAAATAATAATAATAATAAGAGAATCAAAATTTAAACATCTATTTCAAATGTCTAATAAGAACACAAAATATAAAATATTGACCAACAAGCAGTAAAAACGAGTTTACAACTTTAAGACCCAATGGTTTTGTCTCTATATTTGGATCAAAACGAAAAACGAAAATGCGATGAAAAGAATCACTATCCTAGATAATTCCAATTTTATTAGCCACATCCAAAGCATCATAATCTGGCGTCAATCTGACATATGCCTTCTTAGTACCATCAGGCCTGGATCACAAAAACAAAATTTCAATTTGATCGTTCATACAATTTTATCAAGGAATAAAAGAAAACTAAGAAAGCATCAAAGCTATTTGAAAGATCACAAATGAAGCATGTTGTCATTATAATGATAATTCAAGTCCATGATCCTAAAAAGTCTATAATACAATCAATGCACCTTGTATCATCCATCATTTTGCGCCATGTGGCATGACTAACCAATAACATTATTCACAAGCCGCATGATATAAATTGAATGGAAGATGGACGATGCAATAGATGCGTTCTAGACTTTCTCGCATGATCCATATCAAAACGACAATATGACCATTCTCTGAATCCACATTTAATTATTTATACAAGCAATCTCTAATTTTTAAAAAAAAAAAAAAAACCCATAGTTCAAGAAAATCATTTAATGCATAGTTCAACAATCAAATTTCTAGAAAGTTACAAATTTCAAATGTGGAACCAACAGTATATACTCTGGCTACAACAGATGTTTGTACATTAATTACAAAAGACAAAAAGGAAGAGGCATGTTTAGATAAATAATTTTATGCAAAGAAAAAAAAACTGCAAGATATCATGAACCGTTTCCTAAACAGGTATGCTATATAGTGACCCTTTGACAAGAGTTCCAACTTCCTCATATTCAGTTATGACCGTGTAAGATCTGATTTAAGACCATAAAAAGCTCCTAAGATTTCTAACCTCTCAAAAACCAACATTATACTATAATAAAGATTGAGCAAGCAGGACAGGTATCGGTGGCAACATCCGCGACAAATATCTTGATAAAAGAATCCCAAACACACAGTAAAGAACTTTTTTATTTGACACATGGCCACATTAAAAAAAAAAAATGGAACCATAAGAAATATGCAGTTCACATATAATATCTGATCTATTATTATATGTTTATCGCCATACATGTCCGGGCCCTGCTTCTAGAGATATAAAACATGCCCCTCAAAAATAGAGAAGCAAATGATTGGGTGTTGTGCACTGAAGTGAAAATAGTCAAGTGAAAGAACAACCTTTAAGGTTGAATGACTACATACAGTTAATCAAATGACCTGTACCAGTAAGTATATAAAAGAGCTTACAGGGAGAATAACAGAGATCAATCAAATATGAAAGTCTCACCTGATTAAGGTATTCACTTTCTTGGCCTGAATATCGTACATCTTCTTGACTGCAGCCTTGATCTTTTTCTTGTCAGCACGAATGTCAACAATGAAAACCAAAGTATTGTTGTCTTCAATTTTCTTCATCGCAGACTCCGTAGTGAGGGGATACTTAAGGATCTGATAATGGTCAAGCTTGTTCCTTGGAGGTGCGCTAATCCGGGGATACTTGGGGTTGCGGTCCTTTTTCAAGGTCTTTGGCCTGTGAAATGTAACTGATGTTCGGATCTTCTTGGCCTTCTTCTTAAAGGTAGGTCCGGACTTGACTGCTTTAGCAGCCTTCATGGCCTGTGCCTTGGCATCAGCTTTTTTTGTCTCACCTGCACCCGATACACACACCACTTAACATTATTGTGAAAGTTAAAACTATGGATGCCATGCCATCGTAACAGTACTTTCTTTATAGACACTGAAACCTCAATTTATATAGCGAAGAATGGGTGGAAATGGTGGAAAAGTTGTCCACAAAAAGCAAAATTCTGTCGTTGACTGCCAATAACGTTACAAGAAAACAGTATCCAGCTTCTAAAAGGAATAAAAAGGATCAAAAATATGCACCATATTTCATCAAACTATTAGCCACTACTTGTATAACCTACGGAGACTAACAAGAAACATATAGGGGAAAAATCATGCAAATTCAGATTCACATGCATGTTCGTTTTCATTGGTTAAGAGAGTTTAAGAGCCAATAACTCATAGTTACATTCTTCTATCACTGCAAACTCAGTAACTAATGTTTCGTCTATTTTCCAAGAAAAGTAGAGTGAAAACAAAAGAAATCGGATTCACATTCATTTCTTATTCATTTGCTCAAATATTTAAAACTCGAACAAGCACAACAGCCTCAGTTTCTCTAACCTAAAAATAACTAATCAGACTAGTCGGTCACATAAAGTCTGGAGGCTATTCAAGCATTAATCTTTTAATTCATGTGACCTCTTTTCTTCGGTTTTTAAAAGATACCTTGAAAATACACCACATTAATTTATTTTTTCCCAGTTTAAAACAGCCAAATTCAATACTCTGTTTGGTTGCTGAAAACAGAAGCAATAACAGTTCACGCTTTTCAATTCATATAAGACACAACAACAGGCAAACCTAATACAGCTACTAGACACAGTTTATCTAATTCTTATTCTTCAGGATACACAGTCGAAATCAAACACAACAACAGAATGCGCAAAGTAATTCATCGGAGAAGTAAATAGAAATGGAGCAAATCGGATACCTTTTGGAGGAGCCATTGGTCGCCGAAGAAGAAGATGCCACTAAAACCCTAAAAAAAAACAAAAGACACGAAATATTAGTTATTGTTATTTTTCTAAAATGAGAACAAGCGATTCGAGAGTGAGTGAGAGATATAAAATAAAAAAGAGAAACCTGTGAATTTGAAGAAGAGGGGCCGTCTCTCTAGGGTTTGAGCTGCTGTGTACTACATATTAGGGTTTATAAGAAGATGGGATGTGAAATTTACAAAAATATTCAGATGTGATTGTGAATTTACAATCCGAGAGTTATGTAAATATGGGCCGGGTTGGAATATTGGGCCGAACCAGATCAGTATATCTAATGTGAATCCTTCACAAGCTACAACATATTATTGTTATTATATTATTATTTAGGGATAATTGCAATGAAGTACCCTGACTTTTGGCTATATTGCAATGAAATCGTGAGTTTAGCCTTAATTGCATGTTAGTACCCTTGACCAAGTTGACCGGTGTGTTGACTTTGACTTTTTTGATAAAAAGACAAAATTGCCCCTGGTTTAAAAAAAATAAATTAAATAAAAATTTAAAAAAAATTTAAAAATTTAAAATTTAAAAAATGGATCTCCACCGTCCATCAATCTTGATGGACGGTGGAGATACATTTAAAATATAAAATAAAAATTTAAAACTAAATAATTAAAAACAAATTAAAAAAATATTTTATATAAAAAAAAAATTAGTGTTCTTGGTGGAGATCCAGATTGGATCTCCACCGTCCATCAACATTGATGGACGGTGGAGATCCAATCTGGATCTCCACCAAGAACATCAAGAACAACAAAAAAAAAAAATTTCAAACGCGAACCCAGATCTGGGTTCGCGTTCGAACCCAGCAGCTGGGTTCGAAGGCGAACCCAGCTGCTGGGTTCGCCTTCGAACCCAGCTGCTGGGTTCGCCTTCGAACCCAGCTGCTGGGTTCGCCTTCGAACCCAGCTCTGGGTTCGAAGTCGAACCCAGAAATCTGGGTTCGAAGTCGAACCCAGAACTGGGTTCGCCTTCGAACCCAAAAATCTGGGTTCGCCTTCGAACCCAGATTTCTGGGTTCGACTTCGAACCCAGAGCTGGGTTCGAAGGCGAACCCAGCTGCTGGGTTCGCCTTCGAACCCAGCTGCTGGGTTCGAACGCGAACCCAGATCTGGGTTCGCCTTCGAACCCAGCTGCTGGGTTCGAACGCGAACCCAGATCTGGGTTCGCGTTTGAAAATTTTTTTTTTTTTTTTTTTTTTTTTGTTGTTCTTGATGTTCTTGGTGGAGATCCAGATTGGATCTCCACCGTCCATCAATGTTGATGGACGGTGGAGATCCAATCTGGATCTCCACCAAGAACACTAATTTTTTTTTTATATAAAATATTTTTTTAATTTTTTTTAATTATTTAATTTTAAATTTTTATTTTATATTTTAAATGTATCTCCACCGTCCATCAAGATTGATGGACGGTGGAGATCCATTTTTTAAATTTTAAATTTTTAAATTTTTATTTAATTTATTTTTTTTAAACCAGGGGCAATTTTGTCTTTTTACCAAAAAAGTCAAAGTCAACATACCGGTCAACTTGGTCAAGGGTACTAACATGCAATTAAGGCTAAACTCACGATTTCATTGCAATATAGCCAAACGTCAGGGTACTTCATTGCAATTATCCCTATTATTTATATTTATTAGTTTCAAGTCCTCTGAATTTCTTGTTTCATAAAATAAAAAGTATTCTGAAATTATGAGGATAAAATTTAAATTTTCTAATAAACTTATCAATAAAATCTAAAACTAATAATATTCATATTGTAATTTTAATTTATCAAATCAAATTTGATTGGTGATTATTATTTTATTTTTTTTACATTTTTAAATAATTAATAGTATTTTTTATTATTATTTTTTTGAAATTTGATGCGTGAAGGGTAATACCTGGACTTGGCGAGATCAAACGCTACAAGTTTGTTTCGAAATAACAACTTTCACTGTAGGATAAAGGTCTCCCCACACTTTGGAAAACTTACATGCATTTAATAGTTATTTTTATCAAATTTGATTATGTTAAAAAAATTATTGTGTAATGAAATATCTAACTGTTCTTGACATGTTAGAAATCATTGAACAATAAATCTGAATATTGACATAAATATAATTTTCCCGCAAAATAAATTGAACAAGGTTCTTCTATCACACTTGTTACAATTTGCTTTATACCATATGTGTTTGAACACAATCAAGTCCAAACAATCATCAAGAAATCAAAGAAATCAAGAACCTGAAGCCTGAAATCTATATGAATTTATGATACAGATCACAGAGAATTGGGCTGCTGCTGCTTTGTTGACTTGTCATGATCACCACCATATATAAAAAATCATGTCTTCTTGTGCTGCTCTTCTTCTTCTACCTCTGATGAGTCTGTGTAATATGTAGTAGTTGAGCTGATGAATCCGGACAATGGTCCTTGTATATCAGACCCATAAATGTGACCCATCTTGGTACGTTTTGCTTCCAGGTACTTCCTGTTTTCCTCTGTAATGGGTGTCAAGATAGGAACTCGGCCAACAACTGCCAGGCCGTACCCTTTCAGGCCAGTGAACTTTGCTGGGTTGTTTGTCATCAGCCGCATGGTTCGAACTCCTATGTCTCTCAGAATCTGCAGCCCATCAGAATGTTACGTATTGTATTTTTAAAAACCTGAAGTGAATTATGTTTCTGGAAAATGAAATGGTATATTTTTGTGTAACTGACCTGTGCACCTATGCCATATTCGCGTGCATCAACTGCCAAGCCAAGTTCTATATTGGCCTCAACTGTATCATGACCCTGATCCTGCAAATTATAGGCGCAAAGCTTGTGGCCTAGTCCGATCCCTCTCCCTTCGTGGCCTCGAAGGTAAACGACAACTCCTCTACCTGCTTGCTCTATCAATTTCATTGACATATCCAACTGATTTCCGCAATCACACCGCGCTGACCCGAATATATCCCCAGTTAGACATTCTGAATGTACTCTTACAAGAACTTCTTGTCCATTTCCAATGTCTCCCTGATTTTTGTAACATAACAAAAGCTTTTAAAAAAAATAAAGTTACAAGTCACTACTAGGTCAAATTTAATGAACTGTTTACCTTCACAACAGCTATATGTTCAGTTCCATCAAGCTTTGAGTGATAGCAGAAAACTTGAAATAGACCCCATTTAGTAGGCAACCGCGAAATGGCAGTCCTTTCGACCAATTTTTCCCTCTTTTGTCGATATCTGCAGGTAGAATATGCAAATAACATTAGCTAACAAGTACTTCGTTTATCGCTTGAATATTATAGTTACTTCATAAATACTATCTTCTTAATTCTTATAAGCATATACAATAAAACTCATTTTTGGGTGACATATGGAGTCATTCTTCGTATTGCAAACCTGATCAGATCAGTTATTGAGACGATTGGGATGCTGTAATCCAATGCCAACGCCCTTAAATTAGGCAATGAGGACTTACAACCATCCTCCGGATCAACAATAGCCGAGAGAACAGAAACCGGACGCAAGCCAGCCAAGACAAGCAAATCGACTGAAGCCTCAGTGTGACCAGCCCTCCTTAAAACACCACCAGTTCGATACTTCAAGGGAAACACATGACCTGGCCTCCTAAAGTCTTCAGGCTTGGACTCCGGAGAGGAAAGAGCAAGAACGGTCTCTGCCCTGTCTGAGGCCGATACCCCGGTATATGTGCCAAATTTCGCATCCTAAAAAGTAATAATAATCTGAATTTCACCTATCAATTTCACAGAATCAGACACCATTTTCACGCAATTACAATATGTTTACCACTGTGATAGTGAAAGTTGGGGCAGAAGAGTCCTCATCTTCAGTTTCTGGTGACATAAAAGGAAGATTCAGTCTCTCAAGATCTTCCTCTTTCATGCCAACAGAAACAATTCCAGAGCCATGTCTGATCATAAATGCCACATCTTTAGGACTTGTAAGAGATGCTGCCATGATCAGGTTTCCTTCAACGTCTCCATTTTCATCGTCCACAACAATCACAAACTACGAAATATTTTCGCACAGACAGGTATGTTTAGCATTTGCTAATTAAACTTAAAAAAAAAAATTATTAAAAAAAGATTAATAATCAAGAACAATAGTATCATAAATCAAACCTTTCCTTCACGTAACGTGTTGAGAGCCTGCTCGATAGAGGAGAATCCCTCGGTTGGACAATCAGGATCACCCTCAGCATCACTAACAAAGAAATCAATAGTTTCAGAAGTGATTTCAGCATCAAGTGTCCCAAATGGAGCTGAAGTAGGAGACTCATCAGAAGCACCCAACAAAGAACCGTTTTCTTCTTCGGACAGGTTTCCTGAGCCAATTCCAGACAACCCAAGAGCCCAGCAACAATTAGAAGAACTCAACCATCTCTGCTGCCTCACCAACCCAAATTCTACACTCTGACAACGACGAGACGCGAAAAAGCCATGAAACCTGAAGAAAGCGGCACTCCTTGACTTGATGATGATGATGTGAGGTAAAAGAATGCAGTCCATGGAAGTTAGAAACTTTGCATATATAGACTTTGAGATTTCTTGTTACTGGTTTGGTTTCTCTCCGTTTTTTTTTTTTTTTTTTTTGTGTTTTTTTTTTCGCTTTTGCTTCCATAATTTGCATGCTACGTTGACAAATATGGACATTAAAATCCCACCTCTAGTTCTGGATGTGGAGTCATTATCCAAAAGTGGTAGCTTTTACCAACTGAAAATGTATTTTGTATTTTCTTCAACCACATGCTAATATTAAATTGTTAATCACCATGACAATTGACAGCCATAGCTCTGAACAAGTACTGTGTGAAAAAAATATATGAGAGCTGTTTATAACACAATTCAAGCCATTTTTTATTTTAAAGCCGATACTAAATAAGTTACTGATTTCGAAAGCTATCAAGATCAATTAATATATATAGTTCTAAATTCATTTATTTAGCAGATTAACCAGGTTGTATTACATGGAATAACGCAATTAACTAGAAAAAAATATTATATCAATCAAACCATGCTATATGATCGAAATAAACAAAAAATAAAAAAAAAAGATTGTAAAGGGAATTAAGAGTTTGGTTGCATGGTTTACTTTATTTCTTTATTTTAACTACTTGAATTTATATTCTTATTAACATGCAACTGAGGAACTTACAAATCAACCAGACTCATCCCAACATTACTTTATGCAATTTTGGAGGTGATATTTTTCGTTTATATAATACTCTCATGATATAACTTTTTACTTGCTGATTTTTAAAATACAATTTTAGTTTAAGAGAAAAAAATAGCAAATATTGACTATTTATTATTATTATTGTTTATACTTATGTATCATTAGATTAAGATAAAATCAATAATAAACCAGATAAAGAGAGAATACTGACTCAAATGTTTATTTCTTTTCCCTTTTCTTTTTTGAAGGGTACAATTACAAGTAATGCCAGGAGTTGTTTAGATGAATCACTAAACGCATGGCCTATGCACGAAACTAAATTAAACATAAAAACTTTCTACGCATACTGGTAATATATATATGTATAATTGCATAAGCATCCCCAAATTTATATCTAATTGCACACATATATACTTTTTGTTAAAATTGACATAAATATCCTCTACCGTTAGTGGTCAAAAGTTAGAGGATAAATTTTGAGAGGTAAAATGAAATTTTATATTTTAAATTAATTAAAATCATTTAGTTAATTAAAATAAAATAAATATTAATAAAAAAATATAAAATAAATCAACTTCATCCTTCTCATCGTCACTTTCATCTTCATCTTCATCAACCCAAATTCATTAAATCAAAAATAAATAAATAAAACTTCATTTTGATCATTCATCAAATACCCAACTTCATCTTTATCACTTAAATCAAACAAAAAAAATTTCAATCTCATCACCCATCAGATACCCAACATCATTTTTATCACTTAAATCAAATTAAAAAAAAATAAAATCTCTATCACCCATCAAATACCCAACTTCATCTTCATAACTTAAAATCAAACAGTAAAAAAAATTATCTCATTACACATCATATGCCCAACTTAATTTTCATCACTTAAATCAAAACAAAATAATAATAATAAAATCTTCATCACTTATAAAATACCCTACTTCATCTTTATCACTCATTAAATACATAACTTCATCTTTATCACCCATTAAATACCTAACTCCATCTTCATCACTTAATCAAACTAAGAAAAAAAAAACAGAAATAAAACTCATTAAATACCTAATTTTATCACTTAAAATAAATAAATTTAATGGAAAAATAATTAATTTTTTATTAAATAAATAAAATAAATAAATAATAATAATAAAATATAAGGGTTATTTTAAATCTTTTACATAAAAAAGTGAATCAACCGTTAATTTTAATTGTTGACCACTAACTGTATAAAATATTTGTGTTAATTTTAATAAAAAGTTCATATACATGAATTAAACCAAAACTCAGAAATTATTTATACAATTACCCTTAAATATATATGGTGAGAGCTCTACTTCTAAAACTAACGCGACATGGCGACATGCTCCATTTTGTTTTCTTAAATTCAACTAATTTTAATTACTTGCAAGTCTTATTTTTAATTTTGGATTGATCTAAATGATGTGAACACAGTAACGGAAACGGAAAAAGCCCGTTTCCTTTTTGTTGTATAGATCATCAGCATCATCAAATCCATACATCCACAGGACTATTTGAACAAAAGCCTTTTCCTTTATCCTGACCTAATCTCAACGGTCCAAATTCGTGCGTAATCTACGCGCGTACTACCGATCACTAAACCCCACAAAACAGTGAGTTGGGTGGTGGGGTCCGCCAAACTTTATAAATTCCTCGGCTCAGAAATGGCAAAAAATAAAAACAGAAAAAGTCGCCGGCGTAAACGAGACTCTGGTGATCTCTACGAAGACTAGTAAAAACACACAACACAATACTTCCACTCACTCTTGCTTTCCCTCTGCCACGTGTCCTCCCGCCACGTCATCCGCCTTCCATTTCCGCGGCCAGCAAATCGACCGTACACTTCCTGGTCTGCACAGTCTATGCCGCCGTTTTCCCGTTGCTTTCATGTCGTTTTTGGTCTCTGCTCACATACGTGTTTTTTTTTTCCTGTGTTTATGATGCAGTTGATGGGCCATGGCAGAACCGTTAATACCGGAAACTAGCGTGAAAGAGAACAAGATATGGAAAGGCGTTTTTGCTGTGTCTGGAATCATGATCACTCTGGTCATCTACGGTGTTTTACAGGCATGCCGTTTTCATCGTCTCTCTTGGCTTCTTTTTTTTTATTTTTTTATTTTTTATTTTATCTATAGACAGTGATCTTCGTTTATATACCTTGTATTTGCTATTTTAAGTTGAATTTGATGTCGTTTTCGTTCATTTAGATATTGAATGGATGGATTTTTTGTGAAATTTTGGGTTTTTTTAATTTATAATATATATATATATATAATGATGCATAGGAGTTACACTGAATTAGGTCAATGTAGGTGAACAGGAATTTGTAGATTAAATTGTGAAATTGGAGTATTACTTACTTGAATGAGCATTTAAAAAGGTGTCATAAAATTCGAGAACGAATTATAGGTAGTGATGTAAATTATGTTAATACCGGCATTTTGTTTTCTTATTAGAAGCTTGTACTTTTAGTCTTTCTTCAACATCAATTCTCTTGTGTTGAACACTGTTTTAAACATGTTATATGGAATATGGTTACTGTTTCTTGCAGTATACAAGAGTGGTTCGATAGCCTTTTGTAAGAAATTTATCATTTTTCTTTTTCGCAGGAAAAAATCATGAGAGTCCCATATGGGGCAAACCAGGAATATTTTAAGCACTCGTTGTTTCTTGTTTTTTGCAATCGCCTCACGACGTCCGCTGTCTCTGCTGGGTCTTTGTTGGTGAGTTCTGTCACTGATATCTGTTTTCGTTGATTATATCTTTATGGATAGTCTTCAAGGAAGGAGTGAAAGTAGGTTTATTTAGATTAAACTGGTCGTGCACTCTGCATTTCAGCTAAAAATGAACTACATTGTAAGAAGATGCAGGATTAACTAGGTTATATTTTGTTCTGTGCTTAAGAATTCTGATTTTTATTTTTATAGGCGAGTAAAAAAGATTTGGATCCTGTTGCTCCAGTTTATAAGTACTGCCTCATATCCGTGTCAAACATACTAACCACAACATGCCAGTATGAGGTAAGCTGTGTCTTATTTGAGTATTTGTCTCCATACAGATTGCTAATTAACAATGTTTCTCTTTCATTATAAATTTGCTGTCTGTGTGGTTCCAGTTGGAAGTTTAGAAAATAAATATTTAGATGGACTTTTATTCATCATATATGCTTGCTCCAGGCCCTCAAGTATGTCAGCTTTCCCGTTCAGACGCTTGCAAAGTGTGCCAAAATGATACCTGTTATGGTAAGTTGAATTATATATGTTCAATCATGATAGTCACATCATGCCGTGAAGTTTTTTTTTTCATGGGACAAATTTGTGTTTTCCTGGTTTTATGCATTCTGTTTCTCCTTACAATTTTTTGTCCATAGATTTCAACATCTATTTGATAATTTATTTATTTTTTTCATGTGGTAATACTGGTTTTGTCAGACACACTTGGGGTTATTCAGTCATCTTCATGCAAACGCCTAATGGCGCCAAACTGAGTTAATTTTTAAACAGGCATCTTTCTTTATAATTGGTCTATTTGGTCAAAAAATCTCTTGAGAAATGTGGGGTTGAGGTTTTTCTTGGAGTGGTGTTTGGGTACCATTGATGTGATTTATGTGAGCTTTAGCAGTATAAAAGGCTGTGTCATGGAAATATCTAGTTGTGTCACGATTTGTTCAATCAAACATGTCTTCTTTGCCTTACATTGTTTTCTCTGAAGAAGCAATCTAATAGAGGCTTTCTGTTGATAGTTAAAACATTTCCTCTCGAAAAATAATTTGATGGAGGCTGTTGAAGATCACTTTTGTTGTTGAAACTGATATTGCGTGTCCCGTATAATAACATATGTTGCAGTAGAAAATTTTGCATTTAATATTCATAGAAGTGCTCTTAATTGGTTGATGATCTCTCTTACTTCCATCATTGTCTTTAAATAATCAGTGGTTAGCTTTTTGTACTCTGATTATCATTAAAAGGTAAACCTTTTGGACTTATTCTTTTCTTGTTGTTTTCTGTAGATCTGGGGCACTTTCATTATGCAAAAGGTTTACAAGGGATCTGACTACATGTTGGCTTTTTTAGTGACCCTGGGTTGTTCAGTGTTCATCCTGTTTCCGGTAATTGGTGCAGTCTTTGTTTCTGATTATTAGTTTGATTTCAGTTTATCATTTAGTTTTCATTGTTTTATAATTCTTGTCTGACCAACGTTTTGTATCATTTGCTAACACCTCAGATTGTTAATTGTTTGTTGTATTAGTTTATTACACAAATCTTAGTTTTTTACACCTATGTATTCACCTGGTGTATTGAGCATTCTGTTTGGTTTCAGAGTCGGAACAGTTCTGCCAAAATCCTTCACTTTTAATTACAGGATCACAACCCGTACATACAGTATATATAAATCATAGTTTATTAATTAATTGAGTAAATGGTAATGTAAACACATGCAGCTTGCTTAATTTCTTTTCCTATTTTCTGTTGTTTGAACTCTTGTCCTTGAGAGTATACACATAGGCATCCCCAACTTCAAGTTCCGGCTGCCTGCTCATAAGTTGGACCATTAATCATGACCGAGTTACTAACCTTCAAGTATTGTGGTCCATGAGTGGTGGTTTGCATGCAGGATAACGGGATTTGACCAGCATATATTTTTTCAGACAAATTGAAAAAAACTTGAAAGATATTTTGTTACTGTGGATGATGGGTTGGAATGCCTGTATGTGAGAAATGATGCTTGTTTGTCTACCTTTGTTGATTGGGTGCTGTTGTTCTTGATGCACAAATCTGTTGATGGATTCTGTTTTTTTTTAATGCAGAGTAATTGGACTTTGATTGTAATGAATTTTGAGGTAAGCTTAACTAATTCTAGTTTATTTTTTTATTCTAGGCAGGAGAAGACATTAGTCCATACAGCAGAGGGAGGGAAAACACTGTTTGGGGTGTTTCCTTGATGGTTGGCTATCTTGGGTATTTATTTGAAACTCATTTCCTCTCATAATAGGGATGCTGCGATTAGTTTTATTGTCAGTTTCTTTGACATTAGTTATTGACAAATACTCTTGATTTCATCCTCTGGTACGAGCACAAAATAAATTTTGTCTGTACATGTTTTCACTATGGTGTGCCCTTATCTACTCTCCATCACTATGCTTGTACCTCATGCATTGCATCACTTTAATTCTAATGCCAGGTCACTTGGGTATGAATGGTATTGGTCCCCACCGGAGTTAAATTATTCTTATGTAGATGAAAATTTGACTTGCTTAAGGCCATATTAAATGCATCTGCAGAGGAGAGCATGAGTCTTTGTACTTTTTCACTGAGATCATTTGTTGTTCAGATTTCGCATTGAGAATATTATGTTCTAAAAAATTTATGGAGAGATTTGGGAAGTATATTGTTATCCTATACAATCACTGCTCATATGTTTCTCCTAACAGGTTTGATGGATTTACAAGCACATTCCAAGATAAGTTATTTAAAGGCTATGATATGGTAATACACAATCAAATATTCTACACAGCATTGAGTTCTTGTGTTCTCAGCTTGACAGGTGAGCTTCCCTGTTAAATTTTGATAGTTGAATTATTGTGGTTTACATCTGGCAGTTTGTGTTCTTGGAGCATATTAATTCTTGAGATTGCTCTTCCGCCTGTGTTGGTTCTGGAAGGATATATCATATATGTTGGTGTTTAGTTATGTTAAATGTTTATGTGCAATTATGCATGCTATCTAACTTTATTGGTTGATGATGGGTTTGTTGAGCCTTAAATGTCAAAAGATGTCTTAAAGTTTGCCTACCACACATATGTGGAATAGATCAGTCGCCTTTCTCTTAATATGCTATGATAGTGAACTAGTCATTCATGTGCAGTGCACTTACAAATGGTGGATTAAAATTTTATATTTGTCTTTTAGATTAACTTCAGAGTAGAACTGAATTATTGAATTTGATTACTTTAAGTCGTACAAGAGATCAATTCTGGCCATGGTTCAACTCTCCCACTAAATTTCAGAAATTTTGTAAAAGCTATTTAATTAGGAAAGATCAATTTTAGTATGTTTCGCCATGTCAAAAACATACCGGTTAATTAGTGCCTGAAACCGCAGAAACACTGGTTCTTTGTTTGCATGAAATGATTATTAATGACATATTGGTCATGTCAAAGCTTCCCGAGTTGATTGAGAGGATGTTCTTTCAAAATAATAATGTAATTAAGTGATTGCATAAATAGTGGTTAGTTAATGATCGTGTTTGTCTTCTTTTTGGTTTAGGCCTTATACTACAAGGCCAACTGCTTCCAGCCATAGATTTTGTTTATCGCCACAATGATTGTTTCGTTGACATCGCATTGCTTTCAACTGTAAGTAATCGTAATTTTACCATTATATTTTATAGATGGTGTTTTTATTATTTACTTTCTCTTGTCCAAACAATTTTCTGTTTCTTAAACCCGTTGGTTCCTCCATTACTACATTTTGATACCTCTGTTTTTATCTGACTCTTGGAGAGAGACTCGTAGACTGTAAATGATTATGAATTATACCTTGCAGGTAGCAACCACCAGTCAGTTCTTCATTTCTTACACAATTCGCACATTTGGTGCCCTCACGTTTGCCACCATAATGACCACAAGACAGGTAAAACGTTATACTTGTTCACGCTGAAATTTAATTCTTCTTGCTTACCCTTAAATTTATGCTTCTAGTTATTGATACCTTCTCCTGCTCTCTATCTTATAAAAGTTGGCGAGTATCATGCTGTCATGTGTGTGGTTTTCCCATCCTCTTAGCTGGGAACAGTGGATCGGAGCTGTAAGCCTTCAAGCTCAATCTTTTTTTGCCAAACTTTTAATATAAAGTTCAATAACACTATTTTTGATACATTGATCAGGTTATTGTTTTCGGTTCCTTGTATGCAAAAAGCTTCATGAGAAATGCACCCGCAAAGCCCCCACCTCTAGAACTACCTATGGAAAATTTGCCCAAAGGAGCTTCTAGTCCTGTGAGAGGGAACTCTTGATACAAATCTTCTTGCAGTTATGACACACTCATTAGGTGCTGTTACTTATCGTCGTCAGGTCATGAGCTTCAATTAAGCTTTCGTTTTAGAGATTTAAGGACTTTGAACTCTTTGGACCAAAAACATGCCGCAGCAAATGGTGTCTATCCAAGGTAAACAGCATTGCAGTTGGTAGAGTTTGGGGAGATTTGGTGGCCCCGTAATTTTTTTGTAGGTAATTAATATATAGGTTAACCAAAAATCAAGATTTTTCCCTCTTTTTTTTCCATTTTTTGATCACTTTTGGATACAAAAGGTTTAGAAGATGTATAATGCATCTATCAATCCAATCAAACATTGTGTTTGTTTCTGGTTGATGTTTTGTCTAACAAAAAGACAGAGAAATTGAAAAAAGATTTTTTGACAGCAAAAAAGAAAACAAAGGTTGAGCAGTGCTGGTATGATTATGTTTCTTCCAATGTTGGATCTACAACTCCATGACTTAGCGATAAATCGCTCGCATAACAATAAAATTTTACGTTGTGGCCATAGAGACATGAGTTCGAACCCCAGGATCCGCATTATTTTTATATTTTTTTCATGCAACCACATGACACAATTTGAATAGATATATATAAATTATTATCGGTGGTAGGATAAGCTAAGCTGATGATTGGCACCAACCAATATATTGACAGCAAAATATAACGAACTTATGATTTTTTGAGAGATGTTGAACCTTTTAATTAAGGGATATTTTAGTTAACTTGAATAATTAGAGGCACGACTTCATATATTTTTTCTTCTAATTTTAAAAACCTTTTTGGTGGTGCATGATCATGCACCGAACCTGAAGGAGACTTGTCCATTTTTGTTAGGAAAGTAATTAATTTGGCTTACATCAACTTATAACTAATTTACATACGGGTAAAATGACTAATGTAATCATAGTTTGATTGACAAGTTATATATATATATATATATATATATATATATATATATATATATATATATATATATATATATATATATATATATATTATATAGAGCTAATTGCACTCACAACCCCTGAGGTTTGGCCAACTACAGGTAAAATCAACTTTATCGTTTATTAACAATGACACCCCCTTGACTTTAGTCAAAGTGAACAGTATCAGGGGTATTTTCGTCTTTTTCAATTTTATTTTATTAAATAATAAATCAAAAAATTAAAATAAAATAATAAAATTATTTAAAAATTAATAAAAAATAAAAAATTAATTAATTTAAATTCATTTTCCAGATCGAATCTCAACCGTCCATCAAGATTAATGAAGGGTTGAGATTCAATCTGAAAATGGATCCAAAAAAAAAAAAAATTTTGGGATCTTCGAAGAACCCAATCTGGGTTCTTCGAAGAACCCAGAGAGGGTTCTTTGATCTCTGGGTTCAGATCGAAGAACCCAGTTTCTGGGTTCTTCGAAGAACCCAGAAAACTGGGTTCTTCGATCGAACCCAGATGGGTTCGATCGAAGAACCCAGAAAACTACTGGGTTCTTCGAAGAACCCACAAGGGTTCTTCGATCTGAACCCAGAGGGTTCTTCGATCGAACCCATCTGGGTTCGATCGAAGAACCCAGATGGGTTCGATTGAAGAACCCAGAAGGGTTCTTCGATCTGAACCCAGAGATCGAAGAACCCTCTCTGGGTTCTTCGAAGAACCCAGATTGGGTTCTTCGAAGATCCCAAAATTTTTTTTTTTTTTTGGATCCATTTTCAGATTGAATCTCAACCCTTCATTAATCTTGATGGACGGTTGAGATTCGATCTGGAAAATGGATTTAAATTAATTAATTTTTTATTTTTTATTAATTTTTAAATAATTTTATTATTTTATTTTAATTTTGTGATTTATTATTTAATAAAATAAAATTGAAAAAGACGAAAATACCCCTGATACTGTTCACTTTGACTAAAGTCAAGGGGGTGTCATTGTTAATAAACGATAAAGTTGATTTTACCTGTAGTTGGCCAAACCTCAGGGGTTGTGAGTGCAATTAGCTCTATATAATATATATATATATATATATATATATATATATATAGTTATAAAAAATGGACGGTCATAGTTATAATTTGTTACAAACATACACATTTCAATAAATATGAATGCTCAAAATTTAAATAAATATAATTAAATCATAAATTTGAATTGAAAATGAATATTATTTTAGAGGAAAATTTTGAGGTGCTATTATCATCAGAATAAAATAAAAAGTTGAAATTGGGTAGATATGAATATTTTTGGAACTAATTTTATTATAGAGAGGACACGCAACCCATACTTTTGTCATAATTGTTTGCCAAGTAAACCTAATTATTATTTTTTTAATTTTAATTTTTTAATGGATTTGGGAATAAAGTTAGAATATAATTACAAAAGGTATGTGAAGATAAGGATAATAAAGATAAAGATAAAAAAGATACCATAAATTAATTATATGGTAATCCTAGTTGGATTATCTATTTTTAAGGAAAATAAATCCAAACAATTAATATGACTAATCATTTTATTTACCTATTGGCTTAGATCCTTTATGTTGCTGACTTGGACCCACGAGCTAACCATTTTTTTTTTTTTTTCATATTCTGATATTTCCAATTAATATGGAATGTGAAAATCCTAATCAAAATACCAATTAACATATCATGTTATTTTTTAATATAGTATATGCACCAATAACAATTTAAACTCGAGATATCATGTTATTTTTTAATATAGTATATGCACCAATAACAATTTAAATTCGAGATATTATTAGTTTGAATAAATATCTTTATCATTAAATTATATTAAAAAAATAACATATTATCATTTAATAATTTAATATTACTCATTTATTTTATATATATATTTAATTTTTAATATTATTTTTTATCTGAATTACCTATTTTTTTCGACTTAAAACTTTAGCTTCACATTAACATTAAAAATTGATTAGAACTCAAAAGCTAAATAAGTAAACAAATTCTAATCCAAATTAGCCACAACAATAATTTCACAAATATCCCAAAAATTAAATCTATAACATATTAACATATTTTTATTATTAAAAAAAATGCAAAATAATATTATTTAACAAAAAAATCCCAAAAAACCCGGTAATAGTTCTTGTAATCCGAATAAAACCCTGAAATTTCTGTTTTCTAATGCTTATCTGTGAAGAATCTTTTTCGATTTCGATTTCTATATAAACCCTTTTGAGTGTCACCAGTCTCTCACATCTCTCTGTTAACAAAAAAAAGAGCATCTTTTTTCTTTAGTTTGTTATATATTTTTGTTGGTTTGTTTGGGTAGTTAGAAAGTGAGAGAAAAAAGAAAATGGATATTGATCTGACACCCAAGTTGCCGAAGAAGGTGTACGGAGGAGATGGTGGGTCGTACCACGCGTGGTGCCCAGATGAGTTGGCTATGTTACGTAAAGGCAACATCGGAGCAGCCAAGCTCGCTCTGGAAAAGAATGGCTTTGCTCTCCCTCGCTACTCTGATTCTGCTAAGGTCGCTTATGTTCTTCAAGGTACTTTAGACGTTTTCTTTTTATCTGGGTTTGCTGTGTTTTGTGAATATGATTTTGTGTTCTTCATGTTGTGTTGGATTTTTTAGAGAGAATTTTCAACCAAACGCTTCTATGATGTAATCATATGTTTTTTTTTTTTAAACAATTTAATTTGTTAAAACTGTGTTTAATTCTGATGAGTTTGTATTAGATACATCCAAAGTTGGGCACAAGTCTTTTTAGATTCTCTTTTCAAGTAATTAAATTCAATGGAAAGCATAACCTTTTGTTAATATAAAATAATTGAGTTTGTCTCTTATCATTGTTGTGGTTGATTTGTATGTGAAAAATGTAATCTTTTTGGGTCCTTTATAGGAAATGGTGTTGCTGGAATTGTCCTTCCTGAGAAAGAAGAGAAGGTGCTTCCGATCAAGAAGGGTGATGCCATTGCTCTCCCTTTTGGTGTTGTTACTTGGTGGTACAACAAAGAGGACACTGAGTTGGTTGTTCTCTTCTTGGGCGATACCTCGACAGCCCACAATGCTGGTCAATTCACCGACTTCTACTTGACTGGCGCCAACAGTATCTTCAATGGCTTCTCAACTGAGTTTGTGAGCATGGCATGGGGCTTGCCGGAGAACGACATTAAAACCCTTGTTGGAAAGCAAACAGCAACCGGCATTGTCAAGCTTGCCGCGGGTTTTAACATGCCTGAGCCGAAGAATGAACACCGCCAGGGTATGGCTCTCAACTGTGAGGAGGCACCGCTAGATGTTGACATCAAGAATGGTGGGAGGGTTGTGGTTTTGAATACCAAGAACCTTCCTCTTGTCGGTGAGGTCGGGCTTGGCGCTGATCTTGTTAGGCTTGATGGTGGCGCGATGTGCTCTCCTGGGTTCTCTTGTGATTCAGCCCTGCAGGTTACTTACATTGTGAGGGGCAGTGGCCGCGTCCAAGTTGTTGGTGTCGATGGCAAAAGGGTCCTGGAAACTCATGTCAAGGCTGGTAATCTGTTCATAGTACCAAGGTTCTTCGTTGTTTCAAAGATTTGTGATCCCGATGGAATGGACTGGTTCTCTATCATCACCACCCCCAAGTAATAACCCTTTTCTCACAATTGTTTATCAAATTGTTGCATCATGATCAATCAATTTATATATTGAATTTCAAATGATAAAATGCGTTACTAATTCTGTGTTGATCTTTGCAGTCCTATTTTCACACACTTGGCTGGAAGGACATCAGTGTGGAAGGCCTTGTCTCCTCAGGTACTGGAGGCAGCTTTCAACGTCCCCTCGGATCTGGAGAAGGCTTTCCGTTCGAAGAGGACTTCCGACGAGATCTTCTTCCCTCCATCCAAATAAGCAAAAAGCCCTTTTCTTGCATTTTCTCTTGAGGCCATTACAATAAGGAAAATAAAATTTTTATAGGTTCGAGAAGAGGACTTGGTTTGGTCTGTCTCTATCTTCAGTGGATATTATTAGGAAACCCTTTTAGATGGATTCAAGAACATTTTGCTTTTGTGTTCTTAGTTGTTATTATAATTTGGTGTTGCTGCAATTTCTCAACTAGTTAATGGATTCTGTTTCTAAATTATTTTTCTTCTTATGTTCTTGTGGTATAAAAGGTGGTTTTGTCCTATTACAACAATATATAAAAATATTTAGTGAAAAATTTAACAAAATCAAATTTAACCAAGGTTTGTAATAGCTTAAAAGAAAAAATTTAACTAAGGGTCACTTTGGTGGAGTCTCACACTCTTTTCGGTCACCAATGTTTAAAAATATTTATTCACAATTTGTGTGGGTAAATTTCCTTCTGATTACCAAGATTCAAAACCTAAGTATCTTTGTGCATAAAAACACAATTAGTGTGGATAGATTTCTTTTTGGTCACCAAGGTTCAAAACCTAAGTATTTATATATTTATCCCCCTATTGTGCATAAAAGTACAATTAGTATAGGTAAACCTTTTTCAATGTTGGTGGTAGATGGCTTCTACTATGGAAGTAGAAGTAGAGATTTGAGAAGATCTCTCCGGTATTAGGATTAGACGGTTTTTACTTCCCTCGTTACGCATAAAAGTACAATTAGTATGGATAGATCTCTGTATTATTGGTGATAGACGACTTTTACTATAGAAGTAAAAGTAGAGATTTGGGTAGACTTTTTCGGTGTTAGAATTAGACGGATTTCACTGCGAAAGATAGCAACGTGAGATCTCAATTTTATACAACAAACAAAACATTTTTCAGGAGGGAAAAAAACAAAACAAAACAGTTTCTCAATTTTATTTTCTCTCCGATTTCACTTGAAAAATTTTCCATATGATCCATTCAAGATCAAAAACCTTCGTTGACCAAACACAATCACTCTTCTATCAATGCATCAGCTGTATACATTTTGAACAGAAGCACACTTTTGTTCCCAACAAAAACGAAAACAGCAAAACCAGAGCAACAAGACCGAGAAGAAACCACCAACAACCTCACAGAGCCGCCACTCGAAAGCCGCCAAAAGAAGCCATACCGTTCTTGACCGATTTGAAAGGAATTCGCGACCCAGATGACGCGTTGTCTCTCTTCCACGAGTACCTCCAGATGGGCTCCAAACACGACTACCCTTCGTATGCTTCTCTCATATACAAGCTTGCTCGTGCTCGCGACTTCGATGCTGTCGAGACCGTTCTTGGTTACATACAAGACTATAATATTAGATGCAAAGAGATCATTTTCATTGCTTTGATGCAACATTATGGAAAAGCTCGTTTGGTTGACAAGGCAATCGAGGTTTTCTATCGGATGACTTCTTTTGAATGTGTCCGCACTTTGCAGTCTTTGAATACAACACTCAATGTTCTTGTTGAGAACGGTAGGCTTTGTGATGCGAAGAGGATGTTTGATGGTTCGAAGGAAATGGGTTTTCGTCCGAATTCGATTTCGTTTAATATATTGATCAAAGGGAGGTTGGAGAGAGGAGAGTGGGACGAAGCGTGTAAACTGTTTGATGAAATGCTTAATAGAAGAGTTCAACCTAGTGTGGTGACTTATAACAGTCTTATCGGCTTTTTGTGTCGAAACGGTGATGTGGAGAAAGCGAAGGGTTTGGTTGAGGACATGGTTAGAAAGGGGAAATATCCGAACGCGGTGACTTATGCGTTGTTGATGCAAGGTTTGTGCTCTCAAGGTGAGTATAATGAAGCGAAAAAGATGATGTTCGATATGGCTTATCGAGGGTGCAAACCGAAGCTTGTGAATTTTGGTGTGTTGATGAGTGATCTTGGAAAAAGAGGGAAGATTGAGGAGGCAAAATCTTTACTCAGTGAGATGAAGAAAAGGCGGTATAAGCCAGACGTTGTGACATATAATATATTGATAAACTATCTTTGCAAGGCGGGTAGAGCGGCCGAGGCTTATAAAGTTTTTATTGAGATGCACGTTGGAGGTTGCGAGGCAAATGCTGCTACGTATAGGATGATGGTGGATGGGTTTTGTCTGGTTGAGGATTTTGAGGGCAGTTTGAAGGTTTTGAGTGCAATGCTGACAAGTGGGCATTGTCCTCGTTTAGAAACATTCTGTTGTTTGATTGTCGGACTATTGAAGCATGGAAAGACTGACAATGCTTGCTTTGTTTTGGAGGAGATGGAGAAGAGAAAGATGAGATTTGATAAAAAGGCTTGGGAAGCTCTAATTAGGGATGCATGTGTTGAAAATGAATGTGCATACGAGCTTGTGGATGAACTTATCTTTGCCCTTTAAGGTTGCTATGGAAAGAGAAAATGATTCGACATTGATGCACTTTTTTTCGTGGCTGTTCCATTGTTATCTTCATTCAAGGCACTGGTTTCAGCTACAGTCAGGGAGGGTGCAACAGTTGATAGACTTTTTTGCTCGGGTTGAAAACCAGAGACATTAAGGTTTTCGATTCTCTGCCAAGAAGTTGTAGCTGTTTCCATGACAGAAATGTGCTTGCTGTGGACCTACATGGATTTGAGAATATGGGTGGTGATTGTTTTGTTGTAGAAGAGGAAAGTGAGAGTTTGTTTGGAGTTGTTGGAGGCCTAGTCCGTGACCTTGTTTTTGGGCCAAATCTGCGGGCAGTTAAGCTTGTAAGTGAACTAGTCTGCTGCGTATAGATAGACTTGAGGGAAGAGTAGGAAAATCTCTGATTGTTGAAACTTTTTGTTATTTTTCAATAATTGTTCTTGCTCTTGCTTTCTCTTTTTTAATTAAAATTAGTCTACAATTGTTTATCTTCTACAAAATTATCAGTCCCAAATAATGCTAGAGTTTTTCCATGGTGACATCATATGTTAAAACTGTTTTCATTGAACTTGCTATGTGCCTGTTTTATCTAAAGTTTTTTCCAAATCAATTGATAGTATATATATTCACAGTTCACTTATAATAGGAAATGAAATCCTATTGCTTTCTAAATATTACAGATCGTATACTAAGGATCCTTTTCCTACAAGGAAACCAACCAAAATTTGCCCATAAGGCCATAAGTACTGTTGTCTTTGTGTTTCTCTTTTCAATTCGATTTTACACATAAATTCTAAGTGGTTTCTCTTTTCAATTTGATTTCACACTTGAATTCGAAGAGGTTTTTGTTTTCCAGATTATAGCAGTCATGGCTAACTGGGAGAACATTAATCACGAAATTTTGGTGGAAATCGCAAAGCGAATGAGAAGATCCGAAGACTAGGTTGCCTTCCGGGGAGTATGTACTTCTTGGTGATCCGCTGCTGCGAAGGAGAACTTCATGTTTTGTCCGATTCTGTTGCTTATGCTAGCGCCCAGAAAAGATAGCAACGTACATGATTTCTACGATCCTTCAAAGGGTACTACTCAACATGTCATCTTACGCGAAACAAGTGGTAAGAGGTGTTTTTCTTCAAAGGGATGCCTTGTATTAATTGGACAAGAAGATTTGAGTGTGAATCTGTTGAGGACCTAGACCGCCCTAGCCCAAGTCAATCCTAAGTATAATACTCAAGAAAAGCCGAAATAATGTCTATGATTGTTTAGTCAAAAGACAGAGAAAACTGAATAGTACTTTAATAAATCTGATAACTTACAACCCTAATGATAATAAGCTATATATAGGAGATAGACAAAATAGTAAAAGGAATAAAACTCCTAAAACAAATAGTAATTAAATTAAACTAGAATAGAAAATTAAGATAAAGTCAAAATCCTAAAAAATAGAAAATAAAATAGGAAATTAATCGAGACACTATTCATGTTGTTACTCACGTTGTTACTGTTCACGTCGTTACTATTCTCAGTCTCTCGCTTCTCCTAACGCGGTCTTCATTAGAATCTTTATAATCCATTTTTATGTCAACACTTTTCACAACTTTCGTGTCTTCGGAAAATCGGGCTTGCTTGTCAATTTAGTGAGGAGGGTTTTTGTTTTCAAGATAATCCAACGTATGCGGGAAATATCACCAAGTGTGTTTTATCTTCTAGTCCATTATTAGCATCTGATTACATAATGATGGCCATTCATGGAGAAAGAGAACTGTCCTACTAGAGCGGTGATGAAACTTGGACTACTACGAACTCATGGTGCGGACGTTATCAAGATGTTACTTATTATAAAGGACAATTTTACGCAGTGAATACTCGTGGTAGAGTAATGGCTTGTAATATAAGAGGTGATAATCCGAGCGAGGCTGAACAAGTGGCTGAGTTGCTATCATCACCAAACAGGTACGATTACTTGTTATAGTAGTCTGCAGGAGCATTGTTGATAGTTTCGCGGGATGTTGACATTTTTGAAGAACAAGGGAGGATTTTACGTATATAACTCTTGGATTTAAAGTGTTCAAGGTCGACTTATCTGATAATACATGGTCAAATATAAAAGATTTGGGTGATAGGGTACCCTTTCTGGGTTTCAATTCCTCGTTCTCATGTGCAGCACATTTATCTAATTCCAAGCCTAATTCTATATACTTCACGCACGACTCTGACGAACTTTATTCGGCAGAAGGAGGAGGTAAGGACATGGGAATTTATAGTTTGCTAGATGGAAGTATTACTCCTCATTTTAGTGGTGACTCGTTGCACCCCATTAATCCACCAATATGGGTTGAACCAAGTTTTATTTAAGAGTACTACTAGAGTTTTCATTCAATTAGAGAAAGTTCTACAATATAAAAGCAAAAAAAACACGAAGACTTCAATGAAAATTACAAGCAACAACAAACAAGTTAGTACTAGTGAGTGAGATGGACACTAATCTGAAGCAGTGTTTCCACACCATCAGTGATATGTTGATCGGTAAAGTGAAGCCTTTCAATGGTGGCATGCCCTTGTGCATTCTCATATTTCCCAGTTCCACCAACTACGGCAACATGTGATTCATGCATGGCAGCAGCCATCCGATGCACCCCGTAGAAACTGATTGTGTGCTCCTGATCTTCACGATGTTCATCACCAAACAAAGCTGTGAATGCCATGGTTTGGCTACTTCCATCTAGTGAGCTAGCCAAATAGAACCCTTGTGCTTTACCAATGACAGAGGAGCCTAGCTCATGCCCTTCTGTTAACTCATCGTCGATTACTGTTATCATCCCGAAAATGAGCTCCTGCTGCAGTGGGAGCTGGCCTGCAGAGACAAATGGGAGGCTATTGCCATTGGTTGTGCTTGCACCATTATTTAGGCCTGCAATGGAAGGGAGGTTCTTGCTGGTGATGCCATTGTTGGTGGTGACTAGAGGGACACCGCCGTTGATCGGGAAGAGCCCGCCGTTCCTTTTCGAGAAAGGGAGACCATTAATCTGGTTACTAGTACTGGCTGTGATCCCGGACACAACCCTCCCTGATGGGGCTGTTCCACCAAGGATGTCATGCATGAAGAATGACAATTCTGGGGGGTCTTCTGCCACAGTGGCACCACTACTAGTGGTGGTAGCAGCAGCAGCAGTTTGGGAACTAGTGGGACCCATTACCGGTGCCAGGTCATCTCCATCATCATCCTTCTCAGTGAGGATTCTTGCTGAATTGGCACATTTTAGAGAGATGACTAGGAGGAAGAGGTAGAATAATATGGCCTTGATAGCTTTGGAATTGGAAGTTAATGAGAGATTTTTAGCCATTTAAGAGACTTGTTTTTTTTAAAAAAAAAAGGAAGAGAAAGGGAAGGTTTCTTTTGGGCTTGAAAAGAGAATTTGGTTGCATATTTATATTCTTTTTTTTTTTTTGTTAACTTAACTATGAACGGCGACTTGAATCCGCAATGTTATCATACTAAACTTCACAATAATATTGGAGCAGCTTGTATTGGAGTTGTTGCAACTATCAAGCATATATGGATTTGGTTGGAAAAAAAAAAAACTACGCCCCTATAAACTATCATGGGGCAAAATTGAAATCATCGAAATTATGCCAAAGAATATTGATAAATATACCCCAATACTGTTTCAAGTCACCCACTAGAAAGTTGTACAAAATTGAAAAGTGGGTGATTTTAAAATATACATATGGTGTATTTAGAATTCTCTCTGCCAAGGCCCAAGTGAATTCAAGTTTGGACTTTTCTTAAGATTGTGTGATAATTTGTAAATATTTCTTCTTTCTTTTTTTCAGTGAATCATGAATAAATATGTGTAATTCCCCCTTCAAAAAAGAAAAAAAGTAGTGTGTAATTGTTGCATTTTGTATGTTGTAGAGCAGTGGTTTTTTTACGGATCTGTGCCAAACATAAATACATGAAGGTTTGGTGAACGAAAATCATTGAAAAATTTCAATAAAAAGGGGACATTTGAAGGGTTTTTCGAATTCTAAGCTCAAATTTCGTCATTTTCATTTAAATAAACCAAGAATCAGTTTCTGCTTTCAATTCAACCACTCTAGTTGTGCTGTAATAAAGCACTTGACAAACTGAATAAAAACAAAACATATAGAGATTTCAACATTAAAATATGAATTCATGTCTGAAAAAGCAGATAAACCAAACAAATATATGTTGGGGATTTTCTCTTAAATGATTTGATTTAACATTTTTGAGTCTGGGTCTCTCTCTCTCACTAATCACTATATTGTCTATCATTTTCACATATTTTTTTATTTAACATTTTTTATATTTTTGGTGGTCAATTTAGACTAATTTAGTTTGTTTTTATCTTTTTCAAGAAGTCGCATTCGAGTCTATTGGTATCTGAGTTTATTATAAATAGTCATAAAAAATTAACATAAACAAGTCTAAATCAAATAAGAAACAAATCCTTAAATATAAATTAGAAAACAAATTCTATTAAAATAGAAATTCTCTAAAATTATCTTACAAACTCTAAATTACATAAAAACTAATAAATTGTTTGAACTCAAAAAAAAATTGATATGCGCAGTGCAGGCAAAATCTCAAAAATACCCATAAATTATATATACAAATGAAAATAATATATTTTTACAATTGATTTTATTAGAAGTTTATAAATTATAACTTGTCTTTTATTTTGTTGAGTTACTTATTTTTATTAAAAAAAATTTTGTCACATAATAACTAAAAGGAGGACTAAATTGCATGGCAAAACCTTGTCTATTTCCAAACATTTTCTTTACAAAAATAAAACATGAATTACATATTCAATATATCACTACCATGGATGGTGTGCCGACAAAATTAATCACCAAAAAAGTTTTCTAACCAAAAAATCATATAATTAATATAATCTTGTAATTAAGTGGACCCTTTTGATAATCTTTTCTGGTATTTTTTTTTCCAGCCGTCCAAACTTTTTTAGTCAAATAAAGTAAAGTTAAACCAACCAAACATCTTGAAAAACAAAAGAAAGTAAAATAATATAGAAACAAACAATTAAAAAATAATTAAAGTTCAACAAAATAAATGGATAAAGATTTGGTTTTTTCTAATAAAAATTCATCAAAATAAATTCAGAGACATGGAATTTGAAAATGGACTTTGCAACCAAAAAAGTGTTAGCTTGGTGTCATCATTTTTGTTTATTGTGAGGAAGGCACATCATGTAAACACAAAAACCAAAGGAATGCCATCAACATGACCACCATGGCAGGACGGGGGCAGGTTCAATTTGGACGATACCTAATTGCATGTCAAATCGCAAAGCGCTATATAATTAAGTCACTCTTCCTCCAATCTCGAAATCGTAATAGGTTAAAAAAAATATAAATTTAAAAATTCTCTAGTAAAATTAACCTATTATGTGATACGTTGATTTTAATAAAGTTCTGCTAAATAAATATATCACCTACTTCTAATTATACAATACGCTCGTCTTATTGAAAATTTTCTTGTAAATTTATATTATGCTAAGATTTGTTGATTTAATTTTTCTTCTGAATTTTATTAAGGTTGATGTCAAAACTATTGACCTCAAATTAAAAGTATAGTTGGGTTGGTTGGCAATAAATGAAGACACAAAGCATATTCTAAGGTAATTAATTAACCAAGTTCTTAATTATCATGAGTCATATATCACATGCTTTTGCAAGTCATTATTTTTTGTTTTTTATTTTTATATTCCAATATCAAGACAACTAAATTTGACCTAATTATGGAACAAAACAATGTTGTCAAAAAAAAAAAAATATCTCCATATTTTGTAAAACAAAAAGAGAGTTTTCTAAAATTTTCTAACCTTCCAAAAAGAACAACCACCCAACATCACTGATCATGGACACATCCAGAAGAAAAATCTAAAAAGGAAAAAAAGAAAGTGAAAGTAAAAAAAAAAAAAAAAAAAGCGTGTTGTGTTGTGTTCCTGTCTCATACCAAAAACACTTCTCTGTACTTGAGTGCCCACCATTAAACACACCACATTTTTCTCCAATGGTACTCTTCTCAGGTATGTTTGGGATAATTTATAAAAGTGGTTTATTGGTTTTTGGACCTAAAAATCACTTTTGGACTCGTTTGGATGTTCCCGTAGAATAGCTTTTAAACTTTAAAAACTCTTCCAAACAAAGTGAAAATATATGGCTTTTGCAAGAAGCCAAAAGTCCAAAGTAAAAGCCTTGCCAAACAGGGCCTCAGTTTATCATATATAACACTAAATGGTCAGGTTGGTAAGAGATTTAATAAAAATGTCCAATGTTATTATGTGAGATCCTTAGCTTCCCATAATTTTCTTCACTTCATGGTGTTTAAATAAATAATAAATTTTGAAAACATCTATTAAAGTTTGGCTTAAATTGAGAAGGATTCTACTAAATTTTATTCGACTAAATTTTCTCAGTTATATATATATATATAACAGGAAGGTTTTCGAAGTGTTATGAAATCACTAGAATACGATCAAATAATAATTTCAACTATAGGGTATTTGTTGGAATTTATAATCTGATAATAAAAGAAGATTCAGACTGGTAAGAACTATTAAAAAAGAAGTTCATAGTACAGAAAAAGTCATTAATTGATTCTTTGCAGAATTGCTCCCACAACCAGGTTGGTATCATACACAGGAATCAGTAGACAAGAAGATTATTTCTCAGAGCAGGAATCTTTTTTATTTTAATTGTATTATTTTTAAAAAAATAAATAAAGAATTATTAGAAAGGCACTATTGTTTGTTCCAAGAAACTAATTAAAGCACATATATAATTTATTTTATTTTTTTATAATAAGATGAGATTCTAATATTTGATTACTCTTAATGCAAAAGAGTTTACCATTTACAAACACACATTTCATTTCTAATAACACAAATTAACTCACACACACATCTAAAGCTCCACAGAAAAAAAGACATCCCTAGTTTTGATGATATATATATATATATATATATATATATATATATTATATCAGTAGCTCATGTTGACAAGAGATGGTGATGTTGAAGAAGAAGAAGGCCAAAGCTGAGCTTTTTTCACTCTCGAGACACTTGCAAGCACACCTAGAGTTGTCACGTTGCCGATGACTGTCACTTTCTTTGTTGCTATGTCTATACTAAATGACCTGACTCCTGTGCACCCAAATATGAAAAAGAAGAAAGAAACTTATATGATATTATTATGATGATAATAATGGTATACTTATAATAACAATAATATTAATAAAAAACTCATGACTCACTCACCTTCCATTTTTGAGATATGTTTTCTCACTTTTCCTTCACATCCCTTGCAATGGATTGAAACCCTCAGAACCACAACCTGTAAATACAATTACTATATCAATGATATTGATGATCTGATAAGAGAATACAATAAAAACTGAGAGGGACAAATTAGAGAGACAGACAGACCTGCTCTGGTGACTTTGAAGTTTGAGTACTCGTATTACTACTAGGAACCAATGCTGAGGAGTCATCGTCGTGGTGGTGGTGGTGATCGGAGTCCGATAACCAGTCGATGAAGGGTCTATCACTGAGGAGATATCTAGAAGAACCAGCAGGAGGACTAGAAGTGAGATCAGTAACGACGTCAGCAGAGCTTTTTCTACGTAAATATGATGTAGAAGAAGAATCACTGATCTGCTGCTTGGTGGCGGCAGCAGATGATGATGAGGTCTTTCGACTACTGATCTTTTCGTGATAATTATTGTAAGCTGATGAAGAAGGCCTTGGAATTATGGGCAGATGTGATGAATTACAAGGAGGAGCATAACGGCGGTCCATAATGGGCCGCCGGTAGCGGTGATGGTGGTTGCCACGGCCGTCCAAGGAGGGTCGGTGGTGGCCGCGGTCCACCACCATGCTAGAAGAACATATGGCGGTTGAAGATGGAGAAGCACAGAAAATCTCCATTCTTTTCATGTTTTTTTTTTTTTTTTTGGACAACAAACCACGGGAAATGACTTTGTGAATAATAATATTGCAATAAGCTTGTTTTACTTGTAATGAACCCAACTAATCTGCTTTTAAAGTTCTCGACACACAAAGAGAGGGAGAGATAATTAAGAAAATATATTAATTAAAGTAGACAAGGGGGAGGGGCCCATTAGAAATGTTGAATAATTATTACACCTTTGTATGCTTGTATATATGATAAGTGATTGTTCTGGATATGACATTCAAAGTTTGATGTGGGTTTTGATTAACAAGTTGGGTTGATTAAACTTTTTGCGTGACATGAAATTCAATGCTATCACTCTAGTCTCATTATTAACACATAATTGTGGATTCATCAAGATAGGAACTGTTGAGGGTCTGTTTGATTATCCTTTTCGGATATATTTAACTTGAAAATGAATCTTATATTTTTCAGAGAATACGTTGTCTATATTGGTAGGATATTAAAAATTTATCATTGAGCATTGGCTGTAAAGGGAAAGAAGCTCACCAAGGGGTGACAACGAGGTATTGATTATTACCATTCAATACTTTAGATAGTATAATTTAATCGGTAAAACTAACTCCAAAAGCTGTAAAATTAAGTAAAATGGTGAAAAATTACCTACTTTAGAGAGTCCATATATATATATATATATATCATTAAACTGTATGACATTTTTAGTGTTAAATATATATAGCTTAGGCTTTATTTGAAATTCATTTGACAATCATAAACTATGACTTTCTAGCATCATCATAGCCATATATATAAGAGACAGAGTTCTTTCAGATTTGAAAATAATTAATTCAATTATAAATTTAAGATATATTTAGTCTGTTTTGTAGAATAATAAAAAGCCGATTAATTTCCTCTTGCACATTTTAATATATTACTATAAAGTTGTGATCGGCGGAGGAGGACCAGCTGCTTCATGCATATATATCATAGATTTATTCCACAAGCTAATAAGATACCAGCCAATTTAAAGGCCCACTGCATTTTTATTTATATTTTTATTTTTTAAATTTGATTATCATCTTCCTCTTGATAAGACACTGATCATGATGATAATGAATGTTGCCCAAGAACAAAGAAAAAAATATATTTTTGTGACTTGCATAAAGTGTGTCTAGAATTTCACTTTAATAATCTAATCAAGTTGATAGGAATTTGTTTGCTTGTGGAAGAAATACTGAACCAATTTTTTGGGGATTACGTTTACACCAAGACAAAGTAACAACAGTCAAAAGTCGTCCTTTCTCTAATGTCAACAATTTATATATATGCAGATAATAATTGATAGGAAATTAAGGGATTTTAGTTGTAATATATAGATAGAATACACATTGTATATTGGGGGGAGCTAGGAGATCGTCCATGAAAAAGATTAATAATGGACAGGGGCGGATCCCTTAGGGCGGGGAACCTTAGCCCTCCCTGAATTTTTTAAACAAAAGTCATATACATAGTAATAGTTCTTAGATTATGGATCTGATTCTCCAATTTATGTTTTCTCATTCTGTCTTTCACAACTGATTATAAGATATAATAAGTGAATGTTTAATATTATGATTAGATAGTTTTGTAAGATTTTAGGTTATTAAAATATAAAAGTTCATAACTAAATGAGAATGCTTGCATCAGACCGTATATTCCTTTCAATTTTCGATAAATTCAGCCACTCTACTTCTTTTATATATATATATATATATAAAGTGATAATTTTAGTAAATAACTAAAAATAATACACTCAAATAATTAGTAAAAGTAAGTTGCACAATTGACAAATTAATCTTACATTTTAATTTAATCAATATATTTGTTTAATTGATATGCAAAAAGTGAACAAGATTGCATAATGATGAATTTTGTTTACCACTTTACCTGCTAAAACCCAATTCCAACTAATTTAATCTCAATTGGCATTATTTAATATTATATTAATATATACACTAATCAAACTCTTTTCTTTTTTCTTTTTGTTCTCTTTACAGATTGAAACAAATGGGTGTAATGATGAAAACCAAGAAAATAATGGTTGAGGTGTGTTCCACCACCAGATGGCAACTCATGGGGTCCTGTCCTGATAATAATATTAACATTTTTGAGAAGTGTATTGGGCTGTTGAATTTTGGACGCTATCCTGAGTGTAACCATAATTACACGCATAAGGTCAGTTTACCATTTATTACACTCAAATACCCTTGATCGTGTTAACTTTACTGTTAACCAACTATTGTTTTCAAAATGACATAAATACTCTTATTGATAAATATTAAAATATAATATTAAAAATAGTAATTAATAAAACAATAATAATAATTAAAAAAAAACCTTCATTCATCATCACCAATCCATCTCCACCATTATCACCAATCCATCTCCACCATCATCATCTTCCTCAAAATCCACCATCTCAGGGGCAAAGGATAACATATGTGTTTTTCACTGGGTTCGAACGCGAACCCAAAAATCTGAATTCGCGTTCGAAATCTGGGTTGACGTTCGAACTTAGAAATTGGGTTCGATCGCTAACCCAGCGATCGAACCCAGCTCTATCTACGATGGATCTGTCTTCTCCATCGCAGATGGAGAAAGTTGAGTTTTTTTTTTTCAAAAAAAAAAAGATCTGAATATTTTTTAAATTATTTTTTATTATTATTATTTTTAATGATATATTTTAATATTTATCAATAAGGGTATTTATGTTATTTTCAAAAAAAATAGTTGATCAACAGTGAAGTCAACGTGATCAAACGTATTTAAATATAATAAATAGTAAACTGGTATTATATATATAATTATATTTAAACTCAGGGTAGCTTAATACAATTCGCCCTTGAATTTTTGAAGTTCACGGCGGCATGATTTGATTTAACTAACTGCATTTTTTTTTTCCTTCTTCTTTCCGGTGCATGAAAAAGCCGCATTTTTTGACTGCTATAT
This sequence comes from Xanthoceras sorbifolium, assembly GCA_003430845.1. NCBI lineage: Eukaryota > Viridiplantae > Streptophyta > Magnoliopsida > Sapindales > Sapindaceae > Xanthoceras > Xanthoceras sorbifolium. The sequence goes on along the minus strand of CM010620.1, from coordinate 9,360,901 downwards.
CTAGATGACTAGATATATATTATCAACCCAACAATAATAATCCACTCAATAACATAGTAACACGTGATTTTATACATGTCTAATGATAATACGTGGATCAACTACCGAATTATAATAAGTAACTACGTATGGGTCTGATCGATCAATACTAAATAAATAATAAAAGCATCAAGTCAAAATACATACAAATGGAAACTTGTCATTTTACGTTTGACAAGTATTTGGTAGTTTTACAAGTAAAGGAGGAACGGAAAGTAATGCTCTAAACTTTTTCTATCTTTAATACTTAATTATATTAAAAGCAATTCAGTATTTAATTAGTTGAGTATTCAAAACTAAATTGACTTAACCACCGGAGCTTGATAGTAGACAAACTCGCTCCTTAACGAGTTCATTATTTTGCAGGTAACTCGTCAAATTCTACAATCTAATCCGAAATGATTCCCCCAGGGTTTTACAATTATGAGAGTATTAACAGTAACAATACTCTTATAATTTCTTGCTTCCATTCTAAGAGTTTTTAATCTTTAACTCATCAAGACTTTCCCCCACTTAACCACAACAAAAAAAAAAGAAGAGAGAGAGAAAGAAAAATTGAAAGAAAATACATTTCATATTTGGTCAAGATAACTTTTGTATATAAAAATCCTCTGATCACCAGGAGACTTGAAATTTTAACAAAAATACAGACGCTAAATCTTCTTCGTTATATCCATTTAATATATTAGATTTATTTCTACTTATTTATTATTAAAATAACCGTTCACCAAGTCCGTAATCTGAACATCCTAAACCTAGAAATTTCTAAACATATTTATTAATTCAGAATGAAAATAAAAATAAAAGTGATTCAAGTTTCATTTGAAAAAAAATCAGAAAATGAAACCTAATTTTATATGGAGTCATCTATCAATAGTTAGAACCTTTGTTTAAGATTTTGGGTCTCTCAGTTATTATTATCCATCGCATTTAAGCCCTCTGTTATCCAACCCAGCCCTTTTTGTATACAAATATGGTGCAGCAGGTGGGTCTGAATTCTGATTGAAACCAATTATTTTATAATCACGCGTTTAAAGATATCTCTACTGTACATATTATTAAGAAGCCCTTTAATTAATTAATTCTCTTGATTATTTTATTTATTTTTCTTTTTTTTAATTATATTAAATTGATCAGTTTCTTCTTTTTCTTTTTCTGATATATTATTATAATAATAAAATTAATGAAAAAGCTTTAAATTTACATGTTCCACGGGGTCCTTGTTGCGATTTTGTCTCACTGTGTGTTCTTGTAAAATAGTCTACGTCTCTACTTTTCTTTTTCACTTTTGTTTGAATAATTTTGTTATCAACTTTAGGTTTTTATTTAAAGAGTCTGACTAGCTTTCGTTCATGTTAGGGTTAGATTTTTCATATTACATTCAAGTACTTCATAGACAACTTATTCAACCATATTATTACATATTCGGGCAAATTCTGACTCGTAGAGAAGAGAACTCAGAAAAGCTTCATTCGCCCAATAAAATTATGTTACATATGTTACAGAATATATACAAACTCAAATAAAAATAAATCACACACAAATAAAAGTATGGAGAATAATAAAAGAGACATAAAATTTTTATATGATTAGTTTTACTATTAAACAATATTTATAAAATACACACTCAAAATGATAGTTTTTTTTCTTACATAAACCCTAAGAATATAAGGGTTTAAAACTGTCACTCTACTAGGGATAAAACTGCCACTCCAACCTCGCAGGGAGCTCGACCTCCGAGTACGTGAGAAACAACATTGATTCAGATTTCACAATCCAACAATATATACATTATTTAGAAAAACATATTGATTATGATGATAATTTTGAATCTAAAATGAGACATAACTGCATACATGATGTTTTTCTTATCTAGACATATACGGATATTTGTTACCTTGGAGAATTTCTCTTTGTTCTAACCAGAAAAATATAAAAGTTACAAGTGTTTATTTATTTATTTATTTATTTACTTTGGGTGTAGAAGACGTTTGTTTTTCTTGTTGGAAACAAAGACCTACTACCAAGATTTTTGCCATTGTAGTTTCCAATAAGCAAACGATTAGGGTTCAATAGAGGAGTGATTTATTTGAGATTCTAATAATCTTGAATGTGAGAAAAAAGAAAAAAGAAAAAAAAAAGAACAGCCATTGTTTTTTAATGGTTCAATCTGTTTTGCATTGTTTAACGATTTGAAAATTGATTACATCCATGATAGGAATTCGAATTCCGTGGGTTATTTTTCAGTCCGTACTTATAGTTGTTGACTTCTGCAGTAGTACTTTACGGACCATTCTTATAGTGATTGATCTCGTCAGGTCTCTAATAGATTATTGATTTTATTGATGTCAAAAAAAAAAAAAAAAACCTTATATCAACATGTGAAAAAACCCAAATAACTATATATTAAAGTTGTAAAACTTAGATTTTTTTTTTCACATCTTTTCATAGTTCGATTTATTAATGCACCTTTACTTCACCTTAGTAGTAATGGTTTAAGTTTTATTATGCATATTTATCGGCATTTGTTGATAGTTTTCTCGCCTTATTATGGAAGTAGATTTCTTTTGTCATTAGAGTAGATATCCAAACCGTGCATTTAGTAGTTATATTTATAATTAATTTTGTAATCATCCTATTGAAATTTTTTGTTTTTTTTTAAAAAAAAATTGTACCTATAAGTATGAAATGCTCTCTCAACCTCTATGATTTGACAACCTTGTAATCAACAAACCCAATCTTGAAGGTTACGCTACACAACCTCTATGGTTCAATCTGTTTTGCATTGTTTAACGATTTGAAAATTGATTACATCCATGATAGGAATTCGAATTCCGTGGGTTATTTTTCAGTCCGTACTTATAGTTGTTGACTTCTGCAGTAGTACTTTACGGACCATTCTTATAGTGATTGATCTCGTCAGGTCTCTAATAGATTATTGATTTTATTGATGTCAAAAAAAAAAAAAAAAACCTTATATCAACATGTGAAAAAACCAAATAACTACATATTAAAGTTGTAAAACTTAGATTTTTTTTTTTCACATCTTTTCATAGTTCGATTTATTAGTGCACCTTTACTTCACCTTAGTAGTAATGGTTTAAGTTTTATTATGCATATTTACCAGCATTTGTTGGTAGTTTTCTCGCCTTATTATGAAAGTAGATTTCTTTTATCATTAGAGTAGATATCCAAACTGTGCATTTAGTAGTTACATTTATAATTAATTTTGTAATTATACTATTGAAATTTTTTTAATAGTGAAATTTTTGTCACCTTATATCAACATGTGAAATTTTTGTAATTATTCTCAATATACAATCTAAAAATAATAGTAATAAACCTTCATTCATCTTTGGAATAGTGAAGCGAGGCTGTTGAGAGAAATGCAAACGGAAAGAAATACAACCAAGTGATGCAGTTGCCTAGGTGGTGGCTTTATGACTAATAACACAAAAGTATAAAGAACTTGATTCAAACAGTTACAGCCTTACAGCTACTTCAAGGAATTGATCAGATCTATGAAGTTAAAAACCAGCCAATCAGCTTTTGCTGCAACAGCCTCTCGAAGTTGTACACCAGCATAGCAAATAAACAGGTCAGCTCCTCCTGGTTTACGTGCCTAAATGCAAATGACAAAAAATGAAAACTATTTAAGTATAAAGAGTTTCATTGATGAAGACTGGCCATAGCTTCACATTCAACATGTTCAGCTGAATTTACTAACCTCAAGATCGGTAGCACCATCCCCAATCATGACCAGAGACTTGTATCCATAAGCCTGAAAAAACAATATAATCAACTTTGCTAGCAACAAAATTCAGCAACCAAGCATGGATTAGACGGCTTCGAGACCAACCTTCCTTATTTGTTGCACTGCAGTGGCTTTTCCTCCACTCCTCGAAGTTGGCTCATTGGCATCAAAACCCAGAAACTCTTCAGAACTCTTAAACAGCAGCTGGTTGGCGAAAATGTTTTCAGGTGGAATGCCAAGGATTGATGCAACAGGCTTCAAAGGAAATTGTTCAATTATTAATCTTTGCTACATGCTCAAACAGCAGAAAACTTGACAAATACATGATTTAAATTCCACATCAATATAAAGCAAAGAATAGAGTAAAACATAGGCATTCATCCCACTATAAGCAACATACATTGATCATTTGACGGAAACCTCCGGAGATCAGATAAACATTGGCATTATTAGCCTTCAGCTTCTTGACCAGCTCATCTATGCCAGGAGAAAGCCTAAAGGTTTGAGAAAAATAATTATAAACATTATTAAACAATCTGCGTAAAATAATTCCATTCATTATGTGGCCAAACAAAGAAAATGATAGAAGGCAAACAAATTAACAGTTGTAACAAAAGCATGAAACCATGTATCATAGACATAAAACTAGCCACATAACAGGATAAGTGAAGCTAAGCTATGTTGTTACTCACCAATATTTTCGAATAGTTGATCTATTTTCTAGTTCCTTGTCTTTCACAAAATTAGCAGTGTATAAATCTTATGTAGATTCAATACACTGGTGCGACAGTATTATCAAACAAGGTTGCGTTACTAGATGCAAAAACAGCTTTTATCCTAATTTGAGAGAATGAAGGTTAAAGTTACATAGCAGTACCCATTATTTATGAAATTAATTAGCAATGGTTTAATGGAACACTGGAAAAATTATCCAAAAAAAATAAAAAAGGAACACTGGAAAAATGTTGGCCCTGCCACTTCATAATGGCTATACTTTACGATTATAATAATTGCTAGATAACTATATAATAAAAAGTACTGATATTCCTTTTTTTCTTCAAGTGATGTACTGATCACAATATGATAGAAGAAATATAAATATTTCAATGTAAATTCTTTGTATAAGGTCTAGCATAACTAAATGCTTCACTCACCAAATCTTAAAACAAAAAGAGCCTTGGTTGATGACTAAACACTTAAACAGCTGATTGTTAAAACAATTATATTAGTTGAAATAATAGCTGAGAAGGGTTTTGTTTAATAAATAATAGAGACATAATTTAAGTTAGCTGACTAGCTGATTAAAATAAAACAAACTTTTTTGGCTAAGGTAGCCTAACCAATGTTTTAAAAAATGCGAGGCGGTTACCTCAATTCGAAAATGATAAATAATGCAAAAAAAAATTTTAAAAAAATACTAAAAAAGAAAACCATCCATACTGTTTAATAAATAGTCCACAATCAACATTACTAACATAAAACTCCAAAAATCACAATGGGGATCTCATTGGGCCCAAATAAATTATGAAGTGGCATTACATTGAGTCATCTCATCCTATAAACCCAATTTTTAAAAAAGGCACGTACAAGGGCATCTTAGTAAATTCCACAATCACATTAGGGTTTTCTCTTTTTTATTTATAAACCACTTTTCTCCTCCTTTCTCTCTCGCAGTAGTCTCACTCTCTCAAACCATTGACTGCACTCTGTCTCTCTCTCTCTCTCTCTCTCTCTTTGTTTTCTAGACAATGAAAATGTACAAGGCAGTAGGTTTTTCTTTTTCGACCCGCCTCATGGTATTGAGGCGGAACCAAGCAAGAAGATGGGAGAGGCGGCTGGCACAAGGCGCTCTTGGCTGCCAGCGGCCAAGGCGCGCCTTGAGGCGGCAGCCTTGTTCGAATTTTAAAACATTGAGCCTAAGCAATTGAATACTAACACCAGATTGATAAAATGAAAACAAATGGTAAAAGGTTTTTAGCATTAGCATTCTTAGAACTTCGACATTCAACAAAAAATTAAAAATTAAAATTGTAAACAAAATTCCAGATAACACAATTCAAAAATTCAAAATGAAGTTTTGTATTAACTGGCCGATAAATTTCAAATTCAGCCACATAAGGGTAAGTGAAAAATGGAATGCAGGGAAAAAGAGAGAGAGAGAAAGAGAGAGAACGTAGCCTATTGCAAATGCAGCAACATACAATAGGAGAAATCTAGCTGTTTTTATTAATATCCATTTCAAGGAAAGGACTCATCCCCCATAAATTAATGAACTAATTTGACAATAATGACAAGTGTTCTATAATTCCACTTCCAACTTGTTTCGTTACATGTTGAGTAAAATAAAATGGGAGAATTCAACTTTATAAAACTAATCTCCACAGATACAACCCCCTCCTCCCTCCTAAGGGTAACAAGAAAGTAAAGTTTCATATAACCAGAAAAACTGCAAAGAGCAATCATACCTTGGTGGTCTCTTTTCAAGAAAATCTTGGACTTGGGATAACGAAGGTTTGAACAAAGAAAGTCTGGCAGCCAATGCCTCCTCAAATGGAACAGAACCACCCATTGCCCTGGCATGATCCAAAATGAACTCAGTATGGACTATGGATTACCATTAAACATCAAACCTTAAATATTCTAATAAACAAGACGGACAGCCAACCTAGCAGTCCATTCAGCAACGGCTTTTCCTGCCCCACAAAATTCTGCAAGTTCATCAATTCCCTCATCTACACATACCGTGCTATCAACATCGAAGCACACCGCATCAGCATTTCTCCACAGCTCAAGAATCTCTACAAATTTAAGAAATCAACAATCAATCACAGCAAAACTCAATGATCCAATATAGCTTGAAACTTTCAATTCTCCACAGATCAAGAACCTCTATAAATTTAAGAAAGCAACCAGCACCACATCATAACTATCCTACAACATCAATCACCCAATATAACTTGAAACTTTCATAAGAGATTATTTTCTTTTAAGCAATTGATTATCTTCATAGTAATTTCAAATGCTAAACATATGGATGAGGCAATTGGGTTCATCAAGTCCTAGATCAATATTTTATAAGCCTTTAACTAGTTTCTTTGACTTAGATTTTGACTCCAATGAATTGGAATGCTATTATTTTTCTCCTCAATCAAGGAAAATTGTTGGAATGAATAGATATTTCATTAGAAACTGGTGATAACCTTTGGATGGCAGTGTGTTCTCGAAACGGTCCAATGTTGAGGCTTCTAATGGTTGAACTGAAGCAACAACTGAATTGAATGATTTAGGATGTTTCAACATCCAAACTTGACTTCTATTAAACTTGTTTGTCAATTGCAATGACAATGCAGGAACAAAAAGAGAGTGGTGCTGTCTATAACCAGCATGAATTGGAGTGATTCGTGAACTCACCAACCCTTCCATCAAATTATCTGTTCAATCAATCCAAGAAAATAAGCAAGTAAATCTTCTAAATGCAAATGATCTACAACCACTACCAACAAGAAATAATCACATTTATTATACATGCCCCGAAAAAAGAAAATGCCCCATTTATTAGGGGAAAAAAAAAGCAACCATACAAATGCAAAATAATTGAAACATAGATCTTATAAATGAAAACAATTGAAACTTGATTCGCAACAACAATAAAAAAAAATAGAGTAACAAAAGTATAAGTATGAAACAATTTGACTAAAAAAAGAACAGCACTACATCATATTCCACATTAGCTCAAGGCCTATAAGCAATGCTACTATCAACAAATACACACACCCTCTGTTTGCATCCAAGAAAACGAAGGAAAAGAAAACAAAATAAGCTAGAAAAAAAAAAACAGAAGACATTTGCAGAGATTTTAAGCCCAAACAGCGAAAACCAATAAGTAATTTCAATTTCCCACGTCTTTTCATTATCATTACCCAAAAAAAGACAAAAAGAAAAGGCGAAAAGTTCAAAAACATTCATCAAAAATCACCACTTACTACGAAAACTGTATATTTATTCGACGATTTTGGATCCAAAAAGTTGCTTTGTTTTTCTCTGGTTTGTGTTTTTAGATCTGCGTCTGCTTTCTCGCAACTGCTATGCTCTTCTATGGTAGGTGAAGGTGGAAAACAGAAATGTCAGTTTAAAATCATACGTTATACTTGTCAAATTACCATAATCTTCCTGTAAAAAAAGTTATTTACACAAAACCCGCCCCGCCCGGAAGGTTACATGACAGGGTTGGTGAGGCTATTATCGCTTTTGGGTTTCATTGAAAAAGCAGCAGTCAAAAAGATTCTTTTTTTATTGATTAATTACCACGGCGCACGTTAGCGGGCCGTTAATATAATTATTATTATTAATAACCGTCATAACTGTCATCGCTGAACCGATAATAACTTGAAATTGAATTTTACGAATTCGAAAAAAAAAAACGAAATGTCGATTACGCAGAGAATTCCTTGACTTTTTCAAGCGAAATTCGCTTTAAAAAAAAAGGAGAACAAGCGAACTCGTGACTGTAGAGAAGAATTTACGTAATCGAGCGAAAAATATGAAAAGAAACGAAGACTTTGAGAGAGAGAGAGAGAGAGAGACAGAGAGAGTACCTGGAAAGGAAGATCTGAGGGAGGAGGAGGCAGATCTGAGAAGATCGGAGATCTAGAAGTAGAGGAAGGAAGCGAAAGCCAGTGTGAGCATCGTGGACACTCCGATCTTGATCGAAGAGACAGAGGGACCAAGATACAGAGGAGAATATTATCTCGTCGAGAGAGAGAGAGAGAGAGAGAGTACTGGTGACTGGTGTGTGACTGACTGGCTGGGCTGCCCGTGATTTTCCAGTCAGGGGTTTCGGGCAGCTCGGTTAGCGAGTCAGGACAATTGTTGTTGTTTTTAAAAAATTAATTGGGTCAATAATTATTAATTATTTTTTAATTAAATAATCATGGTTCAAAAAACCCTCGTCTCATATTGTCTTAAAAACTTGATCAGAAAAATATATAAAAAATTGTCTAGGGCCGCACTGACTTTTTGATGATCCAAGATTAAAAAAAAAGTTAGGCTCCTTTAGGCCTCTTGCCACTTTTTTATATAAAAAATAGAATTTTTAAGTGTCGTATTATTTTTAGAACTCATTTAAATTTATTTAAAAATATTATTTTTTCGATCTAGTATTATTGCCTTATCCATCTCTTGCTGAAGAATGAACCCAACCTCAGGTCCGATTGAAATGAATACGTTTGAAATTAACATTTTATAGTATGTATGAATTCAAGTGAAGTTATTTTATTAAATTATTAAACATTAGTGGTGGATAATTTTACTTTTTTTATTTGTTACTTGAACCGTAATTTAGTTTATTAATGTGATTATTAATTTGAATTGCATACCAAACTCAATTTAAACTCATTTCTCTCATAAAGTGTCAGTTCAGTAAGAATATTTCCTAAAACGACCCATTTAGGCCTGGTGCTCTGGGTGCTTACCCTTGATGCTTAGATGCAAGGCTGACCCTGCACATATCTTTAGATGTTTATTTTATTTTTTTATTTTTTTTAGGAAAATCTTTAGATGCTTATTTAAAAAACAGTTTTTAGTTTTTCAAAAATAGCTAGAATGTTATTTATTCAAAAGTGTTTTTTAAATAGAAAAAAAAAACGATACAAATCAGAATGAATTGGCTGGTAAAGCCATTCAGGACAAGAATCCCACCACATGGCCTGCTTATGTTTAATAGCCCATTTAGCTACACTAGCTACACGATGAGCAGCTATGTTACAACTTACAACACCTTAGAATAAAAAATCTTGTAGGATTGCTTAGCCTGGACAAGAAAAAAAAAAACTCTATCCATAGCAAACAGTTAGCCATCTAGGATTGCTTGAGCCTCAACCACCTTGTTGGGAATCCGATTCGATTTCCGGCACAGCAAAAGTAGTAAACTGTATGCAAACATGTAAATTTGTACAGGGCACACATATGGAAGCAAGTATAATAGTAAAGGAGACAATAATTTTTTACGTGGTTCTACAATAAACTGATTCCTATATCCACGGAGCGCACCAACACTCAATTCACTATGAAAGAGCTATTACAACAAAACTTATACGAAAAACGCTCACACAGTTTTTCCTCTCACGTGTGTTTATACTGTCTGCTCTCTCTCAGTGTTTCCACTTACGGAACCGCACACTTGAGTTCCTCATCGGGATTACCCCCCGGATCTCCTGGAACCGCACAACTGGGTTCCTCATCGGGTCACTACCTCGGATCTCCTGGAACTGCACACCTGGGCTCCTCATCAGGTTCACACCCTGGAAACTCTCGGAATCGCACACTTGGGCTCCTTATCGGGGTCACCGCCCCGGAACTCCTCGAACCGCACACCTAGGTTCCTCATCTGGGCCACCTATCCGGATACCGCCTGGGCCACCTGCCTGGATACCGCCTGGGCCTCCTACTCGAATATCGAGTCGCTCAACTCGAGCTCTCTCTCTCTCTGAACTCACTCTGTTGGATATGAGTTACATGATGATCACAAATGAGGGGCTATTTATAAGAGATGTATGGTTACTGTTCATGATTAATGTTCACATGTATATGGTACTGTTCACACATATTATTCACGTGTATACGTATGGGCCCACTATTCAACGCACAGTCTGGATACCGCCTGGGCCTCCTACCGGATACCGCCTGGGCCACCTGCCTGGATACCGCCTGGGCCTCCTACTCGAATATCGAGTCACTCAACTCGAGCTCTCTCTCTCTCTGAACTCACTCTGTTGGATATGAGTTACATGATGATCACAAATGAGGGGCTATTTATAGGAGATGTATGGTTACTGTTCATGATTAATGTTCACATGTATATGGTACTGTTCACATATACTATTCACGTGTATACGTATGGGCCCACTATTCAATGCACAGTCAAACTGTGTGGGGCCCATCAGTCAGTGCACTATTCACTACCGACACTGTTCACATGGCCCTGCTGCATGGGCCTCTCCTATGCCTCTGTTGGGGCCTCACTTAGGCCTCTTGCTTTGGCTCCCCTCTTGGGTCTCTCTTGGGCCTGCTGTCTGTGCCTCTCTTGGATTTACGCAGGATTCAAGCTTCACAAACCCAACACACCTCCACATTAAAAGACTCAAAGATCTTGGAAGCAACAAGAACCAGAACACTTTATCACCATTTTTGTAGAGTAGAACTAATGTTATGGATGATGACTAATTAGTAACTTGGAGTTGTCTCAATGAGGAAGTTATTCGTTAGAGCTTTGTTTCCGTAATTGGTTTATCGAAGGACGTTTTAATTTTTATTAGCAAAGTCTCATTTTTAAGGATTGAGTTTTTATTATACCGCTTTATTTTAATACTAGATCTTGAAAATTTATTCGAAAGTTATCTTGATTGTAGTTTATTAATTTATTTTATGAAAGATTTCGATCAATTTATTGTAAGTTTGAGAATTTAGACTAAGCATCATCCTAGTTCGTTGTATATTGTATTGGGATGTTACAAAAATGGTATTTTAAATATTCTATGATGAATTATATTTATTTTGCATTTGTATTTCATTTAAATTTGCATGAATATTTATTATTAATTTTTTAAGGTTTTAACAATCTATTAAAATCTGTATTATATTAGTTAGGAAGATATTATGAATCCTGTGATTTATTTATTTATTTATTGAAACAACATAAATATCGTTACATGATTTTATTTATTTTTTACTTTTCATATGCGAAAGCCAGCGACAATTGATGAATTTTACAAAAGATTAAAACCCCAGGAGAGGTCGATACAATTAGCTTTTATTTTTTATCTTGGACCCCCAAACCAATATCCTAATTTCGCCCAGCTTGTATAAATGAGTTGTCCTATGGATATATACTTGAGAAATGAGCAAAATGTAGGGTGCCAAATTCTGAACAGCCTGCAATCCCCCTTGTTTGTTTTTGGTACTGAAACAATTATTAATTCTTCATGGTGCATGACTGCATATGTTTATGTCTCTGTCCATTGGAATATACACCAGCTTTCTATACATGAATGGAGTCTGCAGCACACTGATGCAATAATCACAAGGTTATTGGGCTCATTACCTCACTCAGCAAGAAAGAGGAGGTTAGGATTTTGGTTAAGTATACAGGTCACTTTAGTCGATATAGATATACAAAAGTTTAAATTATCTTTTATGCGGTCCTGATCTACATGTTATTTTCGTCTTCTACTGATTCGTAACGTTTAAACATAAATGAATTTGTTTGAAGATGCAACCTACCTGCTCTCACTTTACCTTCTCTTCCTACTCTCAATGTTCATTCTAACAAAACCTCTTAATATATTCTTGCTGCTTATAGTTCCTTATCTTATTCCTACCAACCCAAATATTCTAATCAAAACACTTCCCTTTCTCATTTTCTATACTCAACCACCCAATTCCAAGAAATGCTATATATGTACAAAATCATAAAATAAACAAATTAAAAAAAACAGAAAACCTCTTTCTTCTTCTTGTTGATCAAACTTACCTGCATTATCTCTTTCTCATCAATGGAGATGTATGCAGAGTACCCAACAACAACATCCCAGGAAGAGGTTTATGTTTCATCATCATCATCATCATCATCATCATCATCTTCTTTTTCTTATTGCAGTGCCAGCGTTGTCCCTCTGTCTTCCTCTCCGGAACAGAGAACCGGACTGCAAGGCACCTTGTGCAGAGAACATTTGAAGGCTAATGGCGAGTCTTCAGTGGCCCGGTTGATGAAGATCAGACAGTTGAGATTTACTGATATTGAGTGGACCGACTTTGAGGACCGGTTTGATCGGCTTGCTTCATCCAGGAATGGAACTGAATCGGTTCTCAAGTGGTCGGATTTCGGCTTTTGCATTGGTGAGAAAAAAACAGAGAAGCTAGTCACAATATTTTATAATCTGTGTACCAAATTAGAAGATTTTGCCAAAATGTCTAATAAATTTTGTTTTCAGGAATGCAAAAAACTCCAGAAATTGCAAATGAGATTTTGAGGGCACTTAGAGGAAGAAGAGAATACAAAAGCAATATCACAATGCATGAACTTCATGGTTTTTGGCATCGCATGACCGATCCCTGTATCCATTCAAGAGTACAACTGTTCTTTGACATGTAAACATGCTCATTTATCTCTCCGTATTTCATTTTTTGATTAAAAACGTACGTTTTCATAAATTTTTTATGTGATTTTGTTTAGGTGTGATAGAGATATGGATGGAAGAGTTACTGAGATGGATATTAAACAGGTTAATTAAGTCTTGAATTCTTTTATTATTATTGGTTTTAGACTTTTGATGGTAATTTGGTGGAGGACTTTGCAGATTATTCAGTTAAGTGCTTCCGCAAATAAGTTGACAATAACTCATGAGGAAGCAGAAGAACATGCTGGTTTAGTCATGGAAGTGCTTGACACCGATAATCGAGGCTATCTTGAGGTACCCATTTCAAACTCAAAAAACTGAAATCAACCAGATAACATAATCACAATGCAATTTCTGCAGCCATATCAGCTAGAGATTCTCTTCAAAGGAAGCTCAGCAGCAAGAAGCCTCTCTGCCATTCCATATCGGAACGGGCAATATCAGGAGCCGATTTCTAAGGCGGAAATCATATTTCGATCTTATTGGAGACGTGGATGGATAATCTTGTTCTGGTTGATGGTCTGCATTGCACTTTTTGCATGGAAATTCATTCAATATAGGCATAGAACAGCATTTCAAGTGATGGGTTATTGCCTCTGCACTGCCAAAGGAGCAGCAGAGACCTTGAAATTCAATATGGCTATCATTTTACTCCCTGTTTGCCGCAATTCAATCACATGGCTTCGCAAGAATCGCTGGATCAATTCAATTGTTCCTTTCAATGACAACATAAACTTCCACAAGGTGTTGCATCTTTCAAAATTTTTCACTAGGTTCATGTAAAATTTCATAAAAATATATCAACATATTTGAATAACAATTCAATGGTCAAATTGTCCATAGTCATATTGCATGTTGTCTTGGTTGTGTTACTGGACCAAAAACTGTGCGGGATGTCATAAATATTATTAGACAAAAGAATCAACCTTTGAAATGTATGCAACTGTCATTTGGTGCTTCAATTGACACTTCAGTTTTCTGGTGTAGTTGATTGCTGGAGGGATAGTGGTGGGAGTGATCCTACATGGTGGCACCCATCTGGCTTGTGATTTCCCTAGAATCAGTGGCTCAGACCGCTCTATTTTCCAGCAAACCATAGCCTCACGATTCGGGTACCATCAACCATCATACATACAGATATTAGCCACAACAGAGGTGGCTACAGGAATTGCTATGGTTGTATTGATGAGCATAGCGTTTTCTCTGGCCACAAGGTGGCCTCGCCGCCAGTCGCCATCCCTGCCAAGGTCTGTTAGACGAGTCACAGGGTACAATACGTTCTGGTACTCCCACCACCTATTTGTTTTTGTGTATGCCTTACTGATTGTTCACTCCATGTTCCTGTTCTTAACCGACAGTTTAACTGAAAAAACGGTAACACCATCTTTTATATGTTTACAGCATCAGCATACTCCTTGTGGCATTTTTTAATTATATTAGTTTTGAACAAAAAATTGATAAAAAGAATCTCCTTATGTAGACATGGATGTACATTGCTATTCCAGTTCTATTATATGCTGGGGAGCAGATTTTCCGAGCTATAAGATCAGGGTTTTATGACGTTAAAATCTTGAAGGTACTTGATCGTAATCCTTCTCTGGAAGAAAGAGTTGTGAGAAAATTATATTATCTACCAACTGTTAAAATGTGGTGATTATTTTTCCTTTTGTTTTATCAACTTGTTAAGGACAATCTTCTACTGTCATTTTCATTTCTAAATTCAATATGCAGGCAATTTTGTATCCTGGAAAACTGTTGTCTCTCAAACTGCACAAAGCAGAAGGGTTCAGTCACAAGAATGGCATGTATATATTCCTCCAGTGCCCTCAAATTTCACCATTCGAATGGTAACCTAGCAAGCCAGCCTTGTGTGATTTGCTTAACAGTCTAACCTTCAAGAACTCTAAGAATAAAAATAAAAATATGTTTTCTAATGTTTTACTTCTCTCTTTGTTTTCAGGCACCCATTTTCCCTTACTTCTGGATCAAGAGATGATTTTTTAAGTGTGCATATTCGAACTCTCGGAGACTGGAGTTATCAGCTATATAGTCTCTTCCAAGAGGTAAGAAATTGGTTTTGAAGGAGCAAAACCTACCGATGTTTTTATGGCACCAAAAATAGTTGATCAACTATACAGATAATCTACTCTTTCAGGCTATACTAACTGGGGCAAAGGAATATCCGAAAATTTACATTGATGGACCTTATGGTTCTGCTTCACAAGACTACATCAAGTATGATATCCTTGTGCAGATTGGCCTCGGCATAGGAGTGACACCTTTCATTAGCATCTTCAAAGATATCGATGATGGTGTACAGAAAACACAGTTTGATCAAGTAAAATTCTTGGCTCTTTTCTGCATTGAAAAAGAAAAAGAAAATAAAGCAAAAAATTAAATGGCAATGATACCCTATTCTTTCACATATAATTAGCTTCACTTATAGGTCACAGAGTAAAAAAATTATAAATGTACAAGTAACCTCGTTGATGTTAATTAGTCTGCTTCTTCCCATTTTTTGTTGCATTATGCGATTAGCGAAACAAAATACATTTTCAAAGTTATTTTCGTACTCTTATTACCATTACTGAATGTTTCTCAGCTCCGAGTTCCATCTTATATAGATTCATTGGTGTAGGTTGTCATTCACACTGGTACTCAACAAGCATCTGATTCCAAGGAAACATATAGTCATTAAAACATTTCAATTTCAAGGTTGTCAAGTCCTCAACCACAGGCCATTTGCAATCGATTGTAAGGCACAAAATTAAAAAGAATCTAACAATCGATTGGAACCATCATAAATACAACCCCCAAAATGAATTTTACGCACTTGGGGAGATTATTGGAGTAGCTCAACAAAAACACAAAAAGAACCAAAACGAAGACCCAACAAAGCCTCCACCCAGAAATTATTTCGTCACTGTCTAATGAAGAAGCAGTAGGATTTCTGCAATTAGCCCTCCAGTGCTGATGCTCCAGATATAATCTCAATCAGTTCAGTGGTGATAGATGCTTGACGAGTTCTGTTAATATCAAAGAACGTAGAAGCTTTCTTAGTTCTTATCCATAATTACAAGTGATAGATTGAAAGATATTAATCCAGTAAACATAAAGGTTTTATCAAGTCGGTATTCCACCTTCATGCTCACTGACACTTTTCCGATTACAGAGACGTCATACTGTGTATTAGCTCTAATCCATAATATATGAGTAACTAAATGATGGATGATTGTCCCATTAACAGAAAAAAAAAAAAAAAAAAAAAAGGGTTTCCGCGGCTGGGCGGGTAGGGAGACCACCTAGGCCTGCCTAGACAGCCGGCCGCGGAATATGGCCGCCATATTCGCTGTGGCCGGCCTAGGCCGAATTTTAGAACACTGCTCCTTGCTAAATTACCATTTTCCCAATCAGTGATCTCATATATATATATATATATAGAGAGAGAGAGAGAGAGACCTGTTATAAGTAAGGGTGAGTCGGTCAAGCATTTCACCAGCATTTCTGCTTGAGCTATCCATGGCAGACATCCTTGCTCCTTGTTCACTGCAAGCATTCTCTAATACCGCATTGAACAGGACCTGGGGGAAATTAGAAATTTTTTCTACTTAAATCCAAGAAATCATTTTATATCCGTGACAGTAAACATCAAAAAGTTTTGACAGGCCATAATTCAAAAGTACAGGCCATATGAATTCAAATAATAATATAAAATATAATGATCTGCAGATTTTGCTTCTAGGCATATGTACAACTCTGGAGACTAAAAATAAATCAGCATCAATCCCTAGGATGCTCTCAATTTCATATAAATGCAAAATGATATATACATGTTCGATTTTTTATTTCTGAAGCGCTTAGCTCACAGCTACCTCTAGTTGTTTCAATAAGCTTGGGGAAACAATTGTCATAGAATACCACTAATATTTTACCGATGAATTTATGATGAAAAATAAAAAGAAAGAAAGAAAAAGAAAATGAGATGGACAGTACAGGAAACTGAAATCTTTACCAACAACATCTTGAAACACACAAATAATTCATCAAGTGTTTAAATCCAAACAATGAAGATGGACTTGATACCAATTACTGTAAGAGAAGGTTTAAGATAATGCTGCTCGAGTAAATAGTAAGATCAAACAACTCAGGAAATCATGATGCTTTTAAACAGCATCACTTCCTAGAGCATGCTCAAAATCATATAATTAGAGGTTAACACTTTTAGTCCACTATCCATTTAGATTCATAGGAAGTAATGTGATTGTTTAACAGTAATTCATCCCACTCCGCTAATTGTACAATGTAATCTTAAAAAAGCTAATTTTCAGGAATTTTAGACCACATTTCTGCTATGCTTTGAGTTCAGCTAGTCCAAACTGTGTCTGAGATATGTTTTTTGCTGAAAATAGCAATTATGCAAAACCAAATAATTGAATAGGTATAGTGCTTAATCATAGCAAATCGCTCCAGCAACAAGAATGATAAAAAAGACAGCAGCAGCATCGCTGGAAAGAAAAGTTTCAATATCGCCCATAAATTTCTTAGTATGGACATTGGAGCAGGCATAGTTTTGACTCAAACAGCATGACTTACACAAGAGAACTGGAATTCTGACAGATTTTGAAGTATTTCACCCTTTGTTTCACCACCTTCTATTTCATAGGAGTCCAAATCACCAAGCATTCCCCCGGCTTCTGCCTCTCTTTCCACAACCTACGTTCAGAACCATAATGTAATATTAATAAAGGATTAATGAAGTACAGAGAAGGAGAAAACACTAAATCAAAGTTGTCCAGAATCTTAGGGTGAACATTTTAGTTACCTCAGGAGATAATATGGTCGCCATTGTGGGCATAAATGAGACCACAGACTGGAACTTGTTGAAGACAATCCTTAAAGCATCAAACTCCACATTCTTTAGGATATCATCTGCAAGAACAGAAACCTGGAAGAACAAAAATTTGATTCCAGTTTGGGGAAACATAGATAATATGCTCTTGCACTATAAAGAAAATAGCACTAACTACCAACAGTAAGCATAAGGCTAGGTTAATGAAGGCCTCCAACTTGTGCATGTGCTAGTAATAACACAGGCATTTAAAAGACCATGAAACATAAAAACCAAAGCCAAATAAGAACCTTGACAACCAATGTCAAAATCAAAACACAAGCATACACACGATGATCCTGCCCTCGTACCATAACACCATCCCACTAACCTGTGTATAGTTCAGAGGATTCTTCTGCAACTCTGTTATGCAGATCTCAATGTGCTTCTTTGAGTCACGTACGAATTGTGCCTTTGCCTTCTCTCCCAAGACGACATATTTAGTTTCTTTGTCAGGACCTGTAATAGCAGAAAAATATTCAACTTTAAAAATTCCCAATGCCCTCCTCTTTTTGTCCTATAGGTTGTTTTTCCCTTTTGTGGACTGCTTGTTCACCCATGTATATGTTTTCAATTTATTTATAAAATTTTGTTTCCTACAAAAACAAACTCCCAATCCTTGATAGATATCTTTCCCCCAACAACAGCTGTGGGCGTCCGGATAGACATTCTATCTATCCTCAGCTCTTCGTTTGGAAGTAATAAAAAACCATACAAGGAATGCATTGGTTTGCACACATACCAGAACTCAGCTTGTGAATAGCCTTGCTCATCTTGACTGAGGTGGAGTTAATTCCACCACACAGACCTTTGTCTGAAGAAATAGTCACAATGACATTCTTCTTGACGTCAACACCTAACATTCAATCAAACAAAAAACATATTAGGGGAACATACAAACAAATGGAGTAATAAGAAAACCTCATAGCAAGAAATGGTGAAACAAAATAAAAGAAGAGCGTAAGCAGAAATGTTATCAATCAACAAGCAGGAACCAAAATTTTTAAAGCACATAATTCATCATATGATGATGCAGGAAATAATCAACTTCACATGAAAATCCAGCAATTGGTCTACTGTAAAAGTAAAGAGTAATTCTATTTAGTTCTTAATTTGAAAAAAGAAAGATTGGGAAAATTTATTATAGACCCTTTTGTTTAGTCTACACTGACAAATGTAGCAATTTTATTTCAATCCAATTTTCTTCGATGCACCCCTAATTCTTCGTAAGTCCATGCTAATTACAACTTACAATCTAGCTATCATATTTCTGTTCAGTAACCACAATGCATAAAAAAATTATTCAAATTAATGCCCACATATTCTCGAGACAAAAATAAAAATGTAAAAACAGAAACCAAAAAAATAAAATAAACTTAGAATATATCCGCTAGAGTGCTTAAATACTATTACTCGGCCCTTTCCTATTAGCTTAAGCTTCTAGTTAGGTTTGTTAGTTACTATAAAGCTTGGTTTGACCCAGGAGTTCTGGGTTCGAATCTCCTCACATGATTGAATTTCTGTTTGTTTCTAAATTTGTTCTGGGTTTTAATATGTGTTTTGGCTTGAGCCATGTGGCACGATCGTTGGTCTTGCACGTGAGGGGGTGTGTTAGAATGCTTAAATACTATTGTGGGCCCTTTCCTATTATCTAATCTTTTAGACTTGCTGGTTATTAACAATATCAAATTGACAGCTGCACCAATCATTTTTATTTTGTGGTTTGTGCTACAACTTCAAAAGGAAAAAAATGCTTAGCAAGGGCAGTAAAATAGCCATCAACTTTTCGCTATGTTTTTTAGCCCACTTGGAAACCAACTGGCTTCGAAGAGCGTCCAAATACACCTTGAAAAGCAAGTTGAATATGCACTACCTAGAGTTCAAGACCCTAGGCTAAACGTCAAAACAATACTGACACAAGCAGAATGCTATGACATGGCTTGTAAAGAAGCATACGCAGTCATACCTTTTTGCAATGTGGTTACAATGAAATGGAGAAAAAAGACAGTCAGATCGAAGGCCACTTTAATATGTTGATTTTATAAATATCTCCAGTGAATATTTACCGCTATTCTGAATAATACATGTGGCAGAATAAGCCGAGGAAAATGGTCGACAGTAGATGTTTTCAACAACAAGAATGATTACTAACTTCAACAAATACCAAATCAAGATCAAAACTTAAGTCAACTTAATAATCATAAATAATTGATGATAGGTAATAAACATACTGGGAGTGTCACCAAGAAGTGCAGTAAACGGCTGCCACAGGCCACGGGAATTTTCAGCTCTAACTTGAATTGCTCTTAACTTTGAGGCTGCAACCATCTTCATTGCCTTTGTAATTTTCTGAATGTTCTTGACACTCTTCATCCGGTTTCTAACTACATAAGCATTATAGAAACAAACTATAATCAACCTTTACAGGATTCATTTTACAGCAACAGTCAACATCGGAATGGAGTAAGGTGACCAATCATAAACGACAATGAATCTTACCCACTTGAGTTGAAATAGAACGCATTCCGAAGGGGGTCTGGTCCCTGCCCATTCAAGCAAATATACTAATTATTCACAGCATTAATAGAAATATAACAGTTTCCCCAATGCAGGCATCCAGCACTGTGGAAATGTTGACCTAGTAATTGAAATGTTCATACAGATATCATCAAAAGATAAATATACATGCAAATGCAATATTTGCTGCTCCATTTTAATTGAACAGGCTTTGTTGCTTTTATTAGTACAATTTGCTGAATACATAATACGCATCACCAAAATGATTCTTCATACATTCTATTTATTTAGCATCAAAATTATAAAGAATTCTCAATCCGAGCAAAATCACTCGAATCTAGAATAAAATCATTCCGCTTAGTAGATTAAAGATGATCATTTACAAAAATAATGATAACAATAACACAGAACATCGTCAGAAACCCTAGTTTTAGATTCAAAGCTCTTTGGATCGTTCGAACTCAGGCGTCTAATTAAATGATTACTTTTCTCACTGATGTTCACTTCCTGTGCATTTACCACGATCGTGGGGATTTACCTATAAGATATTACGGTGTCGTTTCATATTTGGTTTATTGACATATTGGACGAGCAGACTAGCACCCGGTTCGGTAGGCAATTCAACCCACCCACCTGCCCGCCATGGATCGGTGTGGATTTTTCTAATTAGAATTTAGGATTGAGTTAAGATTATTTGTATTTTATTGAAGTCAAAAGGATTTTATTGAAGTGTGCAATTTGCATAGCAAAAGAAAAAGTTCTGAGTCTATAAGTGTCAAATTCAAAGATTGAATGATTTTGAATATAAAATGATGGCTCTTCAAAGATTAAAGCATTATTTTGCATGCTTTAATGTCTTCGATTTGATGTAAAGTGAAGAGATTATCATTAATGTTCCCGGTATATATAGTTGAAAACGAAATAAATTTCACTTCCTTCTCCGTATACATACAAAGAATCTATTCAAATCGTGTTATGTGACGTTAGTTTCTATTTAATTATTTATTCATTTAAACCAATCATTACATAACAGATTTATATCACACTTATAGATTGGCATATACGTCCCTTTGACACACAAAAATATTTTTTTTATTTGTAGCAATTGGATTACATACATATAAATAATTATAATTTAACGATTTTTACCCTAGAACACAAAGTTTGATCATTTAACGATAATTATAATATCATCGAAGACAGAGAACAAGTGAAACAGATGAATAAATATTGAAAGAAAGAGAGATCAGACTGTGAGAAATGGATCTAGTGAAAATCGTACTCAGAGATGAGAGATGAGCGGAGGGCGGTGATTGGACGGGGAAAGATGAGAGGGGAGGCGAAACGCCTGCCTTCGCGTCTGAGAGCAGCCATCGCCATTTTTGGTGCTGATCGGTCGTCAGAAACCTGTCAGATCGGGTGATTTTGTGTCAGATCGGGCCTCTCGAAGACTTGGCCGGGCTCTAATGGAGAGATCGAAGGAGAGAGAAGCTAGGGTTTGGGGTTGAATTTAGGGATTTCGAAGAGAGAGGAAGGGAGAGACACGAAGACTCGAGTGAAGTTAGTGGGTTGAGTTTCTGTCTGTAAGAGAAGCAGTATTTATATTGCTACTAAAAACGACGTCGTTTAGCAGAAAATATCTCTACATTTTCGGTAGTTTGGGCTTATAATTTACATGTAGTTGTAAGCCTTCTCTCTGTTAAGATTTTGGGTCTCTCAGTTATTATTATCCATCGCATTTAAGCCCTCTATTATCCAACCCAGCCCTTGTATACAAATATGGTGCAGCAGGTGGGTCTGAATTCTGATTGAAACCAATTATTTTATAATCACGCGTTTAAAGATTACTCTACTGTACATATTATTAAGAAGCCCTTTAATTAATTAATTATCTTGATTATTTTATTTATTTTTCTTTTTTTTTTAATTATATTAAATTGATCAGTTTCTTCTTTTTCTTTTTCTGATATATTATTATAATAATAAAATTAATGAAAAAGCTTTAAATTTACATGTTCCACGGCGTCCTCGTTGCGATTTGGTCTCACTGTGTGTTCTTGTAAAATAGTCTACATCTCTACTTTTCTTTTTCACTTTTTGTTTGAATAATTTTGTTATCAACTTTAGGTTTTTATTTAAAGAGTCTGACTAGCTTTCGTTCATGTTAGGGTTAGATTTTTCATATTACATTCAAGTACTTCATAGACAACTGATTCAACCATATTATTATATATTCGGGCAAATTCTGACTCGTAGAGAAGAGAACTCAGAAAAGCTTCATTCGCCCAATAAAATTATGTTACATATGTTACAGAATATATACAAACTCAAATAAAAATAAATCACACACAAATAAAAGTATAGAGAATAATAAAAGAGACATAAAATTTTTAAATGGTTAGTTTCACTATTAAACAATATTTATAAAATACACACTCAAAATGATAGTTTTTTTTCTTACATAAACCCTAAGAATATAAGGGTTTAAAACTGTCACTCTACTAGGGATAAAACTGCCACTCCAACCTCGCAGGGAGCTCGACCTCCGAGTACGTGAGAAACAACATTGATTCAGATTTCACAATCCAACAATATATACATTATTTAGAAAAACATATTGATTATGATGATAATTTTGAATCTAAAATGAGACATAACTGCATACATGATGTTTTTCTTATCTAGACATATACGGATATTTGTTACCTTGGAGAATTTCTCTTTGTTCTAACCAAAAAAACATCAAAGTTACAAGTGTTTATTTATTTATTTATTTACTTACTTTGGGTGTAGAAGACGTTTGTTTTTCTTGTTGGAAACAAAGACCTACTACCAAGATTTTTGCCATTGTAGTTTCCAATAAGCAAACGATTAGGGTTCAATAGAGGAGTGATTTATTTGAGATTCTAATAATCTTGAATGTGAGAAAAAAGAAAAAAGAAAAAAAAAAAAGAACAGCCATTGTTTTTTAATGGTTCAATCTGTTTTGCATTGTTTAACGATTTGAAAATTGATTACATCCATGATAGGAATTCGAATTCCATGGGTTATTTTTTAGTCCGTACTTATAGTTGTTGACTTCTGCAGGAGTACTTTACGGACCATTCTTATAGTGATTGATCTCGTCAGGTCTCTAATAGATTATTGATTTTATTGATGTCCAAAAAAAAAAAAAACCTTATATCAACATGTGAAAAAACCAAATAACTATATATTAAAGTTGTAAAACTTAGATTTTTTTTTTTTCACATCTTTTCATAGTTCGATTTATTAGTGCACCTTTACTTCACCTTAGTAGTAATGGTTTAAGTTTTATTATGCATATTTACCAGCATTTGTTGGTAGTTTTCTCGCCTTATTATGGAAGTAGATTTCTTTTGTCATTAGAGTAGATATCCAAACCGTGCATTTAGTAGTTACATTTATAATTAATTTTGTAATTATACTATTGAAATTTTTTTTTTTAAAAAAAAAAAATTGTATCTATAAGCATGAAATGCTCTCTCAACCTCTATGATTTGACAACCTTGTAATCAACAAACCCAATCTTGAAGGTTACCCTACACAATATGGCCTAATAAAAGCCCAAAACTCAATTGGGCCACCCACCAACCAAGCCAGCTTCATTTATCTTGCACGTGCCATAAACACGTGTGCCCAAAACTAGGGTTTTGAATCGTCATTGGTATCGAAACAGAATAAGAAAGCTAGGGTTTTTTTTTTCCCAATTCTCAAACACTTCTTCCCACACCAATCACACGCAGAGAAGCAGAGAGTCGAAAACCCAGGAGCCATGGGTATGTACAAGAACTAACAACACCCAAAACTTAATTTTCAATTTCTTCAATGTTCTCTTATTTTATTTTATTTTCTCATATAATTTAATTTTTTTATTTAAAAAAAGCAAGAATCAAGGTACACGAGCTGCGTGACAAATCCAAGACCGAGTTGTTGAATCAGTTGAAGGATCTGAAAGCGGAACTCGCTCTCCTCCGAGTCGCCAAGGTCACCGGTGGCGCACCCAACAAGCTGTCCAAGATGTAAAAACCCTAAAATTTGTATATATATTTGCTTACAAATTCAATAATATTTGTTTGTTTGTTTTCTTTTTATAATAATGGGGTTCTTTTCGTTTTTTGATGATTTACAGCAAGGTAGTGAGGCTGTCGATAGCGCAGGTGTTGACAGTGATATCGCAGAAGCAGAAGTCGGCTTTGAGAGAAGCTTACAAGAAGAAGAAGTTGTTGCCTCTCGATCTCCGTCCTAAGAAGACCAGAGCTATTCGCAGGCGTCTCACCAAGCACCAGGTACTTTGATGTATCATTTTTTTTTTTTTTAGCATTCTGTTCAGTTTTTTGTTCTGCCTTGCTATACTCTGTTAACTTCAACTGGTGGTTAATTGTATTAGTTTATGCTAAAAATTAGCTTCTTTTTTTCCTTCTTATTTTGTTGCTCCATTTTTGTTGTTTTTAATGCATTATGTATTTATGTGATTTTTTTTTCCATGAGTGAAATTGGGGTCATTAATTGTTGTCTCGGTGAGTGATTGGAATTCGTAGCATGCTTAATTCTGATATCTCGATTGCATTCTGTTAATGGTACCTAATATCAAAACAGGTCAAGCAGTGTATTTTGTTTTTAAAATAATCTCAAGAAATATATAATCTTGTGTTTTTGGGGCATCCTACTATTCATGTTAGATCTTGCAATCAACTTACATGCTTAGGATTAATACATATCCGACAAGTGGATAATTAGCTTCAAGGAGTGTTCATTGACTTTAAATAGTGAAGATAATACGGTTAAGCACAAGTCGTCAAGGCAGAGTGTGGACATATTCAAGCTTCACTATTAGGTCTTAGGCTCAAATTTTCCATCTAGGAGCAGGAGTATGAGGGAGAGAGACTAGTAGCTACGGTTTGCTTTACAATAGGCTGGCTTATATATTCAAACGATAACCAGTTCATGTATGAGCTTCGAATTCTACTTTGATGTAATATGTCATCGATCCCTGTCTACCATTGGAGAATACTATGATTTGTTCAAGTTTTTTTTTTTCACTGATCAGAACTGGAACAAAGAACAAATTTGATATTTTCTGCAGTCTATGTATATGTTTCTAGTTCACTTGATAGTTGTTGTCTTTTGCCATTCTTCTGTGACTATTATGCGTTTTTCTTCATATACTATTGAGAGGACTTCATTGAATTTATACCCTTCCGCAAATTTGTTTTGTTTTATGCAGCAATCTCTGAAGACGGAACGCGAGAAGAAGAGGGAGATATACTTTCCGATGAGGAAATATGCCATTAAGGTGTAAAGAAGATTGGATTAGGAAGAAGATATTGGTGTTTTCAAGTCAACTTATCAAATGTTACCACAAGGATATTGTTTTATGATTTTTGACCGACCTGTTGAATTCTAATTTTGCTCTCTTTTTTCTCCATTTTGCTAGTTATTATGGATACTAAATCAGGTCTTTTCAATCCAGCTTTCCTTCTATAAATTTTAGAACTCTCTTGCTTTTGTTGTGCGTTGAATTACTTCCATTTCTGTCCTTTTTAAGCTTACTAGTTTTATACGAAGTTGCAGTCCTCGTGTGACTGTAAATGTATTTTTAGTAATAATAATGTCAGATATCTCTACTTTTGTTTGAATTTCTAATGTGACAATTTAGCGAGACTAGTAAGTCATAATAGATGTGTCAATTTGTCAGCTGACAAATTATAAGTTGGGGGATGTTCATGGTTGGGTGTTTTATGGTTCCAAATTTGCAGACTCTGGTCATACTATTGGAGCCTTTCATGTCTTCAATCTTCAAACACGTATAGCCCAGCATTGTACGATTGAGCTTTGTAATGTTGGGCCATAAACACAACTCCCTTGTCATGTTGGGCCATTGTCCTGTCCTCTATACAAATATAGCCTAGTGTGGTTCGCAAAAGATAACACAATGGGTTATTTGGCCCATGGAGCAACTTTTAATCTTTGGTTTGGTGTGGAATTCCGGCACGATCCAATATTAATTGTATGTGAAATCCGATCAATTTTTAGGAAGCCAACATGTATTGTCTGGTATATTTGGAAGTGGCGGTGTTGTAAAGTCTTTGATATCAATTTTGTCATTCCTGTTAATTCTCACATTCCAATTTTTATGTATGTTAAGGAGTGGTGGAATTGTATGGGAACAGGAGGGAATTTTAAGGCGCCCTCTCTTAGGCTCATTTCGTGGATTCCTCCTGTGGAAGGATGTGTTAAGTTGAATGTGGATGGTAGTTTGAGGGCGAGTGATAGCGCCATCATTGCGGCTGGTGTTTTAAGAAGCCATGATATCTGCTGGAAAGGGGGCTTTATTATCAAGATTGGTATGGGGAATATTTTGGAAGCTGAGTTGTGAGGCTTATATGATGGGTTAAAATTTGCTTGGGCTTCTGGGTTTAAGTCTATTGTGGTGGAGTCTGACTCCAGAGATGTTGTTAGCCTTGTTAATACAGGACCTTGTTTGAATCATCCTTACTTTAATTTAGCGGATGCTTGCTGCTCTTTGCTGAAAGCCAACTGGGCGTGTTCTATTGTGCATATTTTTAGAGAAGGTAATAGGCTGGCGGATGTTTTGGCTGGCATGGTTCATGATTTGGCCCTTGGTGTTCATGCGTTGGAGACTATTCCCCCCCAAGCGGTTCTGATTTTTGAGGATGATCGCAAAAACCTAGCCATGGCTAGACTAGTCCCTGGCTAAGTCTCTGTTTTCTTTGTGTTTTTTATTTCTGTTGGGTTTTGCCCTCTTTTGTACAAAAAAAAAAAAAAAAACAAGGATCCTTTCGATAGAAAAAAAAATTTGTATGTATCGTGATGCATAGTAAATATCCCACAATAATCTCACTATGTGGCAAGTTTTGTCACTTGACGTGATCATGGCGGGGATAGGCTATGCATAGGGTGTATATGACTAAAACTAAAGTCATCTCCAATCGTACTCTATTTATTTAAATTGAAGAATGAATTTTCTTCAATCATACTTTATATTGTTATTCTAAAAAAATATCAAATGGAGATTGGCAAATGGATCTTTCAATTTGGAGATCTACTATTCCAATCTCCGTTACTTTTTTAACATTATATATTTCACTGTTACCTTTCTATTCATTCTTTAAACAAATTTTATTCATCCCATATCTTTTTTAAATTTTTAACTAAATTAAATTAATTTATTATATTTTTTTTATTTATAAATGTAATTAGCATAAAAATTATATCATTAGAAATATTTTATTGAGATCTTTTAAGTGAGTATAATATTGACTATATTTTAATTATTTTTAAAATTTTCATTTATCATATCTATTTATTAATTAATAACCTAATAATTATTTTATTTAAAATTAAATTATTTGAAAGCTTCAATATATATATATATATATAATTAAATAATTTAGTAAAACAAAAACAATTATATTAATATCTACAAATGAAATTAGATGTGGAAAATTAGGTGGAGAAAATTAGGTAGATGAAATAATTAATTATTAAAAAAAATTAAAATTAAAATTATTACATATAAAATAGTTAGGTACAAATATATTATAGGAGTGAATTATTATATAAAAATAATTAAAAAAAAGTTAGAAAAAATTATATATAAAGTAAAAAAATAATTATATTTTATTATTTGAAAATTATTAAATAAAATACGGTTGAAGTTGTGAATTTATGGAGATGAAATATTCTTAAAATATTTTATTTTAAATCTCTATTTTAATGGAAAAAATAGAATATAATTAGTGTTGGCTGTTTTGTCCTGCAAAAGGAAAGGTATTACTTATGGCTATACTAGAAACAATAATATATAGTAATATTAGACCGTTAAAAACTTTGACTTAATAACAACTAAACTGATTTATATCAACCATATCATTTAAACAATTTAGCTTACTCCATCATTCCAGTAAAGCTGTAACTTTACAATTGGACAACTTGTCACATTATTTGAAGAAGGTATGGGCCTAAGGGCTTGTTTGTTAGCTGGGTTTGGACTGGGTTTGGGTATTTTGTTTTCCAAACCCATGTTTGGTGCCACTAATGGGTTTGGAAAAAGTTAACCCATCACATGTTTTTAACCCATTAGAATGGGAGAACTCAAACCCATCATTTTAATGGGTTAAAATTAACCCGTCTCTCTCTCTCTCACTCTCTCACATGTTCTTGGTCTCTCTCTCTCTCTCCATCTTCGGTTTTTCCTCCTCTCATCTTCAAATCGTTGCTGTCGAAGACGAAGAAGAAGAAGTCGGATCTGGGGTCTCTTCGCTTTCTTAGCAAGATATATAACTGTTTTTTTTTCACTTTTTCATCTTTTATCTTTTTTTTATCTTTTTTTTTTTTGAGTGTTAGCGAGTTACATTCTTTTTTGCTGCATCTTGTTGGGTTTGTCAAAAACTTTGGTTTAAGGTCATTTGGATTCTATTGCTCGTTTTTGTGTTTTTTAAGTCTGGTTTTATGCTTATAAATTTTAGCTTTTTTGTTTTTGTTCTTTTTCGTTGTTATTATTAGATGGAGTACATATATTAGTCATTTGATTTTCTCTGTTTTGTTATTAAATGCAGAGTTTTTTTGTTAATTATCAGTAGAAAGGGTGACACAGGCTTGTGGGTGAAGTTAGATTGGAAAATTTTGTGAGCAAAGATTTGATCTGGGTTTGAAGAGGGTTACTACAAAGATTTGAGGGAGCTTTGTGAGCAAAGATTTGATCCGATGGTGGCAGATCAAGAACAAAGGTGGATTTTGATGGATTCTGTTGGTTATTGTTTGTGAATCATGCTTATGATTTTAATCCAATCCTAGTTACACCAAACATGGATAACTTTTAAATTTATCCAATCCAATCTCATTCAATCCCATATAAATAATTCAATCATATCCCATGCAACAAACGAGACCTAAGGGGCCAAGATGAGAAAAAACAAAAGAGAAAATGAATCGACCACAGTGGGAGTCGAACCCACGACCTTTTGATCCGAAGTCAAACGCGCTAATCCACTGCGCTATGCGGTCCTCGTTGTTGACCTTTATGAATATAATAAATATATAATATATATAAATTATAAAAATTTCAAACATCACAAAAATAAATTATATATATATATATATATATATACATAAAAAAAATGCAATCGGTTAGATACGGTGGTCGAACAAATTAAATTGAGTGGTATGAGCTACCAAATTATGTATACTTGGCATACAGTTAGCAACATTTATTATTTGATCATGCATGCACGCAAAAGCACGCGGACACGCAACATAAAATCTACAGAGAACTAGAACATCGTTTCGTTGCCTGGAAACATATATATGTCAGGCTCCCACCACAAGATCAGAATTGCCTTTTGAAGTCAAAAGGATTTTATTGAAGTGTGCAATTTGCATAGCAAAAGAAAAAGTTCTGAGTCTATAAGTGTCAAATTCAAAGATTGAATGATTTTGAATATAAAATGATGGCTCTTCAAAGATTAAAGCATTATTTTGCATGCTTTAATGTCTTCGATTTGATGTAAAGTGAAGAGATTATCATTAATGTTCCCGGTATATATATAGTTGAAAACGAAATAACTTTCACTACCTTCTAAGTATACGCATAGATAGAATCTATTCAAATCGTGTAGAATCTATTCAAATCGTGTTACGTGACGTTTGTTTTTATTTAATTATTTATTCATTTAAACTAATCACTACATAAGAGATTTCTATTACACTTATAGATTGGCATATCCGTCCCTTTGACACACAAAAATATTTTTTTTATTTGTAACAATTGGATTACATACATATAAATAATTATAATTTAACGATTTTTACCCTAGAACACAAAGTTTGATCATTTTAGTACCAACATGGGTGCTATTACTATCTACTTAATTAGACTATAATAATTAACAAGCCAACAAGAGAGAATAAATAATTGAGTAGCATGCCATACCAGTAAAAATATTTCATAGTTAAATTTTAAAAAAATGGTCAACTACTAATGGTTCCATTTTGATTCTATTAGAGATTTTATAATTAATTAAACAATTTTATATTTACAATAAAGTCATTTTTAGATTCCAAGTTTTTGAATGAAAACAAAAGAAAAATTTCAAGAGTGGTTATTGATCAATTTTATATTTACAGTAATTGTTAACTAACTGTGATTAACTAGTTTATGGTCTAAACATGTTGTCCACACTGTTATATTTTATAATATAATAATTGACTAAAATAATTAATCTACTAAATATAAGCCAAGGTGTAAAATAATTAATTGAAGAAAACAACATAAAATATCAGATGAAATCCAGTAACAATAATTGATAAAGAGATATTTAAATATTTAAACTTTTTTTTTTCTTTTCTCTAGGATTTCTCTCAAACTTTAAGGTGAAAGTAGCCGTTGAGCCTTCGGCTTATTTTTATTCCTTGTGAACATAGTTAGGGTTCCAATTGGATTAAATATCATAAATCCCGAAGAGATTTTATTGATGTGTGAGTCCTTGTCAATGAAAGACACAAATGAGCCAGTAAGTAAGTTGGATAGGGGGTTGTGAGCCATTGGAACAAAGAAACTTGCATTGAGTTTGGTGGAAAGGTTTTTGCCGAATAAGTTGGTGAATAGAGATGTTTTTTGGCTGTCTATTGCCCGAATATGGAAGAGAAAACAAGCCATTGAAATAGAAGTTATTCGAGAAAATACTTGTGCTTTTTTTATTTTGCTTGTGCAACGGATCGACAAAGGGTGTTAACGGGACGGGGGGCCTTGGAGTTTTGATAGAGCTCTCCTAATTCTTGAGGAGCCATAAGGGATGGACTCTATTTCTTCCATGAGTTTTGACAAGGTAAAATTTTGGATACAAATCCATAATGTGCCATTAATTTATATGACCAAAGAGATTGGGCGATTCTTAGGTCAGCCAATTGGGGAGGTGATTAATGTAGATACAGGTGTCTTGGGGGATTGTCTAGGTAAATTCCTACGTGTTCGTGTTATTATTAATTTGGTAAAGCCTTTAAAATGCTATCTTCGTGTGGACATTACTGGAGATGAGACAATTACTGTTATGTTATTGAAATACAAACGGCTTCCGAATTATTGCTTTCAGTGCGGATATCTTGGACACAATTTGCGAGAATGTGTACACAATTTGGAATCTAATGACAATGCCGTTGAATATAACATTTCGTGTGTTGTCCTTGCCGGTGCTTGATGAATGTGTGATAGTTCATCAGCCTAAAAATGCCTCTGGTTCCTGTAATGTGGAGCTTCTACGTGCCAGTTTCTTGTCGATGGATGTTGAGGCTATTCTCAGTATTCCCACGAGTGTTTCTTGCATTGTGTTGGTATTCGAGAAGCATAGGATGTTTTTCGGTTGAAAGCGCTTATTGGGTGGGTAATTCTGCTGAAATTAGTTGTGGTTCTTTAGATCCTTTGTAGGTGAAGATTTGGTGGAAATTCTTGTGGCGTCTTCGTATCCCTCTAAAAGTGAAGGTTTTCTTGTGGCGAGCTTGCAATAATTGACTTCCCTCTCGCTGTAATCTGGTGCGTAAAGGAATGGATTTAGATATTAATTGTCTTTTATGTGGTAGAGAACCAGAATCATCATTGCACGTCCTTTGGGAATGTAAGTCTTTGAAAGCGATTTGGGTGGCTAGTGGCTTGGTTCCTGGTGTTATTGGACTCCATTTTCTCCATGTCCTTGACTTCCTTATATCTTGTAAAAATAAGCTTACTTCTGATGAGTTTGAGCTGCTGAGTATAATATTGTGGCGAACTTGGTTTTGGAGAAATAGGGTTGTCCATGATTCCTCTGTACTTCAGGATGATGAAGTGGTGTCTTGGCTCAGCTGTATTTTGCAAGTTTTCCATGTAGCCAATACTAAAATGGTAAGTTCTCAGCAGCTGCCTTCACGTTCTGTCAAGTGGAGACCACAAGAGGTTAGAGCTGTGAAGATCAATTCTGATGCTGCAATCGATTCTTCGAACAATCTGGTTGGGTTCGGCTTGGTGGTGAGGGACCTTCTTGGTAATGTTCTTGGTTCTTCTTGGCAAAGAGTGGCAGCTACTTTTACTCCCCAATTCGCTGAAGCTTTAGCCATTCTCCGTGACTTGGTTTTCGCTTTAGAGCTAGGTGTAAGACTTGGTGTGTTTGAATCAGATGCTGCAGCTATTGTGAGTCTTATTAAGGGTAGTGTGGTGCCGAGTTCTGATGTTGGTATTGTAATTCTGAATATTAAGCAAAGGCTTAGTGTTTTTCCTGGTGCTATTATTTCTTTTGTCCCTCGTTTAACTAACTCTGTGGCTCATGACTTATCTAAACTTGCTTTGATTTCTAATTCTGATTGTTCTCTTGTTAATGCGTTTCTTTCCTGTGTGAAGTCGTGTGTTTTGGCAGATTTGTCAGGATATTTGTTCTCTTTCCCTTTAAGACTTTAATATATTCTTCTTTTCAAAAAAAAAAAAAATCCGATGAAATCCGATTTAAATTGTATCAAAACCTCTTTTCTTCTTTTTTTTTTCTTTAAAGAAAGAAATAAATAAAATATATAAATAAAATTTGTTGATAATCAAATTCATAAGTCTATATTTTTTTGAATTGTCTTTTTAAAAATCTTGGACATTTATAGTTTAAATTATAGGTACAAAGATTCTTTAGATTATTATTTTTTTGAACAATTGTAAATTTAAAAATTAGGAGAGAGAACATTATATTTGAATTTAAAACCATATTTATTGATATTGTGTAAATGACCTAGATATTTTTCTTGAATGTGAAAGCGAAAAAACAAAAAGAAGAAGAAAGGGCATAGATGATGTGATAGATATTCCGTGTAAAAGAAGGTACTTTTATTTTAGAATATATAGTTTCTATCTTTTATTTACATACAAGTGTGGTCCAAAAGTTGTATTTTTTTTTCTTAAATTAACATACAAGTGAATGTGGTCCAAAAGTTGTAATCACAATTCACACAAGGGAAACTTGGAATTAAAAGGGTAAGACTAGGAAAATTTATAGTATATATAGGTACTCACGTACCATTCAAGCATTTTCTAAATTTCTAATTATTAAATAAAAAACTTTTAATAATTAAATTTTGTTTCCCATAAAATACCAACCTTGTATGATATGATATGATATAATATTATATTATATGATATGATATGATGGTACTATACAATACCCTCATCCATATATTAAAACCTTTAATAATTTAAAAGGAACGAAAGAAACAAAAGAAATACATATATTAAGTAAATGATATGATATGATCTTGACCATATATTAATTTAATTATATATAATAGTCTGTATCATAAAATATTCAAAGCTTGAAAGAAATTAACAAATAATTAACTTCTTGTTGAGATAAGATATGATAAATGTTTTTTTTTTTAGTAGGGAAAATTTAAACCTATCACGAGAGAAATATTTTTATTTTTTTTATAATAATTTTTTTTTATATATACGTGAGATGTTGTTAAGCTGAATGAACGCTCTTTCTACCAAATCATATTATGCAATGATTAATAATAGCTCTTGTAAATATTCAAGTCGGAAAAAAAACAGGTACAAATTTATTACACCGCGTATACCATTCTAAGACCCAAGTATGATTAAATTTTTGTGTGTTTCCGGTTGCAATTGACTACGACTCTTGCATATGTGTGTGTATATATATAAACTGACACATCAATTTATTATAGCCCCACCTCAGCTTCAAGGATATTTCTCCAAAAAATCCGTCACTTTTGTACACTTTTGGAATTGTTTGGGTTATATGTAGTATCTCAAAAGCTTGGGCACATATACAGTACTCTTGATTTAAACTTTCTGGGAACATCAACCTTGGCTCAATTGAAAGCAATGGCTGCCTCCTGTCCTGTGTATCTAAATGCAATAGTTGACTTGGGGTGCATGCGTGGATTGGATTTGAAATTCAACAATTTGAACTCCCAATTAAACATTTTTGTTTTGTTTAGATATGTAGTGTAAAAATACTTAAACGTTCACATTGCAAGTGAAATCTCTCTTTCTTTCAAGTTTCCATATATGAGTGGGGTAGCTACAGGGCGGAATAAAAAGAGAAAAATTGGGGGCGGTTTCAAGATTCTTAGTTTATTAATATATGGACAAATTGTAATAAGATATCCTGATATTTGATTATATTAGAATGAAATTATATTTTTACTTAAATTATAATAAAGTATCCTGAATAATTACCACTTTAGTCCCTAATATATTTTAAAATATCACTTTTTAACCTATTATTATCTTTTCAACTCATTCAGTCTCTAACTTTTTAAAATATATTAATTTAATATTTATGACTAAAAACTTTTGACGATCAAATCTGATATAAAGTATAAATTGATAATTTTTTATTTTTTATTAAATTATTAAATTAGAATGATACTTTTATCCTTTAACTTTTTAATAATTTTCATATTTCAGTCTAATAAAAATTTATATACGTTATAAAAATTTAATTTTTTTAAAAACACTTAAAAAAGATTAAATAAAATAATTAAATTTATTAAAAATAAATATAATTAAATTTATTAAAAATAAAAATAAAAATACTATAAAAATTTGACCTATTTTTACATTTGAACAATTTAATCTTTTAGATAATTCAATAAGAAATTGGTATTTATTATAAAATTTATATTATTTTTGAAGTACTTAAAAATGATTAAATAAAAAATAAATATGATAAAATTTATTAAAAATTAAAAATATTTAAAAGTAATGTCATTTATTAAAATAAAAATAAAATTCAAGATTAAATACTTATAAAACTCTAAGTTTAACAAAAAAAATTAAAATGTTAAAAATATTATATATACATATTTTAGAGTATATTATATAGTATATATATGTATGTATGTGTGTGTGTGGGGGTATTAGATTACTAAATTTTGAATTTTATAATTATTCAATCTTAAATTTTATTTTATTTTTAAGAAATCATATTACTTTTAAGATTTTTAAATTTTTAAATTTTTTAATTTTTTATTTTTAATAAATTTTATCATGTTTATTTTATTATTTAATTATTATAAGTGTTTTTAAAAAAATTAAACTTTTATAACGTATATTAATATTTTATTGGACTATCGAAATAAATAAAGTTATTAAAAAAATTAAAGGGTAAAGTATCATTCTAATTTAATAATTTAATAAAAATACAAAATGATCAGTTTATACTTTATATTAGGTTTGACTGTTGTAGTCCTCAAAAATCGCTCGGGGACACGGGGCACTACAACCTGCAAAGACAGAACGCACGTGACCCGCAGGACGTCTGGGACACCGGGATGGTGCCGGCCAAAGTCACTCCGACGGTCAAGTTAGCGAGTGCTAATGAATGTGTAATGCTCGTAAATGGAGATGAGTGAGAAATACTTCCTGCTATCTTCACAGTTGGGGTTTCTTTGATCAAAGGAGATGTAAGGTCGGAGGGTGATCGGAGAAGATGAGCAATGGCCGGAGGGTGTGGTTCTTTCTCAGTAATATCTGGATCTCAGTTTTTCGGCCGTCCCATCTTATGAGGGATTATCCTCCTTTTTATAGAGGACTAATGCTTCTTCCTTTTGAGAGATCTCATCATTCTCTCTTCTCTGTCTGCCACCAAGAAAGCATCTGGGTGCTTCTTTTGATTGGGCTGCCATCAAGTGTCATTATGACTTTGTAGGACCCGTCTCAAAGTAGATCACAATCTGGTCTCCCTCGGAGCGACGGAGATGCTATGTCGTACGACATGTAGGTTCCTTGTCAATCTGGACCGTGATTGGGTGATGTAGCACCGTCGTACTACATGAGTGCTTCATGTCGTGCGACAAGGTCTTCGAACTGGTATGTCGTCGTACTACACGAGTGCTTCATGTCGTGCGACATAGTTCTTTGAACTGATGTGTCTACATGAGGGTGCTCCGTGTCGTACGTATGTCGTACGACAATAAGGTCTTCGTACTGGTCTACCGTCGTACTACATGAGAGTACTTCATTGTCGAACGTATGTCGTACGACAATAAGGTCATCATATTGGTCCACCGTCGTACTACATGAGAGTGCTTCATGTCGAATGTATGTCGTACGACAATAAGGTCTTCGAACTGGTATGTCGTCGTACTACATGAGTGCTTCATGTCGTGCGACATAGTTCTTCGAACTGACGTGTCTACATGAGGGTGCTCCGTGTTGTACGTATGTCGTACGACAATAAGGTCTTCGTACTGGTCTACCGTCGTACTACATGAGAGTACTTCATTGTCGAACGTATGTCGTACGACAATAAGGTCATCGTATTGGTCCACCGTCGTACTACATGAGAGTGCTTCATGTCGAATGTATGTCGTACGACAATAAGGTCTTCGAACTGGTATGTCGTCGTACTACATGAGTGCTTCATGTCGTGCGACATAGTTCTTCGAACTGACGTGTCTACATGAGGGTGCTCCGTGTTGTACGTATGTCGTACGACAATAAGGTCTTCGTACTGGTCCACCGTCGTACTACATGAGAGTACTTCATTGTCGAACGTATGTCGTACGACAATAAGGTCTTCGTACTGGTCCACCGTCGTACTACATGAGAGTGCTTCATGTCGAATGTATGTCGTACGACAATAAGGTCTTCGAACTGGTATGTCGTCGTACTACATGAGTGCTTCATGTCGTGCGACATAGTTCTTCGAACTGACGTGTCTACATGAGGGTGCTCCGTGTCGTACGTATGTCGTACGACAATAAGGTCTTCGTACTGGTCCACCGTCGTACTACATAAGAGTACTTCATTGTCGAACGTATGTCATACGACAATAAGGTCTTCGTACTGGTCCACCGTCGTACTACATGAGAGTGCTTCATGTCGAATGTATGTCGTACGACAATAAGGTCTTCGTACTGGTCCACCGTCGTACTACATGGATGCCACATAGGAGCTCTTCCAAGCGTGGACACTGAGTTATCTCCCTTGATGTTACTTGGATGTGTGGGACATGGAGCGCATGTCGTACTACATGGATATCTTATGTCGAGCGCATGTCGTACTACACGGACGTCTCATGTCGAGTGCATGTCGTACTACACGGACGTCTCATGTCGAACACACATGTCGTACGACATATGAGTTCTTCCAAGCATGGACACTAAGTTATCTCCCTTGATGCTACCTGGTTTGTGTGAGGCACCGATTTCATGTCGTACTACATAAAGGTCTGTATGTAGTACTACATGAAGGTTTTATACTGAGCCTGTGTCGTACTACATAGACGTATTTCCACTTTTGGACTCTGGGCCTGGTCTTTGAGATATACTTTAGGCTTCTGGGCTGGATCCTTCGCTTATATCTTGGGCCCGACATATTTTGGCTACTACAGTTTGCCCCCAAACGCTTTGTACTTTAAGAGAAAAGTCAAGGCGTTTGTGCCGTCCTTTGATGTGGTTTCGTCGCACGACACACAGACATGGATCCATATGTGTATTTCTATGATGGTTCTTTTATGTTGTACGATGCTCATTTGCTTAATATATGATGCATTTTGATTTTCCTTATTATCGTACGCCTTATATGACCATTCTTTTTCATGTATGAGAATGCATTTTGATTGTGTTTACGACCTTGAGTGTAGGTCGTGGTCCAATGACCTTGAATGCGGGTCATGTGATCGTCGATTGCGTTTGCGACCTTGAGTGCAGGTCGTGGTCCATGAACTTGAATGCGGGTCATGTGACTGTTGATGGTGTTTGCGACCCTGAGTGCAGGTCGTGGTCCATGAACTTGAATGCGGGTCATGTGACTGTTGATGGTGTTTGCGACCCTGAGTGCAGGTCGTGGTCCATGACCTTAAATGCGGGTCATGTGACCGTTGATTGTGTTTGCGACCCTGAGTGCAGGTCGTGGTCTATGACCTTGAATGCGGGTCATGTGACTGTTGATGGTGTTTGCGACCCTGAGTGCAGGTCGTGGTCCATGACCTTAAATGCGGGTCATGTGACCGTTGATTGTGTTTGCGACCCTGAGTGCAGGTCGTGGTCCATGACCTTGAATGCGGGTCATGTAACCGTTGATTGTATTTGCGACCCTGAGTGCAGGTCGTGGTTCATGACCTTGAATGCGGGTCATGTAACCGTTGATTGTATTTGTGACCCTGAGTGCAGGTCGTGGTCCAATGACCTTGAATGCGGGTCATGTGACCGTCGATTGCGTTTGCGACCCTGAGTGCATGTCGTGGTCCATGACCTTGAATGCGGGTCATGTGACCATTTGGAGATGGTGACCTTGAATGCAAGTCTCGTCATTGACCTTGCTTTTTATGATATCGAATTGCCCCAGTTGGAGTGTGTAACTTCATAGTTTAATGCTACAACTCTTATTAATTGTGTTGTTCGACGTAATATCTTGAAAGCAGGTTGTGTGGTATGGAAAAAAGATACTTTCAGCGCGGGTTCGTCCAGCAATGCTGACCTGCACAAAAAAAGTTAGGGTTGGCCGTTGGGTTTACCAACGGCCCTCCAATGCCTAAGTGAGTTCCATGTCGTAGGATAACAAATTTGTAGAAAGAAAAAGTAGTAGTTTTAGATGATACTGTTTTAGATGACATGTGTTCCAACTGTTGCCGATCTCCATGCCATATGTACATCGTAGGTTGTAGGCTCCATGTCCAACTACTTTGGTGATTTGGTATGGTCCCTCCCACGTAGGACCGAGTTCACCTGCTCCTACTCGACCTGTCTTCCTTGCTGTTTGCTCTATTAGGTTTATAGTTTACTTCGTCTTCTTCCCACTTTATTTGTGCCCATGTCTTGGCTAGGACGTCTGCCATGGTTTTACAAGGGTACTTAGTGAGCTCCTTGTATAGGTCGGACTCATAGAGTAGACCTTTACGGAAGGCTGATATGGCAGTCGCCTGGTTGCAATGAGGGATGGAAACCTTTTCATTGTTGAACCGGCCAACAAAGTCACGTAGGCGTTCACCCCTCCTTTGGCTGATTGTGTAGAGGTCGTCGGATTGTTTTTCTAACTTCCGGCTACTAGCGAACTGCTCTACGAAGGTGTCCGTAAGTTGAGCAAAAGAGTTGATGGAAACGTTGGGAAGGTTGGTGTACCATTGTAGGGCAGGTCCTACGAGGCTCGATCCGAAACCTTTGCACATGCATGCTTCCCTTAGGTCTCGTGGGATGGCGACAGTGAACATCCGCTGTCGATACTGTGCAATGTGGTCGTCGGGGTCTGTCGTACCGTCGTACTGCTTCATACCGGGAAAGTTAAACTTCCTTGGCATCTCCACCAATGCTATTGTGTCGACGAAGGGAGAGTCGGCAAAGCTATTAGCCGCGCTTTTCTTTATAGGAGCGGGCATTCCTGGAATGCGTTGGATGAGTGCTTCCATCTCTGCGAACCTTCGCGCCAAGTCACGGTTAGCCAAGGTTGGTTCGATACTTACCCGGTTCGGGTTCAATGGCGCCGAATGTGAAGGGCCAGATGGCATTCCTTGTAGCGGAATGGTTGGTTGGGTTGAGCCGACGTTGCCATTGGGGGTGGACATAGGCGGCACTCCTTGTGTAGCTCTGGCCATGTCGTCTGATCGATGTCCTCCCATCCCATTTGGTATGTTCTCCGCCGTATGTCGTGCGACAATATGGGGTCTATTCGTAACTCGAATGTTGGGCTCTGAGCCTACGTGGGTTAGATCGAGGTCTCTCGCGGTAGTACCTTGTTCGTCCGGGTGGACTGGCGCGTAATAAGTAGCGTGAGCGGCTTGCTCGAAGGGCAAGGGTTGGGACGTTGAAGCGTCTCCAAACGGTCGTACGACAGTGAGCGAATTGATCCTATTTTGCAATTCTTGGTTCTCCGCCAACACTCGTTGATTCTCTTGTTCGAGTGCTTGGAGCCTTTGGGTATTCTCTTGCATCTGGGATATGAGGAGTTGTACCCTAACCTCCATCGCGTCGTGATGAAAATTGTCAGATGACATAGTCGGGGTTGCCGCGTTCTACCTTTGCTTGCTTAGAGATTGTCGTGCCCCACGGTGGGCGCCAAATTGTAGTCCTCAAAAATCGCTCGGGGACACGGGGCACTACAACCTGCAAAGACAGAACGCACGTGACCCGCAGGACGTCTGGGACACCGGGATGGTGCCGGCCAAAGTCACTCCGACGGTCAAGTTAGCGAGTGCTAATGAATGTGTAATGCTCGTAAATGGAGATGAGTGAGAAATACTTCCTGCTATCTTCACAGTTGGGGTTTCTTTGATCAAAGGAGATGTAAGGTCGGAGGGTGATCGGAGAAGATGAGCAATGGCCGGAGGGTGTGGTTCTTTCTCAGTAATATCTGGATCTCAGTTTTTCGGCCGTCCCATCTTATGAGGGATTATCCTCCTTTTTATAGAGGACTAATGCTTCTTCCTTTTGAGAGATCTCATCATTCTCTCTTCTCTGTCTGCCACCAAGAAAGCATCTGGGTGCTTCTTTTGATTGGGCTGCCATCAAGTGTCATTATGACTTTGTAGGACCCGTCTCAAAGTAGATCACAATCTGGTCTCCCTCGGAGCGACGGAGATGCTATGTCGTACGACATGTAGGTTCCTTGTCAATCTGGACCGTGATTGGGTGATGTAGCACCGTCGTACTACATGAGTGCTTCATGTCGTGCGACAAGGTCTTCGAACTGGTATGTCGTCGTACTACACGAGTGCTTCATGTCGTGCGACATAGTTCTTTGAACTGATGTGTCTACATGAGGGTGCTCCGTGTCGTACGTATGTCGTACGACAATAAGGTCTTCGTACTGGTCTACCGTCGTACTACATGAGAGTACTTCATTGTCGAACGTATGTCGTACGACAATAAGGTCATCGTATTGGTCCACCGTCGTACTACATGAGAGTGCTTCATGTCGAATGTATGTCGTACGACAATAAGGTCTTCGAACTGGTATGTCGTCGTACTACATGAGTGCTTCATGTCGTGCGACATAGTTCTTCGAACTGACGTGTCTACATGAGGGTGCTCCGTGTTGTACGTATGTCGTACGACAATAAGGTCTTCGTACTGGTCTACCGTCGTACTACATGAGAGTACTTCATTGTCGAACGTATGTCGTACGACAATAAGGTCATCGTATTGGTCCACCGTCGTACTACATGAGAGTGCTTCATGTCGAATGTATGTCGTACGACAATAAGGTCTTCGAACTGGTATGTCGTCGTACTACATGAGTGCTTCATGTCGTGCGACATAGTTCTTCGAACTGACGTGTCTACATGAGGGTGCTCCGTGTTGTACGTATGTCGTACGACAATAAGGTCTTCGTACTGGTCCACCGTCGTACTACATGAGAGTACTTCATTGTCGAACGTATGTCGTACGACAATAAGGTCTTCGTACTGGTCCACCGTCGTACTACATGAGAGTGCTTCATGTCGAATGTATGTCGTACGACAATAAGGTCTTCGAACTGGTATGTCGTCGTACTACATGAGTGCTTCATGTCGTGCGACATAGTTCTTCGAACTGACGTGTCTACATGAGGGTGCTCCGTGTCGTACGTATGTCGTACGACAATAAGGTCTTCGTACTGGTCCACCGTCGTACTACATAAGAGTACTTCATTGTCGAACGTATGTCATACGACAATAAGGTCTTCGTACTGGTCCACCGTCGTACTACATGAGAGTGCTTCATGTCGAATGTATGTCGTACGACAATAAGGTTTTCGTACTGGTCCACCGTCGTACTACATGGATGCCACATAGGAGCTCTTCCAAGCGTGGACACTGAGTTATCTCCCTTGATGTTACTTGGATGTGTGGGACATGGAGCGCATGTCGTACTACATGGATATCTTATGTCGAGCGCATGTCGTACTACACGGACGTCTCATGTCGAGTGCATGTCGTACTACACGGACGTCTCATGTCGAACACACATGTCGTACGACATATGAGTTCTTCCAAGCATGGACACTAAGTTATCTCCCTTGATGCTACCTGGTTTGTGTGAGGCACCGATTTCATGTCGTACTACATAAAGGTCTGTATGTAGTACTACATGAAGGTTTTATACTGAGCCTGTGTCGTACTACATAGACGTATTTCCACTTTTGGACTCTGGGCCTGGTCTTTGAGATATACTTTAGGCTTCTGGGCTGGATCCTTCGCTTATATCTTGGGCCCGACATATTTTGGCTACTACAACTGTCAAAATTTTGATCATAAATATTAAATTAATGTATTTTAAAAACGTTAGGAACTATATGAGTTAAAAAAATAAAATTAGATCAAAAAGTGATATTTTATATTACATTAGGGACCAATTGAGAATTATCCGAAGTACTCCATTATAGTTTAAGTAAAAGTACAATCTCATTGTAATATGACCAAATGTCAGAGTATCTTATTACAATTTGCCCTTAATATATATATATATATATATATGTTCTTTTTACATTTAAATTAAATATATAAAGTTTTTATATATTAAATTTTTTTTTAAAAAAATTATTCCCCTCCCCCATTCGGGGGGAGGGGTTCAAGATATCCTTAGTTTATTAATATATATATATATATATATATATATATTATCTTTTTACATTTAAATTAAATATATAAAGTTTTTATATATATATATATATATATATATATATATATTTTAAAGTCTCTATATCTAACTTTAAAATGTCAAAGATGAACTCGTTATCATGAATTAGGAGAGCCAATTTATCTATATACATATATGGGTCTACCGAGACCCGATGAGATCAAACGTTACAAATTTGGTTAGGAATAGCAACTCCTAATATAGGGGAGGGGTCTCCCTACATTTTGTGATTTGAAGAGTAAAAGTGAGATTTGAATGAAAGAGAAAGTGATCAACGACTTTACTAAATGTGAAAATGCAAAAGGTTTTAATTATGATTATATAATTAGAAAAAACACACCATAAATTCTGTTGTATCTGATTCTGACCCAACTAACCCCAAAAAAATTGTGTTTTGGTTATGGTGGTCTTGTTATATGCGGATTAATTATTTTAATCATTTTCAACATTAGAGGTTGGTCAAAAAAAATTTAAAATCTATAAACATATATATAGCCCCAAACATATAGTCCCTCATGAGCGTCTTATTATTATTAATATTTGTTGTATGCCAAACCTAGGTTACATATCTCGACTTCCAACCAACACACCATGCATGAGAAAACAATCAACTCCATTTCACTTGCTCCATTTCATCATCAACTCCATCTCACAACTATATCACTAGGTCTTCTATATATATATATATATAGATATATATACACACACACACTACAAAACTATCTAAATTCATCATCAACAAACCAGAGAAAATTTCTGATTCCTAAGATAAGCTTAAAGCATCTCATAATAGCTAGTCTCATGGCCAACTACAAGTTCTTGTCTGTTCCATTGAAGCCTCTGCTCTCCCTACTACTCTTAGCTCTCACAGCGACCTGTGCTGCCTCAGCGCGAATCCTCAACGAGGAGGAAACACCCGTTCCCACAACTGGTGCACCTGTGGCACCCGGGTCATCAGTTGCAACGCCTGTTGCCAATGCTGGTGCGGCTG
Organism: Xanthoceras sorbifolium; assembly: GCA_003430845.1. Lineage (NCBI taxonomy): Eukaryota > Viridiplantae > Streptophyta > Magnoliopsida > Sapindales > Sapindaceae > Xanthoceras > Xanthoceras sorbifolium. Next base: position 9,316,910 of record CM010620.1, on the reverse strand, counting down.
GTGCAGCCACCACTGCTGCATTGGCCAATGCGGACCCTCACCATCCATTGGTTTTCTTCATGCATGACATACTCGGTGGCTCGAACCCCTCAGCTAGAGCTGTGACTGGGATCGTGACCAACGCAGCTACCACCGGTCAAGTCCCGTTTGCCAAGCCCAATGGTGCAAACCTCCCATTAAACAATGGTGTTCCTCTCAGCAGCAACAACAACGGACTTGTTAACAACAACAACATTCCCTTCCTTACCGGCCTTAGTGGAAACACAGCTAACGTGATCCAAAACAATGGAAACAACAACAACAACAACTTGTTCAATGGTGGTGGATTTACCAACATTCCAGTCCTGAATGGAGGTCAGGTCCCTCCAGGGAGTAGTATTCTTCAGAAACTCATGTTCGGGACATTGACAGCGATCGATGATGAATTAACAGAAGGTCATGAGCTAGGTTCAGGTCTGGTTGGGAAGGCACAAGGGTTTTATGTTTCAAGTTCTGTAGATGGAACCAGCCAGACCATGGCTTTCACAGCCATGTTCGAAAGCGGTGGCTACGCTGACACAATCAGCTTCTTTGGTGTCCACAGAACAGCCGTTTCAGAATCTCAGCTTGCAATCATGGGTGGCACTGGAAAGCATGTAAATGCTAAGGGTTTTGCCACCGTCAAGACTTTCCCAGCTAATACTCAACATGAAACTGATGGAGTTGAGACTCTGTTGCAGTTTACTGTGTATCTTACCTATTAGTGATCTTCGACGTGTTATGATTTGAAGATGGCTGCTAGCTGATGCTCCATGTAATGCTAAAAAAAAGTCTTTGTTATTGTAGTTTGTGTGCTAGATATATATGTTTTATGTGTATGTCAAAGTTATTGTGATTTGAAATGCAAAAGTTTCTTTCTTGATGATAAACAAGTTTTGAATTGAAAAAAAAAAAAATTCTCTATATGCATGTCGCAAATTAAACCGGCATGACTATTAAAAAGAGACGATATGCATGAGAGTTGCCTACTGAGAAACATAGATGGATACGGGGATGAGGATCTAATATCGATATAATCTTATATGGATACAAGGATGGAGATTGGGGTATCTATTCTATTCCGCTCCCTTGCCTTCCTTACTTATGAGAAGTAGGGATAATATACGACGAAATTTATAGACCGATTATGTTTAGATTCCTGTTAAATAATCTCGTTTATTTTTTTTACCTTAAAGCTGATTAAGTATGAATTTTACTGAAAAATGAAAGGGGGTTAAAACTTGAAACTTTTTTTTTTTTTTTAAGATACAATTACAAGATTAATAACTATCAGGACCTGTTGAGATCAATCATTAAATACGCGGTCTGGATATCTATTCCTATTACAGGATACATCTACTCCCACAATAAAGGGGAGAAAACTATCCACACATGCTGGTAAATATGCATGGTGATAATTGTACCCTCACCACTAAGGTGGGAGAGAGGTGTACTAACCACTTGAGCTATGAGTGGATGTGCTATAACTTAATGATATGTTTTTTTTTTCCTTCTTATGTCTAAATATATGTACTTTTGTTTGAAAATATACATTTAGTTTAAAACAATAATCAAAATATTGATAAAAATTCACAAATGAATTTTCAAATATTGATAAAAATTTTCAAATGAATTTTTATAATAGTAATAGTAAAGAAATTATTATTTATCAATCAATTTATTAGCAGCATATGAAAATTGAGAATTTGTAAGATATATGATCAAGATAAAATTAGAAATTATATTACTTTAATTTAGTGATTAGGTGTTTAAGCAATCATTTTTAACTTTTTATTATAACTTAATTTTTTAAATATTATTGTGTTGTTTGGCCACTTAAAAAAATAAACCAAAACAACATAATAAGTTGAATTCAAACTCAATGATACAAACTACCACTATTGTCATATACACTCATATAGAAGAATATAGCGTGAAAGTCTCATTTAATTTCACACAAATTATTCGCTTAAAAATATTCCTTTCATATTTTGGTTCAAAAGAAAACAGGGTACAACTCATGCAGCATAAAAATAAACAAACATACGTATTGTCTTTTTTTAGTTGTATAATTATAAGGTTGATTATAAATCTCTAGAAATCTGTCGAGATTAATTATGAAATACTCAGTTTTGATATCTACTCCAATAATGGAAGATAACTACTCCCATAATAAGAGGAGAAAACTATCCACGCATGTCATTAAATGCGCGTGATGGAACTTGAACCTCCCTTTGCCATTAAAGTGGAAAGAAGATGCATTAACTTCTTGAACTATAAGTGAATGTGCACATAAATATTTTAATATTGTCAATGCTCTCGTTGTTAACAGTCAATCAACAAGATATTTGCTTTTAGGTTTTTTATTTTATTTTATTTTTTAATATTTTGAAGTAGTTATAATTTGAGATCACATCGAAAGCTAAAATATAAAATCCAATTAATAAAATAATTTACAATTCTATAAACGATATTATAATTAACTCTTTTTTGTTTGATAAAAATACAGTAGTTGAATAATTTCTTCTTTATTTCTGCGACAGGGGTTTAAGTTTTACTTTTACCTATTGAAAGTTACCATTTTGGGTCGAACTTATTGCATTTGATCTCGTCAGGTCTTAGTAAACCTTTAACTTAATTGGTGTCAAATTTTAAAGAAAAAAGTCATGAAATAACCAATAATGTCATTTTATGACAAATTTCTTTGATTTAAATAACATGCATGGACTCTATATACATATACGAGTTCGCTATATAATGCCTGAAAATGAGGAAACCTGTAACGTCAATCTCTTTCAAACTAGTAAATTAATGTAAAAAAAAAGACAATATGCACTAATCAAACATATCGACTGAGAGTCTGAGACGTATTGACTCAAAATTCTACGTGCTGGTTTTTAGTCTCTCATTCATACATGCAATATTTATTATGAGGCCCCACAGAGAACCGCGTTAGATAAGAACGGAGACAGAAATTTTTTTTTTGAAGATTGATATAATAAATATAATATTTACTAAATTTTTTTTATAAAATTATATAATGCTTCTTCTTTTTTCGCAAAGGTATTTATTTAAAACAAGTATTTATTTTTAATTTTGGCAAACTTCAACGGTGTAAGAAAATTTATTAATCGAAAAATAAAAAATTTAAACACGTGCAAGAGGCATAACAAGCCTACTTCTTGAAAACAATAATACTATACATTTCGATTTGTATTCAATTTATAAATTAAATTATCATGTTTAAAGTTGTGATGCAAATTAAATTATCATGTTTAAAGTATTATTATATATATTTACTTGTCTAAATAATAATTAATTAAATAAAAACATCCACTTATAGAAAAATAGTTGAATATTTTTTCTTTTATTTTTATGATAGGATTTCGATTATCACTTTTATTCATTAAATCGTTGAGTGTGGAGAGACATCTTCCCTATAATGAGAGTTATTATTCCGGATCAAGTTTAACGTATTTTATATCAACATGTTCAAATGGATTACCAATCCAATTGGTGTCATATATATTTTTAAAAATAATAAATAATAATAATAATAATAATAATTAAAGAGGGTCGCACCCATAATTGTTTTATCACTTTTTTGAAGTCAAATATTTTTATCGTTAAATGCAAGTTGCATAGAAGAGACAAGAAGCCTAATGTGGCATGATAAAGAAGTGAAAAATTCTAAGATTTAATGATTTCAATATTTTAATTAACGTGATGGCTTTTGGAAATTAATTAAGATCACTACTTGCATGCTTTATATAAATCAATTAATTTATTATATAAATATTGATTGATGCTCGGACTTGCTCTCTATATTATACTTTATATAAATTAATTAATTATTTATTATAACACAATGTTCAATATGTAATTTAATATGGTTGGGACCATAACGTCAAGATGGGTACTTGCTCCCTCCCTACCTAATTAGATTTTATTTGAGGTCATAGGAAACAAAAACAACAATATATATGTAAGGATCAAAACAATTAGAATTGGTGACTTGAGAGAGAGGCCAAAAGATTAAATAATTTGATCTGAATCGGAACCTGTAATCTCATTAATATGGGTATCTCAACTTCCGTTGTGTTTCAGTGTCCTTAAAACGAAACTTTTTCTTACAAAAAATATATATATATATTCTCTCGTTTAACACATTAGATGTAGACATTTTCAACGATCATTTTATTAAAATTGCATGTGAGTCGTTTGATTCTAAAGCTTTGAATAAAAAACAAAAGAGAGAGCTTCCACGAATATTGATGGCTCACCAATATTTTAATTCACAATATATCATTATCAACTAACTAGAATTAGTTTAGTAGTTAAACAAGTTCACCTCACAATAATTGACTTAAAATAATTAATTATTATAATCGAATTAGGTCTCCCCAAATTATCAGATTGAAATCCCATTTGAAATCTTATCTCAACTGTTATTAAAATAACAATATATAAGAAAATGGAGAGATGCTACTTGTACAAGATTTTCACGAGTTCAACGAGGAGCAATAATTAAGTGTACAAAAAAAATATTTAAAATTCAATTAATTAATTGTGTTTTTGTTGTCACAAGTTTGACTCTTAAACTACCAATATTCGAAATTTGGAACCATAAATCTTGGAGTTCTTTTTTTTTTTTTTTTTCAGGAAATCATTTTAATCATATTTTTTTTATGGGAATAAGTCTATTTTTCTTTTCTTTTCTTTTTAAAATCTTATACTAATTGGGTCAGGCGTCTACTGGTATCTGGCGAGATCAAATGATATAATATCGGCACGAAATGATAACTCCCACTATAACGAAGGGATCTCCACACATTTTACAATTTATAACCACTTTGCTACTAATAAATGAACAAATCTATTTTTCTTGAACATTTTATAAGTGAGTACTTATATTGTATATTTAGAATAACGTTGACCTCTGACCTGTTTGATGTCAGATTTTAAAAAATATATATATATATACACGAAGTGGCATATATTTTTATTTGTACAAAAAATGAATGCCAATTATGGGGTACAAGAAACGGGTGAAACACAAACTAAGTGAAAAAATTTTTTTTTTTTTCTTAGTAAGAAAGGTAATAAAAGAAAAAGAAAAAAAAAGAAGGGAAACTTATTCTATTTTCATACGAGGGTGGTCTAATAATAATTGTATTCCAACAAAGGGAACTTGGAATTAAATGAGTGAGAATACTTTGAAATTGAACCATTTGAGAACAAATTAAACAATATGACCGTGTAGATTGTACCTAATTAAGACACAAGTAATGAATCTAGGTACGAACAACCTAATTTTAGTATTTAGAGTTCAAATTTTAACGTATTTACAATTACCTCGTAATAATTATAGTAAACAAAACTTCACTCACATAGATACATGTTGAGACAACATATCCTATTAAACTCATTTGACTTCTTGGGTTAATTTCATAGTTGACCTTTTTTTTTCAAATTTTTGTTAGTTTTAATAAGTTGACATTATTATATAGGTTGAAATATTGAATGGAAACAAATAATAACAAGTCATTTTCAAGTTTGATCAATTCATGTCATGAAAAGATGAAATTTCAAATAGTTGTTAACCATTGGTTTTGCATGCAGCACATTTTTTTTTTCTTGAAAATATTATACCAATAAAATTGATAAGAGTGATGTTAACTGGTTGTGCATGATTGTGAATGTGTGATCTGCACATTTGCCCATCTCAGATTTTTTTTTTTTTTTTGATGAAGGGAAACTTTAAAAAACAAAACCAGACTACAACAACGAGGATTCAGAGAGAAGTAGGTCCGCCATACAAGGCGGATCATCCTCCAACCAAACCAAAAAATCCGAAAGAGAAAGACCAAAACGAGCAAGCTTATGAGCGACCCCATTGCAAGAGCGAGGCGCAAAGCTAACATTAGAAATAAATAGTGAAGAAACTAATTGAATAATATCAGAAACGATAAGGCCTACATCCGAAAGCGGAGGATCCATACTGATAATTAAGGAGTTCAACAAAGACAAATCTGACTCGAAACCCACAGGTGAAATGCCCAATTCCATAGCAAACTGGATCCCTCGACGAATAGCCAAAGCCTCAGCAATAATAACCGAAATAGGCAAGGGGTAGGGCTCAGCAAGGGCAACCATAACACGACCACTGCTATCCGTAATAATAATCCCAAAACTAACCTTCTTATTAGGAGAGTCCACTGCGGCATCAGAGTTTATTTTGAACCATCCAGGCGAGGGAGCGGACCACCTGGGAGAGGCTGCAAGAGAAGCGTTCGCGGCATGGAACTCCTCCAAGAAGGAAGCTACCCAAGGAACGATGTCTGAGACCAGCATTTTCCACCCCGAGAAAATGAAACAATTATGGCAGTACTAGGTCCTCCAAATGGTAACGCAAAAAAGCTCAAAATCAGGATGCAAAAGAGAGGCCCTGCACAGAGAAATAAAGTCCAAAGGAAAACCAACGAAGTTCCCAGGCAGAGCAGCAAACCCAGGATGAGCTTTATGGACTTGTTGCAACTGAGGACATCCCTACAAAGCATACACCGAAAACTTGAAGCCAGAGGAGCAAAGTTGACAGCGGCTTTCAGACGAGATGTGCCACCAAACAAGAGTTCCCGCTGAAGGAAGCCAATCATTACAAACCCGCCACAAGAACATTCGGACCTTATGAGGGACATCAATTTACCATACCGAGTGCCACTAAGAGGAAAGCGCAGCCGCGGAAGAGCTACCAGCAAGTAAAGGGTTTTACGAAGCCAACCAATAAGCACTCTTCACTGTGAAATTCCCAAATTTGTTGAAGTGCCAACAAAGGGCATCCTGGCGGAGGGAGGGACGAATTAAGAGAATGGCATCAACATCATTAGGAGGGAAAGAGGCTCTGATAAGATTAACATCCCAATCTCCAGAAGCTCCTTTGAGGGAAACAACTCGCGTATCAGGCGGAAGGATGAAAGACAGCCGAGCTTTAAACAATTGAGCCTGCAAAATCCAATTATCCCCGTAAATCCGCACAGCCTCACCACTTCCTATATGCCAACGGAGGCATCTTTCCAGAAGCGGCCGGCCCCAAAGGATGCTACGTCAAACCATCGACATTGTACCTGAAGCTCTAGCCTGTAAAAAATCACAAGTCAGGAAATAAAGAAATTTCAGAACACTGCTCACCAAAGAATCTGGGGAAGAAAGGAGTCTCCAACACTGCTTGGCAATCAAAGCTTGGTTGAACAAAGCCAAATCATGAAACTCAAGCCCTCTATTAAGCTTATTACGACACAACTGGGCCTATAAACACTAATGAATCTTTCTATTAGAGCTATTACTGCCTCACCAGAACCTAGCCATAAGCTGATGAATATCCAAGGTCAACGACTGAGGGAGGCAAAAAAGGTTCATGGAGCAAGTGGGCATAGCTTGAATCACAGCTTTCAATAAAATTTCCTTCCCTCTAGCAGAAAACAAAGACCCTTTCCAAAGTTGAAGCTTTTTCCAGACTTTATCTCTAATTCTGAAAAAATGATTTCTCCTAGAATGGCCCACAAAACTAGGAAGACCAAGATACCGATCGTGATGCTCCACCACGTGCACACTTAGAATATTGCTCAGCTTAGCTTTAGAACCATTAGACAGACGATGATTAAAACAGACCGCAAATTTGTCTATATTAATAGTCTGGCCCGAAACTTTTTCATAAGAAACTAAAATATCCTGAACCTGGAGGCACTCAGAAACCTCAGCTCTAACAAACAGAAGATTGTCATCGGCAAAGAAAAGGTGGGACACTCTAGGACCGCCCTTGCCACACGCAATTCCTTGGATTGCCCCTACATCCTCTGCAGCTGAAAGGAGGCAGGATAAGCCCTCTACACATAGGAGAAAAAGGTATGGAGACAAAGGGTCCCTCTAGCGCAGCCCCCTGGAAGGCTTCAGAAAACCACAAACCGCCCCATTGATAAAGTAAGAGTAGGTAACTGATGAAATACAGTGCATAATCTTGCGAACCCACTAGTCAGAAAACCCCAGCTTAACCATCATGCACTCCAAAAAACCCCATTCAACGCGGTCGTAGGCTTTAGACATGTCGAGCTTCAGAGTCATGAAGCATCTCTTCCTCTTTTGACTACGCTGAAGGAGATTTAGACACTCAAAACCTACAATGGTATTATCAGTTATTAGACGGCCAGGAATAAAGGCACTCAAGGATTTAGATATAACTTGACCAAGCACTAGGCGAAGGCGATTGGCTAGAGTCTTACCTATGATTTTGTACAAGACGTTGCAAAGACTGATAGTGTAACACTCCCCGACCCAAATCGCTCGGACCGAATCAGGGAGCGCTACTATATACTAAAATCTAACTTTTACTTTCATATAACTATAATTTTAAAACTATATTAAAAACATTTTAAAATAATTCAAATAAATTTCCGAAAATCTTGTCAGAGTTTCCTCTGTTTTTCTGACTTTTCAAAACCTGTTTACAGTTAAAATTCATAAAAATCAACTTCTAAATTCTCAAATCAATTTTGCGCACCCTTCCAAATATAGTGCGACTTACCAACCACTTTATCACAATATAATTTATAAAGATTCAAATAACACATACATATAATAAAATATTTACATAGCGAAAGCTTCTTAAATATATACAAACAGTTTTTGTATATGCATGCGATATCAAACTATATAGACTTATTACAAAAGAACTACCAAAATATATGTAGGACAGATGTGACTCTGGACTTTGTTCATGCAGTCTCTACTCTTCTTTGTCTTTGTCTCCCTTAGAACCTCTATCACCTACGTGTGAGAAAACTCAACACACTAAGCATATTGCTTAGTGGGTGTTGTAACACCCCCCGACCCGACCCGGCTGGACCGACCCAGGGAGCGCTACTCGGACTTTCAAAACTTTCTAAATTCATTTTATAATCCCAAAATCATTGTGAGCCCATCGATAGATTTTCAAAACATTAGAAAACCAAATAGTTGATAGTTTTAAAACCATTTTCAAGTGAGCCCTATAAATAAACTTTTTACAAAAATTCGGCAGAGTTCTGTTTGTTTTTCGGATTTTCCCAAAACCTGTTTTTCACAACTCAATCAAATACAATTCATATCAACACTTCAAATATCAGTTTCAAACAATTGCGCACCCTGCCGTTTAGTGCGACTTTTCAACAACAGCTTATAAAATAAAATCATTCAAGAGTCGATATTTACAAACATTCTAATAATAAAAGACATAAATCATAAAATATTTAATTACAAAACATATTACGAAACATATTTACAAATCCTCTGTATATGCATGCTTTCAGAATATATACATATAACAACAATATAGCTACCCAACTGTGATAACTCTGGGCACTCTGTCAACAAATCTCTCTCTCTTCAGTCTTTAGCTTCTTCGGGATCCCTGGTACCTACGCGTTAGAAACAAAACTAACGCGCTAAGCATATAGCTTAGTGAGTGTACACTAAACTCAAATATGAAAATCATAAATAACTTTTAATAATAAACAAATCACAATATATATATATATATATATATATATTTCAACTGTAATCATTTACAAATCAATTTATTTACAAAATCAATCATAAAACAGTTTTAATCACTTTAATTTCAACAATAGGATCAACATATAAAATCATTTAAGACAATAATTCAATTAACTTCTCAATTCACTTCAAATCTGGCCCGCTAGAATACTCAACATACTAGGACTGGAATATGGGTCAAACTCCCACCCTAGGACGAATCCTAAGAGTGGTACGTATCTCCCTACTCTAGGACCGTGGGTACGGAACCTAGAGAGGTACATAACTCCCTATCCCAGGAACGAATCCTTAGGAAGGTACGTGGCTCCCAACCCCCAGGACGAATCCTGAGGAGGTACGTGTCTCCCTGCCTCTGGACGAATCCATGAGGAGGTACATAATGATCATCAATAGCAATCAGTATCGGCGCAGTACTGCTCGGTGAACCTAGCTGGTATACCAACCTCCTATATCCATTTCTATGTCTAAGTACCCTAGGGCCGTTTCCGATGAACTAGATTCACAATAAATTTCACAATAGTTACTCAATAAACAATAGTTGCTCAATAAACATACAATTCACACAATACCCTTCAAGACAAATAATCAATAATTATACGAAAATCTAAATCATGTATTTTTAACGAAATCGAAATATTCGAAAACACGATCAAAATGCGATCTATCATAAAATCATTCCAAAATCAACAATAGGTATATCAATCATCGATTTTTCATATAAAATAAACAATTTTCATACAAAAATCGAAAACGAGAAATTTCAACGAAATCGAAAACGAAAACGAAAACGAAAACGAAAACGATAACGAAATACTTTTCGTAAAGATTCCGAAAACGAAAGTACACCAACCTGGATACCGTTTTTCGTTCGACAAATCGCGGTTCCACGATTTTCTTTTTCCTTTTCCTTTCCCTTTCTCTTTCACCTACACTTCCTTCCTTTTCTCTTCTTCTTCTTCTTCCTCTTCTTCCTCTTCTTCTTCCTTCTCTTTCTTCTTCTTTCTTTCTCTTCTTCTTCTCTTCTTTCTTTCTTCTTTCTTTTCTTTTCTTTCTCGCTCTCTGCCTCTCTTTTTCTCGCCTCTGTGTGTTTTCTGGCTTCCGCGAGAAGCTACTTTTTTTTTATATTTTTTTAGCCATCGCGACCGTCGTCGCGACCTGTGGTCGCGCCACCAGGTCGCGGTACTCACTGGAGCGTTTGCACCGCCTTCATCGCGAGCACACCTCGCGGTCCCTTGGTCGCGCTGGTGGTCGCGTTGCTCACTGCCAGAATTTGACATTTTCATCGCGAGCAGTTCATCGCGACCTGTGGTCGCGGTGACTGGTCGCGATGCTCACTGCCAAAAATCTCATTTTCCACCGCGAGCGAGCCATCGTGACCTGTGGTCGCGGTGACCAGGTCGCGATGCTCTCTGCTTCAGTTTTCCTTTTTCTTGCATCATTTTTGGACCGTTCCATCTGGTCCATCTGGAAATCATAAAAATAAAATATAATATATCCCTTCCAATTATAAAATTTAATAATACTTTACACCCCTTCCAATCACAAAATTTATTTTCACATATATGAAATTAATTATCCGAAATCCGGGATGTTACAGGTGTACACAAAATTGTATATCTAAATATAATATATCAAATACTTTTATCAATTTATCGAACATATAAATAACATATATCAGTACAGCATATATGGGGCTCATGTCAAATCAAATCATATACTCAACCAATACCATATTCAAAATCAATCAGCAGATAAAATCATCATAATTTCTCAAATGCTTTCATATAACAAATCAGTTTTCAGACTAGGCTTCTGATATATATAAACATAAGTTATTGGACTGGATTACGGGTTGTTCGGCATCGGACACACAAACGGGGCCACTCGCCGAACATCAGATCAGAATGGAACACTAACGGAATCACCGGCTGTAAATGTCCCATAGCAGAATTCAGAACCCTAAGACCGGCACATGAGGCCTGTATATCCAAAGGGTGACACAAACAGAGTAAATCGGCACAGTATTGTTCAGACAGTAACCCAATTGACATATCAACCTCCTATATCCATATCTATGTTTATACACATCAGAGCCATTTCACAAAACGTTTTCTCAAATCCAATGTCAACATATTTCATTTCTTTCAGAATCATCGAATTCAACTTTCAATTCATATCGATATATCTATATTTTTGAAATTTCATCAAATATCATATAATAATATACGAATATATTTTTAAATCAATAATCACATTAAATCAATCCAAAAATATATTCAAACGTATTTCATAATTCCATATCGAATCAAAATGCCCCAAAATCATTTTCCGATACATTTCACAAATCGTATATAATTAAAATCACTTTCAACAATATATTTTCCATAACAATATATTTTCATAACACTATTAGAATCAAAACATATGAAAATCAATTCAGAATATTATTCACAATTAATATTTCATATATAAACTATATTGTAATTCAAACCAGTCCAAAATCAATTTCAAATAATAAACTATAATCAATATAATTCAAATCACTCAAAATTAATCAAATTCAATCAATCCAAAATATTCTGGAAAACGAAAAAATTCGAAAACTCGTGTACACCAAACCTGAACACTTCCTCCTACTCTTTTCCTTCTTCTCCTCCTCTTTCCTTCTTCTTCTTTTTCGTTTCTCTCTCTTCTTTCTCTCTCCTCTTTCTCTCCCGTTTACTGCTATGTTCTGTTTTATTTTCTGCTTGTGAGCTCCTTCTCACTTATATTTAAGTGGCACCGCTTCAATTTGATCCATCACTATATTTTTTTTAAAATTTTTGAGCCATCGCGAGCGGTGGTCGCGTCGCTCGGTCACGATGCTCACTGATGGAAATTTGCCACCTTCAGCGCGAGCGGCTATGCGAGCGCTAGTCGCGGTCTCTCATCGCGATGCTCACTGGTCCAATTTCTCCATTTTCATCGCGAGCAGCTACCGCGATCCCTAGTCGCGAGGATGGTCGCGATGCACACTGTCCAAGTTTTCACCCTTTTCTTCGTGCATTGTTTTCGACCATTCAAATTGGTACATTTAATTACATTTTCCACCCCTCAAATCATAAATATCATATTCACATACTTCATATTAATTCAATAATACTTTTCATATTTATTCGAAATTAGGGATGTTACAAATAGGGCAGAATTCAGTCATGTGAGAAGCCGCAGGGATCTTAGGAATAAGGACAATCACAGTATCATTTAGGTGACTTAAATAAAAACGCATAAAACATGAACACAGAACAACAGTCCTCGTATTCACAACTAATAATCTTAAATATCAACAACTATCACTTCATCCAACCTCACTCCCCCATATTTCGTTTTCTCAACACAAGGCATAGCACTTCTATTGGAAAAATAAAATTGAATGAAAATGATAAAAGCACAATAAAAAACAAAAACAAAAAGAAACGAAAATAAAGGGTTACCTCCCTCCTAGTGCTTTATTTAACATTTAGGCAAGACGTCGTGCTCGAGCTATCTCTCAAAATACATCCCAGACTCTGTTTCCTGTATGACCTGCAATCAGCTCAGGCCTGCATGATCGTACACGCTCTCCATGGACCTCAAATAATAAGGAGAATAGCTTTTTTAACTTAAAGCAATCTCCATCATCTTCATATTTAGTCTTGTTATCAAGTGGTTTAGTCGAAACGGGTTTGGGCTCCTCTTTAAGTTTGACTTCCGTTTTAACCCCCAAACCTGTTTTCACCTCTATTCTCACTAGCTGAGTACTTGTACCTGCAGTAAAATTAACAGAATCAGAAAGTTCATCCTCAACCCTATCAGTAAGTGTCGTACCACTCAGAGGAATGGTAATCTCCTCTGCTTGCTCTAGCTGGTTGGGGAACTCTTCGGGCACTTTATTTTGCAATGCCTCGACCAGTTGGCCGAGTTGTGCCTCTATTCTGCCAGTTATCTGATTGTTCTGCTGCATCATTTGCATGAGTTCGTCAAGCTTGTCATTTTGCGATGTTTGAACCTGCTGAGATGATTGATCAGCCGGTTGATCAAAATAACTTTGTACATTGGGCTGGTACTGGTAGTGATGCAGTGGCTCAAACTAACTTTGTTGTTGGCACTCCTGATACTGCCATGGCTGCTGCCGACTATCTCTCCAGGAGAAGTCTGGATGATTACTCCATCCTGGATTATAGCTGTTGGAGTATGGATCATTCCCCGAACACGGAGGATAATAATTAAGCGACTGTGCTTGTTCATACTCATACTCCGGGAAGGTCTCCCTGGATGGACACACAGAAGAATCGTGTCCACCAACTCCACATATATAGTAAGCAACCCCTATGCGGTTTTGTCTAGTCTCAGCGGCCAACATCTGCATCTGTCTAGTCAATTCTTTCTATTGCAAGGCTAATGGCTCGAGCACCTGACAAACAAAAACAAATCAAAAGAAAAATTAAAAGTAAAATCGAAACAAAAGAAACTGAAATAAAAATAATAAAAATCTAAAATCTCTAATCTAAGAACTAGCAACCGAAACACTTCCCCGGCAACGGCGCCAAAAACTTGACACGCTTAAACGCGTGGGAATAAATTCTAAGTGTAGGATGTGTCGAAGTAATAAATTTCCATGAGTACGGAGTCGAATCCACAAGGAAGTGGTGGTACTAAATCCTAAAAACTAGAGATATAAACTAAGCTAATAAAAGTAAATCAACTGCTTCAAAATTTTTCTAATAAACTAAATTAATTAACTAAAGTAATAAAATAAAATGAGACGAAATATATGGAGGAAAATGCTAGGTAGTCACATGGTCCCAATTCCGGATAAGAAAACATTGACTGTTATGAAGCACAATATACTCAAGATGAACTATTTCATAATATTGGCTCATCAAATTATAGTTCATGCATTGATGATTTATATTCAATCCACTTCACCTATTGGTCATAGAGTAAAACGATCAAACACCCAATGTAGTAATAATTCTTTGGTCAATTAAGCACTTTCATACCTTAATCAACCTATAATTCATTGCTAGACTCTTGTTAAACTCAATTACAATCAATTGATGTCTCATAATGATTATAATTTCCTTATTAATAATAATTCAAAATTCATGCAAACACTTTCGCAACGCAAACAATAAGAATTATCAATTAATAGCATTAAATTGTTTAACAAGATATCTTGAAATATATGAAAAATATTACAGTCAAATTTTCGAATCCGTTCATAGTTTCCGGAACCATCTAACAACAAATCTAATCAATCATTCAATCAATTAAACATAAAGATAGGAAAAAGGGAAGTAATAAAACCCATTCGATGAAGTCGAGAATCGAAACCCGCTTAGATTTCTCCTCCTTTGTTCTTCGTCTTCTCTCAATGGAAAATCGATGTAATCGCAACTAGAGATGTGTTGATGTGTTGTGGTGATGTTGGATGGTGTTTTGGAGTGGAGGAATGGGTGAAAAACCACCCTTGGTCGAAGCCAAGGACTGCCAAATTGTGCCCAGCCGAACTCTCTCCATTGGATCCTCTCTTTCTCTCCTTTTTTTTTTTATATCCCTTTTGATTCACAAATGGGGGCTATTTATAGGAGATGTCAAGTACTGTTCATGGTTACTGTTCACGTGTACAGTACATCTTCAATTTAATCCACCAAAGCTTCCTCGATAAGCTCCTATGCCTCATACCAAGAATACATATCCCGAATTGCTCGGTTTTGCCTCGACTCATCGTGTATTAGCATTAATTCACGGGGCTCACCTAATATCTGCACATACTCACAAAATACATCAAACGTACCAAAAATATAATCAAAAGAAACGATCCAAGGGTCGTAAATATATAACAATAAATGACCAATCATTGGTCCGAACTGCAGAAATCTAGGTGCTGACCGGTGAAGTTCGGAACCAGAGGGAGCCAATCATCGGAAGCCAAGAACCAATCTATCCACTCAAGGATCAAGTTTGAAGGCCGGCCATTACACCAAGTTAAGAGATTATATGATTATATTTATATCAATTTATCTCTATAAATTATAAATGTCTTGAATATATAAAATTTACTAATTCATTTAGTCTATTAATATTTCAAGTTCTCGTCGTACCACAGGTGATATGTTAAAAAAAGAAAAAAAGAAATTGACTTATTTCCTTTTAAAGAATCTTAGAGCATCTCCAATGCAAATATGTATTTTTAAGTATTTAAATAGTGTCACATCAGCATTTCTAAATAATATGGATCTACCTTGTCAAAAAAATTATAGAAATGCATATTCACTTCTCCAATGTGAATATCTAAATAGTAATTTTAAACCAATCAGTATGAGTTATTTATTACATTCTCTCTCTATTCAATATGATAATTAAATGCATTGACAAAATGCTAAAATTTTATTGGTGGAAAAAGTTAGAAATCCTAGTCAGCATATCAAGGAGGATATTTACAATTAGAAACTCTATTTGATATTATCTAACTTTTTTTTTGCTATATCATATCAATATTAAAGTTAGATAATTGCATTCGGAAAGATTTTCTTAATTTTTTCAATATATATCCTATGTGACACTTAATTTTCTGTAAATGCATAATAGTATTGGAGATGCTTTTAATTTATATATTCTAATTTATATCACAGTTTATGATATGGCAATTTAATTAATATTATATATATAAAACTAAAATAGATCATTATTAATTTATATTTATTTATCAATATACTATCACAAATTGGGATATAGAAATCAAATATACAACGTTACTCATTATAATTCAACAAAAGCATCAAATTCTTTCCAAATTCATATTAAACTACAATCTTCCTTTTCAGCTAATAATTTATAAGATTGTATTTTTAAAAATATATTAAACAATTTTATCTTAAATAATATGTCAGAATGATTTGTAATTATCATGTTATATTTTAATTATTTACATCTTAATAATAGTATTGATTAGTAATACAAAAGGTCTTGAATTCAAATTTGGCTTTAGATTTATTTATTGTGATAAAAACAAGTTAGTTACCAACAAATCAATTTTCACACTCTTTATGTTGAAAAATATTTCCCACCTATATATACTTCCATGTGAAACCTGTGATCAGGTTTGCTGAAGAACAAATCACACAAAAGAACCTGGAAAACACAAAGAATTTACAGAAGAATTCAAGAGAAATCTGAAAGAAGAAAGTGAACAATATGTGTGTTTCTTCAGTGAGTAAAATCTGATTACAAGTCTGTTTAAAAAAATTAAAAAAAAATCTGATTACAAGTAAATGGATATATACAAAACAAGCTCAGTCATTGATCTAAAGAATAGAACTAATCTCAGCTGTATAAAGATAAAAGTCAGCAATCCAAGTGTAAAACAATAACACCACCTGATTAGCTGATAACAATATAATGATAATAATAACAGATTTAATTTCCTTCAAAAAAAAAAATAACAGATTTAATTAGTTACAATCTGATACAGTAGAACACACACTCTTACAATTGGATTCGCACATACACACCAGTGGTCAAGTGACAACTCAAACACTTGCTCAGCTGGTTGATGGTTTATAGTATAAACAGAATTATCATATAGCTTCACATTCCACAAATTTAAAATAAATCATAAAACTATTTTTACTTAAAATAATACAATTATCATTAGAATCTAAACAAATATTATCTAAAAAGATTATTTTAGCAAATTAATATATTTGTCTATATCTGATTAATTGATTGTTTTCATATTATATTAAAAAATTCTACACGCTTTTTTAATTCCATGATTGAAAAATCTCTCTCAGTTTATAATGTCAAAAATAAATTCGTCATTCTTTCAAAAAAAAAAAAAAAGAAGATAAATTCGCCATGGAATATGTAGGATTTTGTAAATGTTGACACCGAAGCCATGACGTCATATAAATAAGAGAAAAAGCTTTTCAATATTGTTACAAAGAACCCAAAAAAGTAATATGTATATACATAAATGGCGGCCGGACAAGTGGAATATTTTCAGTCTCTGAAAATTGAAGAGAACCAATCCACTTTCTCATCGTCCAACAAGGAACCTTGAAAGACTGCTTAGAGAGAGAGAGAGAGTGTAATGATAAGCCACAACTGCAACCCAACAAATGAGGTGACCCAACAATAATAATTATACGCCATTTCTGACTTCATTGACCTAACTTAAAAATTCTTGATCTAATTTTTATCTATTTTTTTAATTAAAATGGTGACTATAAATAGAATATTTTTAAAATATTGTATCTCTATAAATTTATAATCGTAACTATTTTTTATTTTATAATCTTTAAATAATAAAATATTATTATTTTATAAATAATTTTTTAAAATTTTTTCTTAATTATTTTAGATAATAATTTATTCACATACAATATTTACACCTAACTATTTTATATATAATAATTTTAATCTAATTTTTATTATAATTAATTATTTCATCTACCTAAATGATAATAAGAAAAACATTATGGAGATGATTCAAAAAAATATTGAATTGTTAGAGTCTTTCCATAAAGACAACTTAGGTAAGAAAGAAAAATTAATATTTCATTTGCAAGACTTCTAACGGTTAATAAGTTTCGACTAGAATGTGAAGAGATTAGAATTATGGAGAAAGATTTGGATTTCATATGTGATCCAAATGAACGTAAATATTGGAGATTCAGAAAAATAGAAGTTTTAAAGTTCAGAAAAATTAGTAGTTTTAATGATGGAAATGGAGATGATTTATCATAATATTAAAAATTTAGAAGTTTTAAAGTTCAATACTTTTTTTTGTTGGTTTTAATTTTATTTTTCATGTACTTGTTTTGTTGTTATTAGTTGCAATATTTTCATTTGTAGATGTTAATATAATTTTTTTTTGTTTTACTAAATTATTTTTAGTTAATTATTATATTAAATGGTAATTACATATATATATATATATTGAAGCTTTGAAATAATTTATTTTTAAATAAAATAATTTATTTTTAAATAAAATAATTATTAAGTTATTGATTAATAAATGAATGTGATAAATAAAAATTTTAAAAATAATTAAACTATAGTTAATATTATACTTACTTGAAAGATCTCAACAAAATATTTCTAATAATATAGTTTTTATACTAATTACATTTATAAATAAAAAGTTATAATAAGTTAATTGAGTTTAGTTAAAAATTTAAAAATGATATGGGAGGAATGAAATTTATTTAAAGAATGAATGAAAGAGTAATAGTGAAATATATAATGTTGAAAAAGTAATGGATATTAGAATAGTGAATATTGATGATATTATATTGTTTGTCCGACACCATTTGAGTAAGAGATTTGTCAACATATGTTAAGTTTTTATAGTTGCTTGTTTTTATATATTTTTGTGATGTAGTATATATATTGATAGATAGCGTTATAATTTAACAGACTAATCTATTATGTTGTAGTATCAATTTATATTTATTTTTATAATTAAAAAAATATCTACTCTTACTATTTTAGTGAGATATTTATTCATACATACTAATTATAAATAAGCATGGTGACGTGGAAAATGAGTTGCACCACTACTAACATATTTGATAAAATATTTTTTTTATATATATGTGTGTACACGCGCACTTACCTAAATTTATCTAACATTTCTAATTTGTTGTTAATAAGAAGAAAATAAGAAGGGAATACATCCCATTTAACAATGTTGATGTGTCAAAAATTTGTATCTATAATAATAAAAAAAATTATGATATGTGAAACTGAGATTATTCTGATCATATAATTGAGTAAGATAAGAGATGTAACATTTTACCAAACAAGTTTGAAATTATTGTAAGCTATGGACCTATGGTTGATGCATTTGTCACAGAATGCTACCAGACAAAGATTGGTTTCCCATGTGTATATTAGCATAATTTTTATGACTTCATTGAATAGAAGATACCAAGTAAAAACAACAAGAAATTATATGACAATATTTCTAGATCCCTCGTGTATGTTGACACACAAGCGAAAAATTGAGGAAATTGCCTTTTTATTTTCATAATTAAAATTTCGATGTAGTTTCTATAATTTAACATTGTTTTCTCCATCATTTGCTTAATTAACTAGAACAATAATTTTCCACGAAACTACGTCTTATTCAGATAAATTCAATGTGTAATTAAAATTTGTTAAATGATTTGAATTATAGGCCGGAGTTTTTACCAAATTATATTCAATGTTTTTTTATAATACAGCTCCAATTTAATTAATTGGTTTGGTTACAACATTGTGACATCTAAACAGCCATTGGAATCACATCGGAATTACAAACTTAGAAGCCTTGGAGGAACCGCTTGGGGTTCCATCATTCGTCATGTTCAGGATCTCAGATTTAGTTATATTCAGAACAACATACGGTTCTGTATGTAAAAGATCAAATAAAGTTGATCTGTAAGAATGCCAAAGAAGCTTAAGTTTCAAGCTTCATTAATGGCAGAATCTGTAAACAGAGAAAACAGAATTCTATAAGCAATCTTTGCTCTCATTTTTCATTGATTAATTAAGAACTCAGACTATACAAAACTGAGATACAATCACAGCCACCTATCTCTAACAAATTCAACCGAATACAACAAGCACAGAATATACAAGTTAGCAGCTAAAGGCCAGCTACAATCACATCTAATGTAGCAGTTGTCATCTGCTGATTTGGCATTCTGAGCATAAGTAACCATATTCATAAAGGCCATCAGGCTTATATCCTTGAGCCTTGACTAGCAAGGCACCATTGAGTTTCTGTTTCTTATCCTGAGACTGCACACTGGCAAGGCTATATTGCTTGCTGCTAAGGCTGTATTGCTTATTACACCTTTGGTCAACATTCTTACACTGTAAAAATTGGAGAACCATTTCTCTAACGTATCGAGATATCAGTATTTAACGTTAGAGTAATGATTCTACAACGTTATATAACTTTAGTTGACTGTTATATATAATACCCAAATAAACGATGTTCCATCCATAGTTGGCCGTTCCTTTAGTTTGACTTGTTAAGAGTTAGTTAACTAATTCAACAGTTCCAACCAAAAACCACAAGTGAAACTTTCAAATCATCTGGTATAAATATACGCGTATCTGCTTTTATGTATTAAATAATATATGTAGAGCTATCGTTGAAATCCAAATACACGAGTATACATTATATATATATATATATTTGCTACTAATTATAAACACATATTTAAAAATAAATAAATAAATATTTGAAGTTGAATCTATAAATATATATCGGTCTCACATGGCCGGTTCTTGCTTAGAAATTTATAAATTATATATATATAAAAGTTAATACCTTATCGAAATATATAAGTTATCAGATAAAGAAGAGTATAAATCAATAATATTAAAAACAATTACTAATAATTTAGGGTGTCTTTGGTAAGTCGAATCAGTCGTATAATTTGTTCAAGATTTAAGAATATTGAATTCAATAAATTTAAGAATTCATTGATTTGATTAATGTCAGGACTCAGGAATTGGTCCCTTTTGAGACTATCAATTTTATTGCACACTCCACAACCCAAGTAATGTTTGATATTGTAAAGTTTGAATCAATTTTGTTACGCTTTCTTGACGTATTTAGGGAATCGAACTTCCCATAGAAACTCGAGATGGTCGAGTTACTTGGTAAGTTCACTGGGGTCGGGGGCAAAGACTTTAAAAAAAATTTTAAGGATAATTATCAATTTGTTCCCTAACTTTTGGGAAATTATCAATTTTTTAAATCAGTTTCGTTTATTCGTATTTTTTAAAAATTTTAGATACCATTAAATGAAACTACGTTAACAAATTGATAATTTTTTAAAAGTTAGGGACCAAATTGATAATTGTCCAAATTTTAATTATAAGTTTATTGTGGATTGACAGTTTTATCTTCAAAGGTTTTAGTATTTAAACTCTTATATCTTTAAATGCGTACATTATAAATTTCGTATAATAGTAAAACTGAGTACTGGTGCATTTTACAGACGTAGGGATCGCATCGACCGTCGAACCACGTAATAATTGTGTCTTTTTTATTATTTTTCGTGCTTTCATTTGTATGTGTTTGATTTATTATTGTCTTTGAGTTTACGTGTATTAAGTAAACAATAATGTATACGTTTGTTTGTATTCAAATTTAATTTATTTAATTGTTTCTATAATATGATTTTATTATATATGTAGTAGAAGTTTGAAATGATATGTATAATACAGTCTTTTATACTAAAGAACCTTCTCGTATTTATGAGAATGTCAAATTACTTGCGAAGACCAAGTATTTTGAATTGTTTGTGATTATTTCTTATTGTATAATCTAATTATATATTCGAAGAAAATAATAAGGTAATTAGACTATACGTGATCGATCGAAGAGCCTTGACAATGTTGACCAGATTTTTGTTATCAAGTCGTTGACCAAGATTTTTGTTAGCTTAATTGTGTATACAATGTTTGACTGTTATTATTTTATTTTTTTTTGAATATTTATTGCCTAAGTGTAAACTCCCCCAGTAACATATTATCCATTTTTATGTTTGAAAAGATAACACGATTCAAGAATGGAAAAAAATAATAATAATAAAATTTGAATATCAATTAATGGTGATGAGAATAAGGGAGCTGCACCAAGGGATCCATTGCGTGTTCCGGTTGGGCCAATAACAAGGGCAAGGGCTAAAAGATTCAAAGAAGCACTCAATGGCCTAATTCAATACACATGGGCTGATTCCGAATTATTAAAGCCCAAGATGAACCCACATGAAGACCAAGGCTTGATTAACATCATCAAGCCAATTGAGTGGGCCGAATAAGAGAAAGCTTGGCATAATTTCGATTTGGGCTTGATTTAATAGTTGTTTGTTTTAGTTTTGGTCCATTTGTAAGGCAATTATGGCAATTCTAGTTTTCTATTTGTAAGGCCTTAATGGCTAGCTTGTTTCATTTCCTTTGTTTTAGGGTTTCATTATATAAGGATATTAATGGATGTAAGAATGACACTTTTCGATTTTGAATGAAAATAGAGAGAGTTTTCTCTTTGTTCTTTGAGAACTAACTGGAACTTATCAGAATTCTCTGTGGCGTTCCTCCTTGACTTATCAATCGAGTATTTCATTCTTGATTGTGGCGTCCTCCTTTATACCAAGGTTCACATCTCGATATAGGTGTTGGGTCGCGGTTTCCATCCGAACCAGAGGTTAGAACGAACTTTGGTATCAACCTTGTTACAATCGACGTGGCTCATATCATTTGGTATCAGAGCTTAGGGCTCTAACATCAGGTTATTCTATCTTCTTCTTCTTTGATTTCGTTGATCACAGAATTATATCTTATTTTCAGAACTTCTTGTTAGTGTCCAGATCTAAGTTATCTATCTTTGTTATTCTTGTTCTTGATTTCGTAGATCCAAATCTAAGTATCTGTCTGTGATATTCTTGTTCTTGATTTCGTAGATCCAAATCTAAGTATCAGTCTGTGTTATACTTGTTCTTGATTTCGTAGATCCAAATCTAAGTATCTATCTGTGTTATTCTTGTTCTGGATTTCGTTGATCCAGAGAGAAGTTATCTGTCTGTATTATTCTTGTTCTTGGTTTCGTTGAACCAGATCTAAGTCTGTGTTAGTCTTGTTCTTGATTTCATTGATCCAGATCGAAGTTGTATATTCTGTTATATTCTTGTTTGTGCGTTTCCAGATCTAAGAGAGAGAGAGAGAGAGAAAAAAAAAATATAAAATATATATAGTTTTTGACCGATCGTGTAGTTGAATATATATCAGCTATTGTTATTTCTCTTCTTGATTCGTGCAGTGATTATAAAAAATATATATATATATTAGTTTCGTTGTGATTCGTTTCCTGTGAACCTAAGAACTTTTGTTTCGTGTGAACGTGGCTAAGAAATTCTTATTATTGTTTGGTTAGTTTGAAAAGAATTTTTGAGAAAAAAATTACGAGTGGAAAAAGGCAAGAGAGGTGAGGACATACTGAGGGTAAAAGCCAAATTTATTGTGTGAAACACGAGTGGAACTGAGTGAACTGTTGTTTGAGGGAAACACGTGAGGGAGTGAAGTGAGGACCTTCTTTTATTATTATTATTATTTTATTTTTTTTTGCTGACGTTTCTTTGCAGCAAATATGTCTAAAGAAAGTGCTTCGGATGAGGTGTTGGGAAAGGTAGATACAAAGTTTATAATGGAAGCATTGACGAGAGAGATGGGGAGATTGTTAAGGGCTGAAATGGAACCGATTCATGAACGATTAGATCAGGTAGAAAATGCACGTGCGGAACAGCCACCACCCGTTCCCCAAGCATATAGGAGAGAGAGGGTTCCGGTTAGAGAAGAAGTTCATGATTACTACGGGGATGATAATGACATAGAGGAGGATGACCGCATGTCCAGTGTGGGTGCGGGGAGATTTAGGCGTGGAATGGGAGGTAGAGGAGTTAGGTATGGGGATAGAGAAGATAGGTATGGGAACAGAGGAGATAGGTATGTAGAGAGGGTTGATAATAATTTGGGTAGTATAAAGGTGAAGATTCCAACCTTCCAAGGTAAAACTGATCCTGAAGCTTATCTAGAGTGGGAGAAAAGAATAGAGCTGGTGTTTGACTGCCATGAATATTCCGAATTGAAGAAGGTGAAATTGGCAGCCATAGAATTCACCGATTATGCTATTGTTTGGTGGGATCAACTGATTGTGAGTAGGAGACGGAATGGAGAGAGACCTATTGAGACATGGGAGGAGATGAAGACTGTTATGAGGAGGAGATTCATTCCAAGTCACTATTATAGGGGCTTGTTTCAAAAATTGCAAACTCTTACTCAGGGGTCTAAGTGTGTTGAAGACTACTACAAAGAGATGGAGATAGCCATGATTCGAGCTGATGTACAGGAGGACAGAGAGGCGACAATGGCTAGATTTCTCAATGGACTACACCGAGACATTGCAAATGTAGTCGAGTTGCAGCATTATGTTGAATTGACTGACATGGTACACATGGCCATTAAAGTGGAACAACAATTGAAGAGGAAGGGTTCCACACGGGTTGGGCAAAATTCGGGTTCTTCATCATCATGGAAGCCGAATTGGAGCAAGAGGGAGGACCAGCCTAGTTTCAAGGCCAAGGCCAAACCTTCCAAAGATCATAAGGCTGGAGGCACAATAAACCAAGGTAAATCAGATTCTCAACCTATTAGAAATCGTGACATTAAGTGCTTTAAGTGTTTGGGAGCATGTCATATTGCATCACAATGCCCAAACAAGAGAGTAATGGTTTTGAAGGATGATGGTGGTATCGAATCAGAGGGTGAATCTGATGGTGAGTCCATGCCACCATTGAAGGATGCTGGTGACTTTGAATATCCGGTGGGTGGAGAGCTTTTGGTTGCAAGACGAGCTCTTAGTGCTCAAGCAAAGGAAGATGATGAGGTACAGCGTGAAAACATTTTTCACACCCGCTGCCATGTTAATGACAAGGTATGTAGTGTGATTATTGATGGGGGGGAGTTGTACTAATGTGGCGAGCACTACTTTGGTAAAGAAATTGAATTTGAAAACTCTAAAGCACCAAAAACCTTATAAGCTACAATGGTTGAATGATAGTGGGGAAGTTAGGGTGAATAAACAGGTGTTGGTGTCATTTTCAATTGGCAAATACAAAGATGAAGTTGTTTGTGACGTGGTACCAATGAATGCGGGTCATATCCTTTTGGGAAGACCGTGGCAGTTTGATAGGCATGTGACTCATGATGGATACACTAATAGATACTCCTTTGTGCTCCATAAAAGGCCAATCACCCTTGTACCTTTAACCCCAAGACAAGTATATGAAGATCAAGTGAGGTTAAAAGATGAGAGGGATGTTAAAAAAGAGAGTGAGAGTTCAAAAGAAAAAGAGGTTGATGAGAAAAAAAGAGAGACAAAACAAGTGAGCTTTTATGCAAGAGACAGTGAGATCAAAAGGGCTTTGTTTTCAAACCAGCCAATGATTGTACTTTTGTACAAAGAGGCTTGTTTTAGTACTAATGAAATTAACTCTTCTTTGCCTAGTGTTGTTGTTTCACTTTTGCAGGACTTTGATGAAGTGTTTCCCGAAGAGATGCCTATTGGTTTACCACCCATAAGGGGGATTGAACACCAAATTGACTTTGTCCCCGAAGCACCAATTCCAAATAGACCCGCATATCGAAGTAATCCCGAGGAGACAAAGGAACTTCAAAGGTAGGTTGATGAGCTCATGGAGAAGGGGTATGTTCGTGAGAGTATGAGTCCTTGTGCTGTGCCCGTATTGCTTGTGCCTAAGAAGGATGGAACATGGAGAATGTGTGTTGATTGTCGTGCCATCAACAATATCACTGTAAAGTATCGACATCCTATTCCTAGATTAGATGATATGCTTGATGAATTGCATGGTTCTATTGTTTTCACTAAAATTGATCTTAAAAGTGGATATCATCAAATTAGGATGAAAGAAGGTGATGAGTGGAAAACTGCTTTCAAAACAAAATATGGGTTATATGAGTGGTTAGTTATGCCCTTTGGGTTAACTAATGCACCAAGTACTTTCATGAGATTAATGAACCATGTTTTGCGTGCTTTTATTGGAAGATTTGTGGTTGTTTACTTTGATGACATTCTGATTTATAGCAAAAACTTGGATGAGCATGTTGAACATTTAAAACTTGTTTTAGGTGTTTTAAGAACCGAAAAGTTGTTTGCTAATTTTAAAAAGTGTACATTTTGCACGGATAGGTTGGTATTTTTGGGTTTTGTTGTTAGTGCTAAAGGAATTGGGGTTGATGAAGAAAAGGTTAAGGCAATTAAGGAGTGGCCGAGACCTACAAGTGTGGGACAAGTGAGAAGTTTTCATGGGTTAGCTAGTTTCTATAGGAGGTTTGTGAAAGACTTTAGTAGTCTAGCTGCACCTTTAACTGAAGTTATCAAAAAGAATGTGGGTTTTAAGTGGGGTAATGAACAAGAAAAGGCATTTAACTTGATTAAGGAAAAATTAACTAATGCACCTTTGCTTGCTTTGCCTAACTTTGCTAAAACTTTTGAGATTGAGTGTGATGCTTCAGGAATAGGTATGGGAGCTGTTCTCATGCAAAAAGGACGTCCCATTGTTTTTTTTAGTGAGAAAATAAGTGGAGCAGCCTTGAATTATCCTACCTATGACAAAGAGATGTATGCTTTGGTTAGGGCATTGGAAACTTGGCAACATTACCTTTGGCCGAAAGAATTTGTGATTCACACGGATCATGAGTCCTTGAAGCATCTAAAGGGGCAGCACAAGCTAAATAAGCGGCATGCCAAGTGGGTGGAGTTCATAGAAACATTTCCATATGTGATCAAGTACAAAAAAGGTAAGGAAAACGTAGTTGCTGATGCTCTGTCTAGAAGGTACGTTTTACTTTCTACTTTGGATGCTAGATTGTTTGGTTTTGACTACATTAAGGAATTGTATGTGGAAGATGCTGATTTTGGCAATGTATTCAATGCATGTGAAAAGGTTGCATTTGGCAAGTTTTATAGGCATGATGGATTTTTGTTTAGAGAAACTAAATTATGCGTGCCTAAGAGTTCTTTGCGTGAATTGCTTGTGAGGGAAGCTCATGGGGGCGGTTTGATGGGGCATTTTGGTATAGCCAAGACCCTAGATGTTTTGCATGAACACTTCTTTTGGCCTCATAACGTGATGTAGAAAGAATTTGTGAGAAATGCATTACATGTAGACAAGCTAAGTCGAGGGTTAAGCCTCATGGTTTGTATACTCCTTTACCTATACCTAGTGGACCTTAGATTGATATTTCTATGGATTTTGTGCTGGGTTTGCCTAGGTCAAAGAGGGGTAGGGATTCTATATATGTGGTTGTTGATAGGTTTTCTAAAATGGCACATTTCATTCCTTGTCATAAAACTGATGATGCATCACATATTGCTGAATTGTTTTTCAAAGAAATCGTTAGATTGCACGGCATGCCTAAAACCATTGTTTCGGATAGAGATGCTAAATTCTTAAGCTACTTTTGGAAAACTTTATGGGGCAAGTTAGGAACTAAACTTTTGTTTTCTACTACTTGTCATCCACAAACTGATGGTCAAACTGAAGTAGTTAATAGGACTTTATCTGCTTTGTTGCGTGCTATAATACAAAAGAACTTGAAAACATGGGAAGATTGTTTGCCGCATGTAGAGTTTGCTTATAATAGGAGTGTGCATTCTGCAACTCATTTTTTGCCTTTTGAAATTGTGTATGGTTTTAACCCGTTGACTCCTTTGGATTTACTTCCTTTACCTGTGACTGAGCATGTTAACTTGGATGGAAAGAAAAAGGCAGAGTTTGTTAAGCAAATCCATGAAAAGACTAGGCAAAACATCGAGAGGAGAACTGAGCAATATGCCAACCAAGCTAATAAAGGGCGCAAGAAAGTTGTGTTTGAACCCGGTGATTGGGTGTGGTTGCATATGAGGAAGGAACGGTTTCCAGTCCAGAGGCGTTCTAAACTACTTCCAAGGGGAGATGGCCCATTTCAAGTGATTGAAAGGATCAATGACAATGCCTACAAGTTAGATCTTCCAGGTGAGTATAGTGTTAGTGCAAGCTTCAATGTTTCTGATTTGTCTCCTTTTGATGTAGGTGACGATTTGAGGACAAATCCTTTTCAAGAGGGAGGGAATGATGAGAATAAGGGAGCTGCACCAAGGGATCCATTGCGTGTTCCGATTGGGCCAATAACAAGGGCAAGGGCTAAAAGATTCAAAGAAGCACTCAATGGCCTAATTCAATACACATGGGCTAATTCCGAATTATTAAAGCCCAAGATGAACCCACATGAAGACCAAGGCTTGATTAACATCATCAAGCCAATTGAGTGGGCCGAATAAGAGAAAGCTTGGCATAATTTCGATTTGGGCTTGATTTAATAGTTGTTTGTTTTAGTTTTGGTCCATTTGTAAGGCAATTATGGCCATTCTAGTTTTCTATTTGTAAGGCCTTAATGGCTAGCTTGTTTCCTTTCCTTTGTTTTAGGGTTTCATTATATAAGGATATTAATGGATGTAAGAATGACACTTTTCGATTTTGAATGAAAATAGAGAGAGTTTTCTCTTTGTTCTTTGAGAACTAACTGGAACTTATCAGAATTCTCTGTGGCGTTCCTCCTTGACTTATCAATCGAGTATTTCATCCTTGATTGTGGCGTCCTCCTTTATACCAAGGTTCACATCTCGATATAGGTGTTGGGTCGCGGTTTCCATCCGAACCAGAGGTTAGAACGAACTTTGGTATCAACCTTGTTACAATCGACGTGGCTCATATCAAATGGTCTACTTAGTTGGATTTTACGTGTAAAGATCGTGATAATACTGTTAGGCTGGTGATTGTATGTAAAAGTCACCGCACACCCTTCTCCCGATAATAATATACTCGTGTCGAAACTGTGAGAATTGTACCAGAGCTTTGTCTCTTTGTTTAGTATGTTTCGAGTGTCTACAAAAATTTTATTAAAATGAATGACATTAGTCTATTTAACCGTCGCCAATTAGTCTATAAAATAGACCGATACCATGCTATGTAGAGATACTTAGAACTCTCGTAGCTTGACACTCAAAACACACTAAATAAAGGGACAAAACTCTGTTACAATTCTCTCAATTTCGGTCCGAATATAGTGTTACAGAGAGAAGAGTGTGTGGTGGCCTTTGTATACAACCACTAGCCTAAGCAGTATTGTCACGATCCTTACGCATAAAAATCCAACACCATTAACTACTACTGTCAAATAAATATATTAAGAGCCTGTCTGGTGTATATATTACTGTGATTTTCATTAATTATAATTAATCAAAGGAGACAAATTAATAAAGAGAAGAATTTTTTGTCTTGGGGCTCACATATTCATTGTTTTTACTTTGTTATAATCTACAGATTAGTGGTTCAACGACAGCTTTTAATTTATTAGATTACCAAACAAACAAATGAAAACAATTCGAGAGATTGTTTCAAAATAAAGAGGAGCTCAAGGGTTTGTAGTTGTCTAGTAAAATTTTAAAAAATTAAACGCGTAAAAGAGAGATTGAAAAAGTCCCAAACTTTGTAACTATCATGCAATAAAGCCTATAAAGTACCTCCCCTCTGAGTTGTTGAATATACGGAAGAAATACTAGGATTTATATGTATCGAACGTAAATAATTACGTCGAAAACTACATTAGTTATTATATATACATCCCGCTCACATCAAGGTTAATGTTGAAGAAGATTTTAGTTAATATATCTATACACACACATTCCGGCTACGGGTAAGACTGTCCAGTTATATATATTTTATTATGTTTCAATAACAATAATGAGATATATTATAATATAGCTGAACGGTCTCACTGGTAATGTGGTGAGATTGTCTCCCATAAATTTTTCTCCCCACTCACAGTATTATATCTTGTTAGAGGGGAATTTAGTTAATTTACTGTAATATATCTATTTGAACTTTGAAGTATATTTTTGAACCTAAAAATATATTTACGTATAAATAGGATAGTATTCTTTCTTTTTACTAATAAATTGGAGTAGAAACTCTTGTATAAAATGAAAGTCAATGCGTTGTATATAGAGTTAGAGAAGTAACTTTAGTTGAAGAAAAAAAAAAATATATATATATATATATATATATATTTTTTGAAGAGATATATATATAAAATTTTTAGTCAGGTCGATTTTTTGACAAAGGCATGCATTGTCGGACTCTGTTGATAACCTTTTCTCTGTGTCTCTACCTGTTATCCATACGTGAAAGAACAAATAATTATTATATTTGTCTTTGCTATATGTCTTTTCTTTTTGTTTAGTAAAAATAAATTCACGTAACTTCACCCACATAAGCAAAAAAAAAAAAAAAAAATTAAGAAAATCTCTCATAATTTAATGGTTGAAACTTTATACTCCTTCAATCCATTAAAATTTAAATTATGTCATATGTATTATTTCACCATTGTAATAAGTATAGGGAGACTTTTTCTAATGTTAGAGTATACGGTTTTCGATTTTAAAATAGATTTAAATGTGTTATTAGGATTTAATATCGATATGTTAGTAATTTTATAACCGTATATTAAATTTTAAAAAATAAAATAAATTTGGAATTATTGCTAATAGGTGGTATTTACATTGTCAAACATTTTCAGTTATGAGTATGTGTACGACATACATCAAAATTTAAAGTTAAACGGTAACCTAAACCTTTATTTATTTTATTTTTTTTAGAATGACAAAAAGTAATCAAATAAAAATGGTTTATTTATTTATTATTATTCTCTCTCTAATAATACCGCGTACAAAGTCAATATCATATTACGGGTCCAAATCGCCCCACTTTCCCAACCGATCCACGTAGTTTCCACATCAGCACGCTCTCTATAAATACCCCTCGCACCTCCCAAACAATCAAATTAAACAAAAAAAAACAAACACAAACACAATACCATCACCACCACCCACTTCTCTCTTATCTTCTTCTTCGTCTCAACAAAAAAAAACCACCTGCGTTTCTTCTTCTGCCTGAAAACTTCACTCTCTCATCAGACAAAAACACAACACGAAACCATGTTTTTCAAATCTGCATCCCCGTCAAGAACGACAACGCCTTCTTCTTCGCCTCCACGTCATACTTTCTCCGAGTCTCTAACTGAAGAGAACATCATGATTGCTCACACAGTCATCTCCAAATGGGACTTGCACTCGCAACACTCTTCTTCTCACGCCTGTAACATCGACTCTCTCTTCTCCGCGAACAACCGCATGGAAGCCAACCAGTTCCTCAAGTCGGTCAACGACTTGCAGGCTGCCATGCACTACTACGTTTCCCACAACGCCACTTCTGAGAAATTCGCACAGGCTCAAACACTCATGCAGATCGCCATGAAACGGTTGCAGAAGGAGTTTTATCGGATGTTGAAAGCTAATAGAGAGTGTTTGGACTCTGAGTCAGTCTCCACTCACTCGTCGACGACGATCTCGTCCAGAGCTTCCAGAGCGAGTCTCTCCGACATGGAAGAAGATTCCGAAGACGAGTTCATAAGGTCCACCACCGACGACTCGGTTTCCGAAATGGAACGCTCCTCTATATTCGCCATGGCGGAATTGAAGGCCATCGCCGATTGCATGATAGCGTCCGGTTACGCGAAAGAGTGTGTCAAGATTTATAAGCTTATTCGAAAATCGATCGTCGACGAAGCGATTTATAATTTGGGAGTTGAGAAACTGAGCTTCTCTGTGATTCAGAAGATGGATTGGGAGGCTTTGGAGATCAAAATCAAGAACTGGGTTCACGCCGTTAAGCCCGCCGTCAAGACGCTGTTTTACGGCGAGAGGATTCTCTG
Organism: Xanthoceras sorbifolium; assembly: GCA_003430845.1. Classification (NCBI taxonomy): domain Eukaryota; kingdom Viridiplantae; phylum Streptophyta; class Magnoliopsida; order Sapindales; family Sapindaceae; genus Xanthoceras; species Xanthoceras sorbifolium. The sequence goes on along the minus strand of CM010620.1, from coordinate 9,284,888 downwards.
CGACAACGTGTTCTCCACCTCCGACTCTATAAGAGAGTCTTGCTTCTCGGAGATTTGCAAAGAGGGGGCCATGACCCTGTTTGGATTCCCGGAAAATGTCGCCAAGTGCAAGAAAACACCCGAGAAAATGTTCCGTACATTGGACCTCTACGAAGCCATCTCCGACCTCTGGCCCGAGATCGAGTCCATTTTCGGCTTCGAGTCGACCACCGACGTCCGATCACAGGCTGTCAACTCTCTCATCAGACTTGGCGACGCCGTCCGTACTATGCTGACAGACTTCGAGTCGGCGATCCAGAAGGACACCTCGAAGACGGCTATTCCTGGCGGCGGTGTACACCCTCTGACTCGCTATGTGATGAACTACATGACATTCCTAGCCGATTATTCCGGCTCGCTCGCCGATATAATCGCCGACTGGCCGCTGCCGCTCCAGTCTTCCTTGCCGGAGACCTACTTCGGCAGCCCGAACAAGGACGAAGACATCTCCTCGCCTGTCTCCATGAGAATCGCGTGGCTGATATTGGTCCTCCTTTGCAAACTCGACGGCAGAGCCGAGCTTTACAAGGACGTGGCGCTCTCTTATTTGTTCCTGGCCAATAACCTCCAATACATAGTCTCGAAAATCCGTACGTCGAACCTGAGGTTCCTCCTTGGCGACGATTGGGCAGCCAAACATGACACCAAAGCCAGACAGTACGCCGCCAACTACGAGCGCGTCGGCTGGAGCAAGGTGTTCGCTTCGCTGCCGGAGAATCCGGCGGCCGCAGAGATTCCGATTGAGCAGGTCCGAAACGGCTTCCGGCGATTCAACCTGTCTTTCGAGGACGCGTACAAGAAACAGAGCTCGTGGGTCGTCCCCGACCCGAAACTGAGGGACGAGATCAAGGTCTCGCTGGCGAGGAAGCTAGTGCCGCCGTACCGAGAATTCTACGAGTTGAACCGGAACAGTGTTCTCAGAAGCGAACCGGGCAGCGAGAATTTGGTCAGATTTGCCCCTGACGATTTGGAAAATTACTTGTCGGATTTATTTTACGGGGCGTCGGGTGGATCTGTATCCGGAAGTGGTTCAGCCCATTCGACGTCGTCTCATAGTTCGAGAAGCTCGCACTATGGAGGACGGAGTCGTTGAAGAAAATGATTATATGTCTTTCTCTAGCCGGCGAAGATGGTTTTTTTGTCTTTTTACTTTTTGGGTTCGTTGTTTTTGTGGATAAAAAAGATTACATGGCATTTTCGAACAAGAGCGAAAGAAACTTGACACGTGCGTAGAGGATGTAGAGGATCTCATGTTTTTGTATTATATGTATTTAAAATTCTTTTATTGTTTGTTTTTCCATATTATAAGAAAATACCCATTTTCGTTCGATTATTTAATTATGTGTTTTAAATTTGTTTGGAGATGGATTACTATTTGTTGTACTTTTGTTTTTAACAACTTTATAATTCAATTCATGATATAATGCAAATGTTAGCGTTATTAGCTATTTGATTGTAGTTATTTATAGTACAAAACACTATGGGATTGATGAGAGTGACTATGAGGATTTCATCGTTGAGGACATGGTTGGAGCCGTCTAATCCTCGACTATTATCGTTCCCTGCTAAGACCCCTTGACGATTTCTTTTGTTTTGCCCTTTTTACCGACTACCATATTGACTCCAACTGTATTCACTATAACGAAATTTTCGAAGTTACTATTGTCTTTATTGATGGCAACTTCTTCCTCACCGTCAAAATAATTAAGTATGTCTCACATTTCATGCCATAATCATAACTTATTAGATGATTAATTATTGTTTAAGTATCTTTCATTATTATATCTCAATTTTTAAAAAAAAAAAAGAAAAAAAAAAGATGCTAATGTCCACGATTATGAATTTTTTTTTGATATAATCTCATAAAATATAATTGTGTGCAAATCAAACAACGTCAGAAATAAATAAAGTAATGAGAAAGTTTTTTATTAAATTTTTTTTTATTTTTAATATATCAACTGTACTGTAACCATTAGAATTCAAAATATTATTAAACTCTTTATTAATGAGTCACATTCGACGTTATAAAAATAACTTGATTAATAATGTCAAAAGTTCCATAATTATTTCAACGACCAGATAAGAGAATAATTTTTATAAATGGATACAGCCAAGAAAATATAAAAAATGGATTTTGAAAGAAGAACATAGACTTGGAAGTTTATTTAATTAAAAGAGCTAATTGCACTCACAACCCATGAGGTTTGGCTAACTACAGGTAAAATTAACTTTATCGTTTATTACCAATGACACCCCCCACCGTCAGTTGACTTTAGTCAACGTTAACAGTATCAGGGGTATCTTCATCTTTTTCAATTTTTAATTTTATTTTATTAAATAATAAATCAAAAAATTAAAATAAAATAATAAAATTATTTAAAAATTAAAATAATAATAAAATTAATTAATTTAAATCCATTTTCCAGATTGAATTTCAACCGTCCATCAAGATTAATGAAGGGTTGAGATTCAATCTGAAAATGGATTTAAAAAAATATATATTTTTTTTTTTTTGGGATCTTCGAAGAACCCAATCTGGGTTCTTTGAAGAACCCAGAGAGGGTTCTTCGATCGAAGAACCCTCTGGGTTCAGATCGAAGAACCCAGTTTCTGGGTTTTTCGAAGAACCCAGATGGGTTCGATTGAAGAACCCTCTGGGTTCGATCGAAGAACCCTCTGGGTTCTTCGAACGAAGAACCATCGAACCATGGTTCTTCGTTCGAAGAACCCAGTTTTTTTTTTGGTGGAGTTCCAATCTCCAGATTGGATCTCCACCGTCCATCAGATTTGATGGACGGTGGAGATCCACAATTTAATTTTTTATTTTTAAAAAAAAAATTAAAAAATTTATAATAATTTTTTTATTTAATAAAAAGAAAATATTGTTTGAGGGGTAGTTTGGTCATTTTAAGGGTAACAGTTGGTCAACCGTTAAATCTAACGGAAGTCAACTAACAGTAGGGGGTGTCATTGTCAATAAACGATAAAGTTGATTTTACCTGTAGTTGGCCAAACCTCAGGGGTGTGAGTGCAATTAGCTCTAATTAAAAAGAATATTTAGCCCTTTTTTTAAAAGAAAGCATTTCATTGAAGAATATTTAGCCTTAATCACCAAGTCTTACTTTATAGAATGAGTCCATCCAACTAATTATAAGTTATATATTATACTATAACATCTACAAGTCCATGGAAGACATACATGCCTCTTCTTGCAAGAAATTGATCTTTCAAATTACGAATGAGATTATATAAATCAATAATTTGAAACTGAATACAATATATATATATATATATATAAAAAATTTATATTTATAGTATTTGATCTCGTTAAGTTTTAATAAATTACTGACCTATCCTTTATCATGAATTTTCAATCAAGAATCTATTTATATGTAACTTTTAGATATTAGCCGTATGTGTAATGTTGCGTGTTAATAAAAATTTCTAGCAAAACTTTTTTAATAATTATAGATATAGTAAATTGCATTAAGATATCATGAGTTTATCCATAACTACACGTATAATATTAATTTACTATTTATTACACTTTTTTTTTAAAAGCTATTTATTACACTTAATTACATTTGATCGTGTTGATCACCGTTAAATTAACAGTGATTTTAACTGTTTAAAGGTAAATTGGTCTTTTACTTATAAAATTTTCTTTTTAAAAAAAGAATTATCTGATTAATCAGAACATACCACATTATCCATTAATTTTTTTTATTAAAAAAATTAAAAGAAAGGGATTTGGATGGTGCAAATAAAAAGAACTTTTTATTGTTTTTTTTTCTTTTCATACTTATCTCTTCTCTGCAAAGTCAATTTTTTTTTCCTCTCTAATTCTTCACTTTTCTCTAAGTCTCACTCACTCTCTCCATTCTTTTTTCTTTCATTTTTTTTTTATCTCCCAACTCTCTCTCTCTCTATCTTCCTATTCTTTTCCATCTCCCTGTTTTTTTTTTTTTTTAATTTTGTAAAAAAAAATAGATGGACTTCTCTATCATCGCCTAGATTGAGCAATGCTCCATTACTCGAATGGAGCAGTTCTGCTCCTATCCCTTGTTTATTTTTATTTTTTTACATTTTTAATCTTTTTTTTTTTGGATTATGGATGGTTGTGGGTTGATTGGAGGAGATAGATAGATGGTGATGATGGACATGAATATATATTTTTTTGCGTTGTGGATGGTTTGAATGAGGGAGGGTTGAATGAGAGAGATAGTGATGGTGATGATTTGTGAAAAATATTTTGTTGTGGGTGATTTCCGCAACACTACCGCCACATCATCACTGGCAATTAAACGATGTTGTTTGATCCAACGCATGGCCCTTTTAAGACAAAAGTTGCTCCGACGTCGTTTGGAAGTAAACAGCTCGGCTGAGAGGAGAATGATCCAAACACCATCAATGTTCTCGCAACACACTAGTTGACTGTCAACGAGGTGTCAGCGAGAAACAGTACGACCCATGTCAGCGCTGAATCTGACAACCTGCGACGCGCCTAATTAACATTTAAAACAAACCTGGCTAGAGTCAGAACTTTGTCATTAGGGAATTTATGAGTATTAATTGTCTCAACACTGTAGGTTACCGTTCAACCACACATCATGTCCCATCAACAAGCAGGCTCTCCTAGAAAGCAGGTGTTGCATGTTTAAGGTAACACACAACTGATAATATTTCCAGACGACTTGAACATTCCCTAAATAGAGGAAGACAAGGAGAATGTCTGGGTGATTATAAATAAGGTCATTGATGAATAGAGAATGTATGTTATTTAATATATTTACCAACCCTAAAAACTCTTTAAATCAATCCATTAATTCTTTCATTAATTTAGAACTGACTTGATCGTCGAAGGATAATCGCCGGCTAAAGCCCGGCACCCCTCACCAATCTTTATTTGTCTTATTAGTGTTGGTTAGGTTCTCATCACAGCCGAGAACTTTCTTGCAGGATTCAAAGGGACAAATATCACATTATCGGTTCAACTGTCCACTAGACTTTCATACGTAGCGTAGTTGACCATCCGATCCATTTTTTACCATCAATACATTTTTTGTTTGATATGTATTTTTTTGTTTTGTTTTGTTTTTTTTTTATTATTATTATTATTTAATATTATTTATTTAATTTTTTTCCTAGGGGTAACTATGTTATTTTGTGTAAAAAACTTAATTAAACTATTAGTTTTAACTTAATAAACTAATGGTAGGATATTTAAATATAATAAATAATAAATTAAAATTATACGTAAAATTATAAATAAAATCAGTTACTTAGATATTAAAGATGGTTTTGTCTGGGCTCGACTTCTAAGACAAAATTGATAATTGGAAAACAAGAAGAAGCATGTGAGTGGTACCGGGTGGGGCTATATTTTCGGGGCCTCGAAACTGCAACACCACAAAATTGGTCTCTCCTTTTCACCCACTTGCTTTTTACCCTTTGGTGTGTTTGTTTGTTTGCTTGGAAATCAGATTCCTCTTTTTAGAGGAATACATATATAAATTTAAAAATAATAATAAAAAGAAGAAAAATATATGAAATTTTACAGTGATTTCGCAATCAATCTAATTTTACATCAGTACTCAATTTTACTATCAATTTTTTATTTATAATGGTAAAGTATATATATATATATATATTGCTGATACATTAAAAACTTAAATACTAAAATATTTGGAGGGTAAAACTGATACTTTAGAGGAAAATTATCGACCCGAGTGCATAAGCGAAGTGATTCTAGCTTTACAAATCTTCATTTGGAAACAATTTATAAAAATTAGGATACTATTTCAATTGCTTTGTAATTATTTTAAGTGACTAAACATTAAACAAACATTTGATCTAATATCCAAAAAGTTGTTTCAATTTAAAAAAATGCATTACTTATAATTTTCCAACTTTGATTCGAGACTTTTGTTATAGCACAAAAAAAAAAAAAAAAAAAAAAAAAACCGATTATAATCCCAAAATTCTAGCCAAATACATTTCTCATAAGGACTAGGCCTGTTTAATTTTATAGGCTAAGAATGTCAACAATTCAAAGCCCATTTATAATAATGGGCCCAATTCAGGCTAGGCTGGTGTTGGGCTAGGTACGCTTGTTGTTCTGCTGAGAAAAAAAAAATGGCACCAATAAAAGAGAAAATAAAATATTAAATTACATCTATATTATATACTCTAATCTTTTTATTGGAACTACAATTATTTCTTATTAATTTTTGGATCATTGATGATGTACTTTGGTCTTGAAAATGGGTTGAGTCAAGATTGACCGGAGTTTAGGGGACTTTTACGAATATGCCACCCCACCAAAAATTAATGGCGGCATGCGAATAGTTTAAATTTAAAATATTATCTAAACTCATGGGTGCTCTTACCATATGAACTAACCTTTGGGTGTATGTTATATTTGAGTTTTGCATTAGTCTGCCTAAATCATATAAACTATATATAATAAAAATTAAGGTTTTTTTTATTTCTATGTATAATAATGAAGAAATATTCTAGTTTTTATTTTCTAATTATAAGATTATGTAATATAAGATTACCCAAGAGAAGTTATATGTTGTAGAAATTTAAATCGAACCTATTTTCAATGTATATAAATCTCATCTACTTATATTTTATATACTATAGTTGTTATCTGATCTAGAGAAGAATTTAAGTAATATTTTTTAATAATTTTTTTATTCACCAGTACTTTTATTTATTAGTTTATATTTTTAGGCCTATTAATTAATAATATGGCATTAGAGTAGTAAATGACTTCTATTCTAACGTGTGTCTGGATTACTATTAAGTTAAAACAAATACATTTAAAAATATGTATTAAGAAACATAACAAACTTAATCTAGATATTTTCTGATAGAATCTTAATTCGCGCTCATTAAGAAAAATATCACATCTACATAATAATATAAACTCAACATACAATAATGCAAAATTATTGAATTTTATTAGTTAATATTTATCCCAATAGGTCCTCTATATATGACTAGCTAACTACCAATCTGTCACCTATATGTTATTTAAAAAAAAATAAAAAAATCTGTCACCTATATGATCAACATTACCGCCTATCCTATAAGGAAAAATTGTACAAACTCCCTCGAGTTTATATAATATTACATTCAGCTATAACTTTTATTATAATTATACAAATATTCCCTAAATTTCGTTGACTAACAGGTTGATTAGTGTGGTTATTGAATCATTTTCCGATTTGGTCAAATCGTCCTTCAAATGACCAATTTTCGATTTAGGGTCGTCAGTCAAACTGTCATTCCGATAGTTATTTAATAATTTTTACCAAAAAATAAAATCATAATTAAATAACTGAGCAGTTTGGTCATTTTTTAAATTTAGCTCAGTTAAACATTAAATTTAGAACTACATATTTTAGAGGATATTTGTGTAATTATAATAAAAGTCAACGCTGAGTGCAATATTAACTAAATTCAGAAAAGTTTGTGCAATTTTTTCTAAATGTAAATAAAATTAGTATGAATTGTAACGAAATACCCTGATATTTGACTATATTGCAATAAAATTATACGCTTAGCCTTAATTACACTTTAACACCCTTGACTAACTGGTTGACCGTTAGAGTTGACGGTTAACCAATAGTTATAGGGTAATATGGTCATTTTTACTCTAATTTTTTAAAAATAAAAATAAAAAAATTGTTAAAACTTATGAAAAATTAAATAAATCTCCACCGTCCATGAATCTTAATGGATGGTGGTGATCCATACTTTTAAAAAAATAATTTTTTTATTTTTTATTTAATTTAATTTTTTTACTAAGGGTAGTTATGCCATTTTACACATAAATTATGGTCAAATCGTTATATTTGATTAGGTCAATTGACAATAGGATATTAATGTATAATTAAAATTAAACTTACAATTTTGTTGCAATATAATTAAACGTTAGCGTATTTTATTGTAATCGGGCTTAAAATTATTTTCCATCAAAAAGTCGGATTTGTCCATGGAATCACGAGACCATATATGGATCTCTTAACTCTTGAAACATTGAAGAGGCAGAAATTTAATGTGCACTTAAAAGTAGATATGAAATTGTAGAATAATAAAAAAAAAAAAAGCAGCATCTGCAATTATATGACCAAGTGTCGGCTTGATTTTTTACCATCACGGATTTTTTGCCATACTAACTAACAAACCTTACAGGTGAAAAAGTTCACATGTAGATTCAGTTTTTTTTTTCTTTCTTCTAATCGTTACAATTGATCTCAACGGTGCGTATAGATGTAAGTGGCATGTATATCACTGATGACTAATCTCATCTCGTCGAGTTTAGATTCAGTTTAGTAATCAATTCATTATAAAATTCGACTTTATTATAAGATTTTTTTTTTAATGTTATTAAAAACACTTTCTAATTATAATGAAACTATCGATTTATTAATTTTTATGAGATGAAAATTTTATTGATCTTCGATGCTTGATGAACGAGATAAGGAGAGATTTCTAACAAATTTTAAAACATAAAAACTGTAAATTACTGCACTAAAATTTATAAGAGCTCCATATATATATATATAAAGAGCTGCATATATGCATGCATGTCTTGTAGAAACATAATCAGTTGTAACTCTTTATGAAACTGACATGCATGCAAGGTGGTTGTAAACACAATTATGTGAGAATTTAGATAAACTGCATGGTCCTACTCTAATAATTCATATCTAGCTAATTAAGAAACATCACTTTGATTTCTTGCTTGCTAGACACATTAATTAATTAATTGTTTTGTGGGAACCGAAAGGCCACATTGATTGTAGCCCAATTTGATAATTTGATCAATCTAATTAGCTGTAATTTGAAATTTGAAGAATAATTATGCATTATGTGGACTTAATAATAAATAAATAGTGAATAAAAGTTGCAAACACTTCTATTTTTCTGATATAATTTTACTAAGTGATTTTAACAGAGTATTATTAGCTAGAGCAGCTCGTCGTGCCATTTATTGCCCACCAGAGTAGCCTTGTCATTTTCTAGTTTTTATGTGTGTTTCTCGTCCACACAATTCCTTTCTATACATGTGGCCGAAAAAGCTAGCGTGCGCGCGCGGGGACACACACACACACATATATATGCCTGTATCTCTCAATAATTTGTTATGTTCCTGTCATATAAATTAGACATATGTCTTTAGGGAATTAGTCAAGCACCTATACATAGAATAGAAATCAAATTAACTAGATAGCAACGTTCAACTGCAAAACAAGCATATATATATATATATATATATATATATATATATATATATATATATGAGAGAGAGCGAGAGAGTCGCCTTTGTGGATCAGAAGTAAAGGAGATCTATCAGTCAATTTGAGCTATGAATAATACAGTTGGGACACCATGATCACAATTGGGTTTACTCTAATTAATATTTATATATATACAATACCAAAAAAAAAAAAAAACATTTAGTTACAACAAATATTTGTCACTAGAAAAGAAAAATTTATCACTAAAAGTATTAGTGACGGTTAAAGTTATTCCGTCACTATGATTAGTGACTCAATTTTATATGTGTCACAAATTATGACTTTTAATGACTTATTATTAGGGTACTTTAATTAATGAAAAAATAAAATTTGTGTCACTATACAAAAATTTAGTGACATTTAATTATTTAAAAATTTATTTTTTTATTTACAAGTTAATTTTGTGACTAATTTTATTAATTATCACAATTTATTTAATTTTTATTCAATTGTGACAAATTATTAGAAAAACTCTCAATTGAAACAGAGTTTTAACAGAAAATTTGGAAGGGAGATTTTAGTTTAAAAACATAATGACAAATAATTAAATTTGTCACAAAATAATACTTATAGTGATACATTAAAAATATGCCACTAATAAATGTGTCACTACAGGTCACTTTTTTTTATAGTAATATATATGATAATAATAATAATTATTCGATGGTTATTTTTTTTTTTTGACTTGGAAGGGAGAGCTCGAAGTCAGAACCTCAACTTTATTGATAAGGTATGGATATCATCAAACTATATCTACAACTATATTTAATTGTTATCTTGATTATCACTATCGTAGTCATAAAAGGTCTTGATCATCACGTTTGTTATATATAGTCAAGAAGGGTGTTGAAACTTTTCACTTCACTTTACTATATATGTGAAAATAACTCCAGCTATAGACTCAATATCAATTGATAGCAGCACATCCATTTGTAGTAAAGTGGTTAGTGCACTTCTTTCCCATTTCAGTGATGAGGGATTCAATTCCTATCATGTGTATACGTGGGTAGTGGGTAGTTTTCTCTTCTTATTGTGGGAATAGATATCCGAACTACACATTCAGTAATCAATTTCGACAGATACCGACAATTGTTAATATTATAATTATATACCCCTTAAAAAAAAATCAATTGATGGGTTTTGAATTTGATGATGCGCATCACAAACCACTAAATGACTTTTTAGTTTTTTTTTTTTTATAATAATGAGCTCTTTATTACCGCACTAGATTAGGCTGTGCTAATCTAACAACTCTCTTTTAATTTGCTTTAAAGGATTGACTTCTGGAGTTTTATTTACAAGATAAGAGAAAATCAAAGAGAGAGACTTGCACGAAATTTCCACAAGGATTTCATAGGTTGACCTTACAATGATTCCACCGGGGCCCAAAACTTGACTTGTGAGTTGTTTGTGACCAAAAGCATATTACCACAAGGAGAAATTACACTGAACCTACCTGAGGTTTACAATTCTACAGCTAGAAATAACTTTATCAAAAATTGACAGCAAACCCCCCTCCAGTTAACTTTGACCGTTAAATATTGACAGTTGACCAACTTAAACAGTGAAAAGATGAAAATACCCCTAAAAAAAGACAAGGTCAGGGGTATTTTTGTCTTTTTAGATTTTTTAAATTTAATTTTATTAAATAATAATTAAAAAAATTAAGAAAAAATCTCATCCCTCCATCTTTAAAATAACGGACGGTTAAGATTTATTTAAAAAATTAAAATAATAATAATAATAAAATTAATTATTAATTAAAAATAAAAAATTAATTATAATTATATAAATCTATTTTTCAGATTGAATCTCAATCGTCCATCAAGTTTAGTGGACGGTGGAGATCTAATCTAAAAAATAGATCTAAAAAAAAAAAAAAAAAAAAATTTTAAAACGAAGAACCCAGAAACCCATCTCTCTGGGTTCTTCGGCTAACCACAGAACCCAGATTGGAGGGTTCTAAGAATTAGAAAAAAAAAAAATTTGAAGAACCCAGTTTCTGGGTTCTTCGAACGAACCCAGAAGGGTTCGATTCGAATCGAACCCAGAAGGGTTCAATTCGAATCGAACCCAGAAGGGTTCGAATTAGTAAAAAAAAAAAAAAAATTAAAATTTTTTTTTTTTTGAAGAACCCATCTGGGTTCTTCGAAGAACCCAGAAAATGGGTTCTTCGAAGAACCCTTCTGGGTTCGTCGAACGAACCCAGAAGGGTTCGAACGAATCGAACCCAGAAGAGTTCGATTCGTTCGAACCCTTGGGTTCTTCGAAGAACCCAATGAGGGTTCTGGGTTCTTCGTTTTCAAATTTTTTTTTTTTTTTTTTTTTTTTTAGATCTATTTTTTAGATTGGATCTCCACCGTCCACTAATCTTGATGGACGATTGAGATTCAATCTGAAAAATAGATTTATATAATTATAATTAATTTTTTATTTTTAATTAATTTTATTATTATTATTATTTTAATTTTTTAAATAAATCTTAACCGTCCGTTATTTTAAAGATGGAGGGATGAGATTTTTTCTTAATTTTTTTAATTATTATTTAATAAAATTAAATTTAAAAAATCTAAAAAGACAAAAATACCCCTGACCTTGTCTTTTTCTAGGGGTATTTTCATCTTTTCACTGTTCAAGTTGGTCAACTGTCAATATTTAACGGTCAAAGTTAATTGGAGGGGGGTTTGCTGTCAATTTTTGATAAAGTTGTTTCTAACTGTAGAATTACAAACCTCAGGTAGGTTCAACGTAATTTCTCCTTACCACAATTATCTTTTATATATCTTGTTAATTAGAAGTTCTAACAAAAAATGGAAGCCATAAATGCCCAAGTTGCCAACTCACGAAAAAAACAAGTGCCAACTCCTAGTACTCTTCTCTGCAAAAATGGCTGCAACTTATTGTATACTTGTCTAATATAACTATGCAAAGATATAAGATACAAAAAGCCTTATAAATATATACAATATTTGCCTTAAATCACTATCTTGACTCTGTTGCTTAGTTGTGCTTCCATGAAATTATTGTTGTTCAATCCTTTTTTATATTGTTAGCTAGATAGGTCATTTAATCGCCGCACTGTAGACAACCACAAGTTACGGTATTTATAAGGTTTCTACGTACAACTACTGTTAATTTTTATCTTTTAGCGAATTATTTGTATAACATATTAGTTCTTAACTTTTCCGTAGAAACACTAGAAGAGCCGATTAATTCTTTGTTAATTACCCAATAATAAAAACAAGTTACATGTACATATAAAATAATTAATATATGGTGAGTCTAAAAGACTATATTCATCTACCTCCTCAGACTCTCTTAAATGTGATAACTCACATTGGGTAAGCTGCTAACTGTGAACTATAATGGCGTCCTCCCTAGAAAATTCTTACTTTTCAAAAAGAGAAAGACTCACTGATCATTAATATATATGATTTAAACCATTAATTAATATTTAATATGTTTAATTAAACCAATTTGATATACATGAAGATGTTGACACACACACTAGAAAGGGATTTGTGTTTTCTGTTTAGTACACTTTAATTCTTGTGTGACTGGATCGAGTTGAATCTGTAATTAAAGATATGATACTAAAAAGCTAAATTATACAGGTATTAGTTGGGGTCTTTAGCATATTCACATGCATGTTCCTATCTCAGCTCTCACACACACACTACTACTACTTTGTTTTTATTTTATTTTTTCTCTTCTTATAAGTTCATGACTAGCTAGCTAGCTCATTTCATGAATTCCATCCCCATCTAACCTTATAAGTTTTATTACACAAAATCGATCCTCTCTCTTCAACAACATCACTACTAGCTCTCTCGATCATGGGGCTTGTCTTCTTTTATTATCTTTATCTTCTGATTCCCACTTTGTATCTCTTGTTTAAGATATGGAAGTGGGTTGATGAGAGAAGAGACAGAGAATGTTACATTATAGACTACCAAGGTTTCAAGCCAACCGATGACAGGATGGTCAGTACTGAGTTCAGTGGAAGAGTGATAGCTAAGAACAAGAATCTTGGTCTCAATGAGTACCAGTTTCTGCTAAAAGCCATTGTCAGCTCTGGCATCGGCGAGCAAACTTATGCTCCGAGGGTCATGTTCTCCGGCGGCTACGAGAACCCTACACTGCAAGATGGGATCTTGGAGATGGACGAATTCTTCCAAGACAGCATCGAGAAGCTCCTGTCCAGGTCTGGTGTCTCTCCTCGAGAAATCGATGTTCTTGTTGTTAACATCTCCATGTTAGCAGCAGTCCCTTCTCTGCCTGCTAGGATTATAAATCATTACAAAATGAGAGAGGACATCAAGGTTTTTAACCTAACTGGGATGGGGTGCAGTGCAAGCTTGATATCTGTTGACATTGTCCAAAGCATTTTCAAGACATACAAGAACAAGAATGCTCTTGTTGTGACATCAGAGTCTCTGAGTCCAAATTGGTACACAGGCAATGACAAGTCAATGATTCTTGCAAATTGTCTGTTCCGTTGTGGTGGCTGCGTGATGCTTCTGTCTAACAAAAGGTCCTTGAAGCACCGCGCTATGTTCAAGTTGAAGTGTCTCGTGAGGACTCACCATGGTAATAGAGACGACTCGTACCATTGTTGCATACAAAAAGAAGATGACCAGGGCAGGGTAGGGTTTCACCTAGCCAAGAACCTCCCAAAAGCCGCGACTCGCGCCTTTATTGACAACCTGAGGGAGATCTCCCCCAAGATCTTACCAATAAGAGAGCTACTCCGGTTCGCTGTGGTGTCATTTGCTAGAAAATTCATAATCAACAACAACTCTCAAAAGGGAGAGAGATCATCAAAGGCAGGCATCAACTTCCGGACCGGTGTGGACCATTTCTGCATCCACACAGGAGGCAAAGCAGTGATTGATGGAATCGGATTCAGTCTTGACCTAACAGAGTATGATCTAGAGCCAGCGAGAATGACCCTCCACAGGTTTGGCAACACATCTGCTAGCAGTCTTTGGTATGTGTTGGCATACATGGAGGCCAAAAAGAGGCTCAAAAGGGGAGATAGGGTTTTCATGATCAGCTTTGGTGCTGGCTTTAAATGCAACAGCTGTTTGTGGGAGGTGGTGAGGGACCTGGATGGAAATAATCAAGGAAATGTGTGGAGAGACTTCATTGATAGCTACCCACAAGAGACTCTAGCCAATCCATTTTTGGAGAAATATGGTTGGATACAAAATGAAGATCCAAGCACCTTCGAGCTCCCTGAAGAGTATAAACACTTCACTTAAAAAAAAAAGGGTCATATTTTTATTTCAAAGTCTCAATATATTGTTGTTACTGCATTTGATTATTTTTTTTTTCTGTATACTGTTAAGTTTGCGATCATCATTGATTGTTAACTCCCTATATTGTGGATTTTATAACCCAATAAGGTGTGCAGCTTCCACAATATGATATAGAGAGAGAAAGAGAGAGAAGTTTGCCATCCTATGGAGGGCAGTTATATTTTGCTTTACAGGTTGACATAAATGGTACTGTTGAATTTTGTTTGATTTCAAGAAGAGGAAGAAGTAATTAAAGAAAAATAGACAGACAGAGTCCTTTTCATTTTCTTTTTTAATTTTTTATAAAGTTTGTGTTTTTCTGTTTTATTGTTTTTCCATTAATTTTGGTTGTTGATCTGAGACCAAAGTAAAAAGACACTGGTTTTTATATAGACATCTACCTACCAGCACATGCTGTGTACTCATTTTGTTACTCAGCTTTTGAAGACTATAGTTATTGTTGAGCCAATTGGGACCCAAATAAGGGGAGAATATTATTGCCACCTTTGTTGTACAGAAACCTTTAAATTTTGGTGATGATCAGTCCGTTTTTCAAATGTCAGTCCCTTTTTGAATATGATGTTATTAGTAAAAACAAACATATTATTCTCATATCGAACCTCCCTCTAATGGTTAGTTACTCACAGCTTAATATGGTTAATTCACTTCACCTTTACTTTCATGATAGGGATTTAAGTAGGTTAGTACTCCAACTGTAGTAGAAGTTTTTTTTTTCTAGGTTGTATTTGGTTAGTCTCTCCAGATCTCGGCATACCTCTGATCCTCTCAATATCAGTCCTCAAAAATAAAAAGACCCTAACTTCCATATTTCTGTATCCTGATTCTTAAGATCTTAATAATTGAACTAACTAATATATGTATCTTCTATAAAATTCCGGACCGTACTTGTAGTTATTGATATCGTCAAGTCCCGACAGGTCCCTGACCCGAACGGTGTCAATCCTCAAAAACAAAACAAAAAAACACCTAACTTCCATATTTTGTAGCCACATTCTCAAAATCTTTATGCCACAACAGAAGATCTTAAGATAATCGAACTAACTCATATCTGTATCTTCTATATATAAAATGGTTACAAGGTTACCTTCATTTTTATTTTCTAATTATTTCTCTGGGGCTAAAAGATCTTAAATGGAAATAGCTTCACATTTATTGTCTTCACAGGATCACAACAAAAGAAGTAAATTTAACAGCATGTTTATGGTGGACAATAAATCATTGGTGCAGTTTGCAGACCATATAGATATAGCAGTTCATGAGCTAGCTTTTTAACAATGAATACTCATAAATTGGCCTGCAAAAACACTACCCAAATAGAAGAGAAAGCATCAAACTTTATCGATCATGGGGTCCCCCCATTTCCCCATTGACGGTTCTGATGCAACTACTGTTAAGTTTTCTACCATATTTTTATTGGAGATATGAGATGTACTCTATATGCATTAACTTTTTGGACAGCACTGAGCTGCCCCATCTGAGAAGAGAAATTTATACATAAAAATTAAACAACTGAATTAACAGCTCATTCATTTGTTTCATTTGTTACTGACATAAAAACACTACAACTCATTCTTGCTAGTCAAGAACCCATTAATATAAAAAGTAAAATTCATTAAGGAATTTTATTGTTTGTAAGACGTATTCAATCAATGGAACAATGACACGTGGCCCATTGAAAAGAGCCCAAATGACGTGGTGAGATATCTATCTAGTTTCGTCAAATCCTCTTATCTTTACTTTGGTGTCAAATAGTTGAAATGTCCATTTAAATATCAACTCAACCTAAATCGAATAAATATCTAATAAAAATGATGTCAACCAGGTAGCATGAATGATATATATATATATATATATATATATATATATATATATATATATATATATATATATATATATAAAAGAGTAATTAGTAGAGGTAATAATGTAAGTTTCAGTTTTTAACAACTTTCAGTTATTTTGAAGCTATCCTATAGATAATTGAAATTGGCTTAACCCGTCGGATGGTAGTAGTCGACAAACATGTCAGTGCCCCTTTTAACGGGTGTTTATTCGCTACAAATTATACAACAGAATTCAGAGTCAAATTGAGTAATCCAATTATCAAAATTCATTGGTACTTTATTAAAAAATATAACTGATATCTCTCCAATTTGTCCTATATGGAGGAGGAAGATAAAGCCACATTTAGTATGAAAATGATTGATAATGGCATATATAGTTTGTTGTTGCATTATTTATAAAACTATTAATTGCTTTCACATTTTGCTAACGAGTAGAAATTAATTATTGTTAACATAATGCGTTTTCTATTTTTCAACAAGTAAACGTATGATATTAATGAGCCACAATCTCATATGTCATTTGTTAACTAAAATTATTATATCTCTTGTAATTAATAATGGCATCCACATCGATCTATACATGTAAGTAAACAAACCTCCATGTCCCTTATAATGAATGTTGTTCTAAACCATCATAATCACAATTACTTCTATCATAATTATCAAATTAAGCCCATTTAATTAAGAAAAATTACTCTATTTTTTTAATTACAAATTTGAGATTCGGCGAAAATGGTACAACTTTAACTTACAATATCGTTGTGTAAAGGATTTACTATTGAGTTACCCAAATTTTTATTAAAAAAATTTACTTCTTTGTTGACGTAGATTTGAAGGGAAATATAGTATCGACGTCATCTCATTAAAACCATAATTAAGAAAGATAAAAAATTAATTAAAACTTAATTTAGTAGTGTTGCAAATAAAAAAGGAAGTACCAATCAATAAGAAATTAGGGTTTTCTTTTCTTCTTTTTTTAATATTAAAAAAAAAAAAATACCCACCTAACAACCTGGACCATTTATAGACTCCATTACAGATATCACCAACAACCCCATAAATATACATATCCAATTAGACTATCTGTAATTTTCATCACATTAATAAAATTAATGAAGTGTTTTGACAAAGGTTGGATATATGTATATGGATGGTGATAAGTCCGTGTTATTATTAATTGATCGACAGCACAATTTGGTGTAGGGCACTGCAACAAATTTGATGAGAATTTCAGTTTAATTCAAAAAACATTATTCGCGAACAGAATGGTGGTGCATGCTATAAATTTCTTTTGCGTGACATTCATTGAATATATTATATTTACATCAACTCTTGTTGTATTAATCAACATAGCTATTTACTTTACTCGGTTGAATATCATATTTACAATGTTCATAGATGTTTTGGTTTTTTATTGGAGATTTTTTTATTTTATTTTTTTCATTTACTTTGCATAATCATTAGAACTTCATTAAATTAAATAAAATAAATTAAATGAAAATAACTATTTTTATACCATCATTTTAAGATGGACTGTGCAGTACAGTAGTTACTTGTCTGGCCATTTTTATTATTATTATTTCAGTTTTTATTTTTATGAGCTAATAACACCCACCTCTCCTAAAGTTTTACCAACTATAAGAGCATCTCCAATGCAAATATGTATTTTTGAGTATCTAAATAGTGCCACATCAGCATTTTTAAATAATATGGATCTAACTTGTCAAAAAAATTATAGAAATGCATATTCACTTCTCCAATGTGAATATCTAAATAGTAATTTTAAACCAATCACCACAAGTCATTTGTTACATTCTCTCTCTATTCAATATGATAATTAAATGCATTGACAAAATACTAAAATTTTATTGGTGGGAAAAGTTAGAAATCCTAGTCAGCATATCAAGGAGAATATCTACAATTAGAAACTCTACTTGATATTCTCTAACTTTTTTTTTGCCACATCATATCAATATTAAAGTTAGATAATTGCATTGGAGAATGTTTTCTTAACTTTTTCAATATTGATCCTATGTGGCACTCAATTTTCTCCAAATGCATAATAGCATTGAAGATGCTCTAAATAGTAATTTTAAACCAATCACCACAAGTCATTTGTTACATTCTCTCCTAGTCAGCATATCAAGGAGAATATCTACAATTAGAAACTCTACTTGATATTCTCTAACTTTTTTTTGCCACATCATATCAATATTAAAGTTAGATAATTGCATTGGAGAATGTTTTCTTAACTTTTTCAATATTGATCCTATGTGGCACTCAATTTTCTCCAAATGCATAATAGCATTGGAGATGCTCTAAGCAGTTAATTTTATCATTAATAGACAAAGACCTCCCCTGCCGTTAGTTGACTTCCGTTAGAGTTAATGGTTGATCGGGTTTAACCGTTAAAAGACTAAAATACCCCTAAAATAATATTTAAAATTATTAAATAATAAAATAAAATTAGATCTCCACCGTCCATCTCAGGTAATTTTTTCTTTTTAAAGAAAAATTATTATAAAAAATTAAACTTCAGATCTCCATCGTCCATCTTTGAAGGGACGGTGGAGATCTAAAATTTTTTTTAAAAAAATTGAGTTTGAAATGTGGAGATCGGATCTCCACCAAGATAAAAAATAAAAAATTTAAAATTTAAAATTTGTTGAAGATCAGCGCGACGAACCCATCTGGGTTCATCAATGAGGGTTCGTCTTCGAAGACGAACCCAGAAAATCTGATTTCTCCTTCATGGCTGGATCTCCAGCACCCTGAAGTTCGGCAAAGAACCCAGAAGGTTCTTCTTCGAGCTTCAATTTTTTTTTTTTTTTTTTTGTGGTTCTTGGTCTGGATCTCCACCGTCCATCAAAATTGATGATGGACGGTGGAGATCCAATCTGAAGATTTTTTATAATTATTATTTAAAAAAAATAAATAAATCTTAACAGTCTATCATCTCAAAGATGGAGGGTTGGGATTTTTTTAATTTTTTAATTTAATAAAATAAAATTTAAAAAAAAAATGAAAAGACAAAATACCCATGTGCCTGTTACAGCAGAGAAAGTCTTTGTTCATTAACGATAAAATTAACTTCACTTATAGTTAGTAAAACCTTAGAGCAAATTGGTGTTGTTAGCTCTATTTTTATTTTGAAACATTTATTGTTTCAATTGTAATATAATATTAATTGCTATTGACATCCACTGTGGGCGGATGCCAGTTAAATCAGAAATAAGTTTCATCGCAATTTATTTATTTATTTGTTTGTTTCTTTTTTTTTTCTTTTCTTTTTTTATTACAAATTTATTAATTTCTTGATGAGACGAGTATGAAATTAGTTTTATTTTATACTTCTTAAAAGTTAAAACTAGTAAATTCGAATCGTGTACCTTTTTGTCTGGAATCAATATCATATCTAAAAATATGGTATACAAAATTTTTTGCCAGCCAAATCATGATATATATAGTAGGATACGAAAATATTATCATGTGGGGATGTCAATTAATTAAATCAGAAATAAGTTCAATCACAATTTGCATATTTTTTTTTTTTTTTTTGGCTTCTACAAATTTATTAATTTTTTAATAAGGCGAGGATAAAATTGATCTCATAGTATGATTCTCACAACCATAATAAATTAGAATTGTATCTGTTTTATTGGAATTATGTCTATAAACGTTGTATACAAAAATTTCTGCCATCCCACTCATGATTGGATACAAAGATATTATTAGATGCGGGATACGAAGATATTATGTAGTGGATACAAAATCAATCCCGTTTTATACGCGGTTCGGATAATTCTTATAGAGAAACGAGACAAAGGATTTTCATTAAAATAAAGGTACTGCTGACGTATGAATTCGGTCATCGTAATTAACAACAATTATCAATGAAAAACAGGTAATAACGAATCAAGAAGAAAGATTTTTAAAGTGGTTCGACCTAATAACAATGTCTACATCTAATGTTCTTGTATTACTATTGAGCTCGCTATATGTGTTTTCTCTCAAACTTTATAACCCTGGCAATAGTGATGATCTCTCCCTTTTATAGTGTGAAGGGATGGAGTCATCCTGTTTTACATGGAATTTAATTGCTGGAAATCAGGGATCAAATCAAATCCCTGAAAATTACATTTTAATTAAAATACAATCACTGAGAATGAGGAATTTAATACAAATTAGGACTCTGTCAGTTGACTAGATAAAATCCTTATATTTATGAGATTCTTCTTTATCTGGAAGATATGCTCAGAGTTGGGCGCATTGCAGGCTGGAATTAAGTTGTTGATGCGAGGTGGTGCAGTAAGGTTTTTTAGATCGCTGGGCCGTTGTAGCTCACATAGAGCTTCCAGGTCCCTTTTTTCACTTCACGTTGTTAGGATGCACTTGTCTGTTGCATTGGGCCCTATCAGTTTTTCTAGCCTGTTGGGCCTCGTCGACTTCCTCAAGCCTGGTGGACCATGTTGGCTTATCCAAGCCAGTTGGGCATTATTGATATTTTTGGACCTATGGGATTTAATGAAATTAGGCATATAACATGTATGTAAAAATTTTTTTGAACTATTATAATAAATTCGCAGTTTGAGAGAATGAAATACAACTAGAACGTGGTGTAGATGTAAGACATATCACTGGATCAATCTCATCTCATCAGAAATGTTCAATTTTTAAAAATATTTATTTGTACAAATTGTCTTGTCACAGTTTTTTATGTTGATATCAAAATATTAAATATGGATGTAATCAAATTAGCAATACAAGAAAAAATGTGGTGGATGCAAACCATCAAATGATTTTTCACGTTTCAAAAAGTTGCTATTATACTATTAGAAATCATCTTCGTATATTATATTAGACAGGGAGGGAATTTAATACGAATTTGAATAAATTTATGGGATAATTGCACTAAAGTACCCTGACGTTTGGCTATATTGCAATGAAATTGTGAGTTTAGCCTTAATTGCATGTTAGTACCTTTGACCACGTTGACCGGTATGTTGACTTTGACTTTTTGGTAAAAAGATAAAATTGCCCCTGGTTTAAAAAAAATAAATTAAATAAAAATTTAAAAAATTAAAAATTTTAAAAATGGATCTCCACCGTCCATCAATCTTGATGGACGGTGGAGATCTATTTTTAAAAATTTTAATTTTTAAAATTTTTTTAAAATTTTTATTTAATTTTTTTTTTAACCAGGGGCAATTTTATCTTTTTACCAAAAAAAGTCAAAGTCAACATACCGGTCAACTTGGTCAAGGGTACTAACATGCAATTAATCAGTTAGTTAAGGGTATTAACATGCAATTAAGGCTAAACTCAAAATTTCATTACAATATAGCCAAATATCAGGGCACTTTATTGCAATTAACCCTAAATTTATATATATCATTTGGTTATGAAAAGTGTTGATATCCGTAATGTTCATATAGTATTTAAACATATAAAAAATTCATTTAATTCTCTAAACCCTATTAGTGAGAGTTATTATTCATACAGTATCCATAGCAATTGAATTGAAAGGTCTAAATGATTAACTGTACAATAGTTGTTAAAATCAATAGATCTTTGAACTGTTGAAAAAATTGAAACATTTTTTATTGGATGGATGATCATAGTACTTTTCAAAAATTTGAAATTCTTGATCAATGGAGGATGATTGAATTGTCCATTGATTCCTGCAAACCTCTGGCCCAATTAGTATTTGATTTCAAAAAATAAAATTTCATTGGAAGCATTTGTTGTAGCTTTTGAGTTTTGATTTGTATTGATATCATATAATGTAAGAACTTACAAATAAAACCCCTTTTTTTTTTTTATTAAAAAACAGAGAGACAAAAGAGGGTGGAGGGACAGTCTAATTGAACAAGTCTTGGGAGCATTGTAACAAACAGGTGGTGTGCAATTCAATTGTGTGGGATTTCAATGGAGAAGACAGCAGACTCCCCTTACAAGCTTCTAGTCTCATGCCCTCATGGGTTTTCATCATCACAGGTTATTCACTCCTTAATTTTCTTGCTGTTTGTTTCCTTCGCCGCCAATTTATGGATTTGATGTTTTAATGGAAATCAAACAAAACCAGAAAGGACATGTATTTATGTATTATCTTAATTTCGTCTGATTTTTTTTTTCTCCTGGTTGAAGGTGTCTGTGGTTTTTGATAAATCATATGATAGAATTCCCCACCCAGACATTAACTTGGAGAACTCCATTTCTGAGGTAAGAATTTTTTTTTTTTTTTTGGTTGTCTTTTCTTTTCTGGGTGCTCTTGCATTTGTAGAAAGTTATTTAATTGAATCAATTCAATGAATTTTACAACTGATTTAAATTGGCCCATTTAGGTTTTGATGGAATAGAAGTCAGATATTTTTACATTTCCTAGTTATAGGCTTATTTTTAACTACATTTGAGAAATTGGGGTGAATAGGCGTAGTTCAATATCATTATGTTGATTCTTGGATTTTTTTTTTCTAATTATTATTATTATTATTTTGTAATTATTTAAATACTTATTCAAATGCTGAACAATTTGATTGTTGTATATAACCTTTTGTTTAGATATGGGATTCGAGGGTTCAGAAGAATACATCGCTATTTAATGGACAAAAGTTCAGGGTACGTTGATTCAACGCTCAATCTTTCCTTCTTCTTATTGAAGTGTTTATGTATGATGCATTTGTTGATTTGTTATCATTAATCAATATGGTTTCATCAATATGCACTGACGACTATACTGCTCTAAGATGACTATATGAACATTTGACCTCTTCACTTATGTAGTCAAAGTTAATGTGAAATATCAATGGATCTTTTTATGCAGGAAATTTATTATTATTGCTGATTTTATTTTGATGCATTTTCTTCTGCATTAACCTTTCTTACATGTATATCTTTTTGGGGTTATATTTTACAGTATGGAGGGTACACTATGCATGGTGAAGGCGGATCCAAACTAGAATCTCATGTGGGCCTCCACCTTGGGTTGACAGATTATAGGCAAGTCTTCTTAGTTTTGAGCTACCACATTGTGCAAAATTTTGCGCAGTTCTATTGCTTGAGATACCTCCATTTGTGATTTAAGAAAATGAGTTTGGGGTGGCAGAAGAGCAAAACCTTCCTGCACATTAAATTTTTATAAATGCAAGGAGCACCATACTGCACCACTTGCTTTTGTAGGCATATAATGGAACGCTATTTGGTATGAATTAAGAATGTGCTGACCAGTAGGCGATATTATCATTGTCAAAAGGTTTTACTCTCATCCCTTTCTGCTATTCTTTAACTCCCTCGAGGAAGGAAAATACTTCTAAAATAATCCATGGAACCCCAATTGCCAAAGTCAGATAACACCTAGGGACTCTGCCATTCCTGCCTTAAATGTATTTTGCTACAGTTATTCTTCTCCAATCTGATACAGTTATGAATAGAGTTTGAAAGTTTTCTACTGGAAGTGCATAATTTAGATGTGACACTGACCAAACTTCATATTCTTCCTTCATTTCATTTTCGTAGTAACTAAGTGCTTATGTTGTTCAACTGTCTGCCCTACAAAAAGCCTTTTCCTAAGATAATAATGAATGACATCTGTATATTTTGTTGAGAACGAAAAATGTATTGTCTTCATGGTATCCCATAATCAATTTAAAATTATGATGCCTGCTGTTCTTACTCCTACAAGCTGTTATGGTTTGAATTGATAGTTGATGAAGTAACACTTCAAATTTTTAAGTTCAAAGTTGGTTTCCCTTATCAAGAAGATGTAAAATCAACCTTTTGTATATTCTGCTTTACATTTTGCTTGTAAATGAAGTATTGCTTTTAGAATATGTGCTAATAGTGATGGTATCTCCCAACTTCATTAAATTTGAATTATTAGTTATGAATAGAGTTTGAAAGTTGGTATCCCTATCAAATTTGAATTGATAGTTGATGAAGTAACACTTCAAATTTTTAAGTTCAAAGTTGGTTTCCCTTATCAAGAAGATGTACAATCAACCTTTTGTATATTCTGCTTTACATTTTGCTTGTAAATGAAGTATTGCTTTTAGAATATGTGCTAATAGTGATGGTATCTCCCAACTTCATTAAATAGAATGATGCGGTAATATATTGATTCATGTATGTCTCACTGATATTTTTCTCCCAAATAATAATTGAATATTTGTACTTGTTACCCAGGACTTTTGTCGGAACAAACTTAAATCCTTTGTGGGAAATGTTCCTGGTTCCATCAGAAGGTATTCAGTTTCATGACTATAAAATGTTGACAATTTCTCTTTGTTCATGCTCTCATTTTTTATGATACTACTAAACACAAATATGCAGCCCCTAGTCATCTCACATCAGTCCATAACTATGAAGCATAAATTTGTTGATTGAAACTTTTAGTTGTTAGGTACCATAACTATGTGAGAAATAAATTCCTTAATTCAGATATTCTATCATGGACTATTTCTTATTTCCAGGTACTGAATTGTCTGGTACTAAAACTCATGGTAGTGCATGAATTCTGGCCGCTGAAAGTCAACTTTGATAATTGATCAGGATTTCATTTTTTTCTTTTCTTTTTTCACTTTTTGTTGTAGTGATTTATATCTCTATATTTGCCTTTATGCAGATGATTCTATTCAATGTCAGCACACTGCAAGTCCACTGGGAAACGGTGCAGTAGTTGAGACATCTGACAAGAAAATACTCGTGTTGAGACGAAGTAATAATGTTGGGGAATTTCCTGGACACTTTGTTTTCCCTGGAGGCCATCCAGAGGTATTGAATCTAAATATTCTTCCTCTCTCTTTCTGGTAAACAAGAAATGTGATTTCTTCTTTAAGTCTGTCTAACCCTGCTGAGGTAGGTCAGTTAGTTCCATATACAAGATTACTTTTAATATCTGTTGGTTAGGTGCACTTTTTATTCATTCTCAATAAGGATATATATATTTCATGATTGACAGCCTCAGGAAGTCGGAATAGCGTCTCATCAGTGTGGCAAGGACATGACAGATTCTGGTCTCACTAATAAGGTCACCCAAGAGATGTTTGACAGCATTATCCGTGAAGTAGTTGAAGAGATTGGAGTACCTGCAGGATCTCTTGTCAGTTGCAGTCTCTTAGTTAGATATTACGTCATTTTTCCTTCTTGATTAGTTCATACAAATATGTCTACAAGTACCTAAGTCTTTGATTTTCTCCCAGTGCAATCCACTTTTCATTGGTGTATCGCGCAGGCAGTTGAATGTTAGACCAGCTGCCTTCTTCTTCATAAAATGCAATCTTCACTCAGAAGAAATTCAACCCTTATATTCTAGTGCACAAGATGGTTTTGAGTCAACCCAGCTCTACACAGTTTCAATGGTGAGTTGAAATTTTTTTTCCTTTCGATCTTAAATTGTGAACATACAGTTAATTTTTCTGATCAATTGCTTACTTCCCTTTTTAGCTATTAGTAAGAACTTGGAGATACAATACTGACGGTATCTATGGGAGATGAATGGGCAGTATGTGTGGATAGTTTGGTTCAGGTTGTGAAATAAGTTTGAACAGAAATTAGGAGTTGTTTCTTAGTGTATGACTGCAGATAATTAATCAATTTATCCATTTTATATTTATTTTGGTATATAATTACTTATTACTTATTAGTTTTTCTATCTTTCAGATTGACTTAGAGAACATGGCATCTAAAATGCCTGGCTGCCATCAAGGTGGATTAGCACTCTATAAGCTGATGGTGGAAGCTTCGAAGAATATATGAGTGAAATCATGTCAGCTGGTTATTGAAGTAATCAGCGCTAACTGTCTCAGTAGCCTATGGCAACTCTTGCACGATCTCGTGCTGCTTTCACACTTTATCTACTTTGTAGTTGATAGAAATAGAATTAAAGGCATATTACTGGATTGTTTCATTGAGACTTGTACTACACACTCTGATGCAAGCGGATTGTTGTATCTTTGCTAATTAATACACATACCATTTTGATTAACCAAAATTGTTGAAATTATTGTATGACCTATGTTGATTATATTAACAGCTTTATATACAATTATGATGATGATGTGAGTTTACTTACAACTCTTTGCTCTGAAAATAATTTCATTTGCATACGGCATTGCGACCATGCTAGTGTTTCGATGTGTGTATCTTTGGGCCTTGTATTTGATGAAATTATCTGACTTGTGCAACACACTGATTATGAATGGTACTAATACTGGAAGTGGGACCTTTTAACATTTGTATCAAAGAGCAGAAGAAAGATCTAATTTAGTTTAGTGAGACTACAATGAACAGAATGCTCTGTTTGGATTGTCAGTTCCTCTAATTTCATTAGCAAGTAATTAACACGGTGAAGAGCCCACAGTGACTATGACTATGAAGATGATGATTTGGTTATTGTTATTATTATTTATGTTGAATTTCAATCAGATTGATTTGTTCCTTTAAGTTGTTTGTTGGCGCTCATGATATTTTAGGTTATAAGAGAAAAACCATATATATATATATATATTTCCACTTGTTCATACAGGGGAAGCAAGAAGCACACCGGGTGGTCTAGGTCAAAGATTTTTTTTCAAAAGAGTTGATGATATATTTCCGCTTGTTCATGCAGGGCAAGCAAGAAGCATACTGGGTGATCTAGGTCAAAGATTTCTTTTTCAAAAGAGTTGGTGAAGACTGTAATTACTGATAGAGAGAGCTAATAAAATAGGTAACAAACATTTTGTCTATTATCTGCCCATTATCATCTCTTGCTGACCTGTCATGCATCTAGATTTATCGCTTCTTGTTTCCTTTTCACATTTTTTTGGTTTTGGGTTTTCGACATTCCTTTGTAAAAAATGTGGTAGTATAACAAGAATAGGAAAATAGATAATCAAGATGAAGATTTCTCATGCCTTATCTGCCTCATTAGTCAGCTCTTAAGTCGTAGTTGGATGTCAGTCAGTTGCGGATGCATTAAGACATCAGTGGTTGACATTTGTTTACGTCATAGTCATAACGAGGACATCGTGCTCATCCTTCATTAATCAACTCATCTTATACTTGTTCAGTGTGGAAAGCCTCATACTAGTGTTAGCAGAAATTCTTGACCATGTCACTGCCTTATAAGCAAGAAATTCTTAATAGTTTCCTAGTAATCCTATCTTATTAGTCACTCAACCTGATTATTTCGCTAAGAGGAAGTAACCACCACACTGGTCACATAGCTTGACTCTTGAGAGCTTTAAGGTAGCGCTGTAGTAAACAAGCTAGACAGCAATGTTAAACGTTTTCGGTGACTACTAATTATAAATTGGTTATTTTGCAAAAATGTTACCACTTAATGGTGTGGAAGGAGTGCATTATGTTATTGTTACCGCTATCGATAGGACTGCCTTGAGTCTTCTGTTAGGAACATTTTTGAGACTCTCATAAACTGGTCCTTGTTCACCAATTGGAAGGCTTCTTTCTATATTGCATTGCTTTCACCAGAAAAAAATAGCCTTCAATAAACCATGGTGCTGGTGCTGATAACAAAATACAATCTCAACGGTTGAATTCAACAGTCAACGCAAGGCCAGTCAATGCAAACTTCACTGTCAAACCAAATATATAAAATGTCTCTGCACATAATATTATATTTCCATATTCATACTAATGTACTTATCTTTCAGAGAATGACAGCAACCCTGTAACAGCATATTATTTGTGCAGTAATTTAGGCACACAGACAAATTCGAGGACCAACCCTGTCTGGAAAAGCACGTGCGCGAGGGATGATTGATTCCCATTTGTGTGTTGCAGTTGCAGCCATCAGGCATGTATGTATTTTATTATAGTTGCTCTAATAATTTTGCATTTTAACGTGAAAAAGCTATGGGGTTGGCTCTGTTTGGACTGCATTTTGGTTGCTTCCTCGCTCTCTCTCCATGTGACCTCAAAGTATTACATTACTTTATATTTTCTTTA
Source organism: Xanthoceras sorbifolium (assembly GCA_003430845.1). Lineage (NCBI taxonomy): Eukaryota > Viridiplantae > Streptophyta > Magnoliopsida > Sapindales > Sapindaceae > Xanthoceras > Xanthoceras sorbifolium. Next base: position 9,256,427 of record CM010620.1, on the reverse strand, counting down.
TTGACTGCAAGATCAAACTTTTGGGGCTCAACTTGGTTGCTTTCTTGAAAGGTATTTGTCCCCAAAAGTTATATTTGTAGGCAATTATTGATGCTTTTTAAGCTTCCTTGCATATGAAGTACTTATTTTTGAAGGGCCATTACCATTCACCGCATTTCATTGGCTTGTAGATTTTAGGCTGCTTTACCTACATCATTTTTTTTTTCATGTCAGTAGTATCAGTTCAATATTATATACAAGAGAACTATTAACTGTAGTCGAAAATCCCTATAACTTTTGTCTTCTTGACACGTGCTTATTTAGTCACGGAGAATATTATTTACTATTCAATTCGATTACCAAACTGTCTATCTACTTGAACGAATAAAAATTCATGTTTTATCCTTTTTTTTTTTTGTATATATCTCATCTTTTTCATGAAGAGTATTTTTTTACTATTCAAATCGATTACCAAATTGTCAATCTACTTAATTGAATAAAAGATGATGTTTTGTCGTTCTTTTGTACACGTCTCATCTTATTTATTTACTAAACTGTCGATGTACTTGAAAGAGTAAACTCCTGAACTTATTAAATTTTGTTTGTTATGTTTGAAAGTAGAGACCCTATTTTCACCATATTCAATATATTATATTGCATGACAAAGACATAAACAGAATCATCAACCTATTTATTAGTCAATGAAAAATTGAAGAGATGAAAAATTGAACCTTTTTTTGCATTATTATGTTTCATTTTAATAAAAATCTATCCCAATATCATCTCATGACAGAGTCAATGATATTTCAATAAAAATTATAATTTTGTATGCAATTGTTGCCACATTATCATGAATGTCATGATAAAATTATTAAAATAAGGGATATTTCTATTTTTTTCCCTCACAATTCGGTTAACAATAGTCTACCCCCTCACGTTATAAAAATAGATATTTTTTTCCCTGGAGTTAACTTTCCATCCAGAAAATATTGTTCCGTTAAAATTGAAAGGTAAAAATGTAATTAACTAAAAACAATTAAAATTTAATAAGTTAATGGAGGGTATAAAGGTAATTGAATAAATTAATTAACTTTAAAATTTTAGAAAAGTAATTAATAATAATAAAAGTGAATTGTTATGATTGAATGGATGCCACCTAGCCACTAAACAATTCACTGGACTTTTCACTTTGGTGTAAAACTTATGGATGCCACGTAATCACTCTTCACATTGATGTAAATTAATATATACTCTGTCTCTCGTTTCTTCTCCCTGGTTTACTCTTTCTCGTTTCTTCTCCTTGGTCCCTTCCTTGTGGTCTGTTCCCCTTGATGTTGATTTTGCGCTAAAACGAATGGTTCATCGACCGTAGAAGCATTCTGGTGCATCGTTCAGGTTGTTCGAAGGACGAAAGGTTGAAGGTGCACCATCAACTACTGTTCGCGTGGAGAAGTACGATCCTACTTGTCGAAGAATTGCTATCTTGAACGAAAGATTTGAGGTAAATTTTTATTTAATCCAAGTCTCTAACACTAAAGAACCCCTTTCTTCTACGTTAATCTTGCCAAGGTTGTACTTTTTTATCTTATTTTACAAACACTTCTTTTATTTTTGTTAGTTAGTGTGATTTGATCTTAGAAATACATTGTGTTAGTTACATTGTATTTATTTTTGTTAGATAGTGTGATTAAAGTGTCAAGTGGGTGCCTTTAAAATTTAAATGCAAGTCAAGTAGTGGTAGTTTGATTTTATGTGTGTATATATATATATATATATATATTTATGTATATGTTTATGTACATATATTTAAGCATGTATATATATATTAATTAGACACGCATTTAAGTTAACAACAATATATGCTTTTTAGTTTCTTTTTGAATTTGTTTAAATTGTGATGTTTTGTTTACTGCCAAATATTATAGGAAACATGAATATGATCGAGGTTGTGGTTCACTTTAGCACAAACGTGTTAGAGTTAGTTAGATGTAATGCTGATCATATTAGCATCATAACTCTCTTGTATGCTATCAATGAGTCTCACACAGGTAATAGTGATCATCCCAAAGAAGATTATGATGTTCAAGGACGGACCTACGTGGAGGGCTGGCCCAGGCTCCAGCACGGGTTAGCTTTTTGAAATTTTTTTATTATTACGTTTATACCCTTATAATTTAATAATATTACAATTTACTCTTTCATTTATTAAAACAACTTTACCAAATTCTTCTTTTTCATTTCAAATTATTATATTTGTTTTTCAATTTTCTCTGAGTCTCGAACTTCTTCTCAAAGTCCAACTCCTCTTCTTCAAGTTCAAGTGTAAGTCTGAAGTCTTCTTCTCCAAGTCCAAATAATTTTACCATTTTATTTAATATTTCCTATCTTTAATTTATTTTATTGATATTTTATTTATTAGATTTTATTTTTCATGAATAAGGAATAAATTTAGTAATGTGTACTTTGATATCTTGACTTCTTAGAATTACAACAAAAATGGCTGTCTCATAAATATTAGGATTCTTGATAAGTTTTTGGAAGAATAAATATTATTAGGATTCTTTGATTTTTTTAATTTATTTTTTCATGAATAAATAATAAATTTAATAATGTGTACTTTTATATATTGGAATCCTGGAATTACAATAGAAAAGATTGTCTAATAAATATTATGATTCTTGGATTCTTTGATATTTTAGATTTTTGAAAGAATAAATATTAGGATTCTTGCATGGTCATATATATTGAAAGGGAGATCGCTGATATCATTGACTTAGAACATATAATAGATAAATTTGACTGTATCAAATCTCGCAAGAAAAAGTTTAAATAAGATTTATTGTATTTAATTGTATATTCTTTTTTTTTATTATTATTTTATTGAAAGTAAATACATTTTGTTTAATATATACATTTTGAGGGGTATTTTGTTTTATCTTTGGTTTTCAGTGAATTAAATTTCTTCGTATAGTTGATGTTCGCTAAAAAAATATTTTAGTATTGTTTTAGCCCACCCTAGCAAAATATCCTGAATACGTCCCTGACGATGTTAGTGTACAATTGTCACAGTGTAATGAAAGGTTGGAAGTTAGGAATGATAGTGACATATTGAATGTACTTGACTTGTTTAATAGACATAGATGTGATAAATTAGTGTTTGAGGTTGAGTACAAACCATATATACCATTACCATTCAAGGGATCATCTTCCACAAATTTTGCATACAGAATACTAATATGTCTTCTCAAGTTGGTTCATCTTCTCAAGTCAAAACTACTAAGAAGAAAAGGGTACATGTTAAATATGTTTTCAATAATTGCCCATTTTACATTTTATTTATTTTGATTACCTTTTTATTTTTTGGTTTGACAGACAACTGAAGATGCATCATCTTCAAAGCCATAATCTCAGCCATTGACTCAATATCAGTCACAATTCACAGAGCATTGATGTGAATTGGATATTTGGATACTTGGATATGCATTGAGAGGGTTATGTATTGATGTGAATTTTTTGAGTTAATGAGAGGGTTATGTATTGATTGGATGGATATGCATTGATGTGGAATGTTTAAGATGTATTGATATTTTTATTGTATTTTTTGTGTTCGTTATGTATGGTTTAAACAGGTTTTTGTTTTTTTGTTGTTCAATATTTATTTTGGTTATTTATATATATATATATATATATATATATATATATATATTTGGTTTTAGTTACTGTCAACATGAGGGTGGTTTTAATGAGGGCTATTTGGTTTTAATTTGTATGTGAGGGCAAATAGAACATGCAATTAATTTGTTTTAGGGTTTGTTTTGTTTTGTTTTTTTTTTTTTTTGTCTGTTTTGGTTAATTCGTATGGAGGGCAAATATCAATTAATATGTTTTAGGTAGGTAAATGGAACAAGTAAAAGGAAACAATACTTGTACAGCTAAAAGGTTACTTTTCGAGGGTAAATTTGTATTTTTACTATTCTTTTAACTTTTGAAGGGTGAATTCATATTTTTAATTATTTTATTTAATTTTATAAGGATTTTTAGGTTTTTTAAGATACTGATTTTATCTTTTAAAATACTGTTTTAGTTAATTACATTTTTACCCTTAAATTTTAACGGAACAGTATTTTTTGGGTGGAAAGTTAACTCTAGGCAAAAAAAATATCTATTTTTATAACGTGAGGGAGTAGACTACTGTTGATCGAATTATGAGGGGGAAAAATAGAAATATTCCTTAAAATAATTGCCATTTTTGATATAAAACAATATGATTAGTGAAAAATCAGGGAGATTTTAAGATATATATATATATATAGGGGCAGGTTCGGTAGCACTAAAAAATTACACAAATTATTACACAATTAATTGATCTTTAGATTTAATAAATTAAATGGTTAAGATATACTTATACTTTTAATGGGGAATTGCAATAACTCCCCGTGTATATAAGTGAAATTGCACAAAAATCTGAAATTATATGATAATAATACAAACTCCCCTTCGATCCGTTAACCAATTATTGAAAACCGTTTAAGTAACGGTGGTTATTAAGGGGGGAGGGGTAAAATCGTCTTTATACCTTATATTCAACAATTAAAAAAATTAAAAAATATTAAAAACAAAACGAAGAAGAAGAAGAAAGAAGAAGAAAAACAAAAAAAAAATGTGAAAAAAAAGAGGAGAAGAAGAAGAACAAAAAAAATTTGGAAAAAAAAAGAAGAAAGAGAAAAGAAGAAGAAGAAGAAGAAGAAAAATATAAAAAAAAATTGAAAAAAAAAAAGAAAGAGAAAAGAAGAAGAGGAAGAAAAAGAACAAAAAAATCAGAAAAGAAAGAAGAAAGAGAAAAGAAAAAGAAGAAAGAAGAAGAATAATAAAAAAAAATCTGAAAAAAAAAAGAAGAAGAAAAAGAAGAAGAAGAGGAAGAAATCTATAAAAAAATGAAGAAGAAGAAGAAAAATTCGAAAAAAAAATTCAAAAAAAAGGAAGAAGAAGAAGAAGAAATAGAATTTAGAAAAAAAATTTTAAGTTGATTGACTGATTGTGGTTGATTGATGAGGAATAAATAATTAAAAAAATTTTGATTGATTTATTTATTTTTTTGAAGAAGATGATGATGATGACGACGACGTTGATGATGATTTGAAAAAAAAAAAATTTTAAGTTGTGGTTGGGTTGATGAAAAATAAAGAATTGGGAAAAAAAATTAGGTTTAGTTTTTTTTTTATTTAAAGAAGAAAAACAAGAAGAAGATCTGGAAAAAAAAAATTTTAAGCAGTGCACAAAGGGTAAAATGGACTTTATATCATTTCCATCCAATTTAAACGGTTTTCAATAGTTGGTCAACGGGTTAAAGGAGATTTGTGTTATTATCATATAATTTCAGATTTTTGTGCAACTTCACTTATATACACGGGTAGTTATTGCAATTCCCCCTAAAAAAAAACTAAACCTAATTTTTTTTCCCAATTCTTTATTTTTTTTTTCAGATCATCATCATCATCAACATTATCATCATCTTCTTCAAAAAATAAATAAATAAATAAATTTTTAATTCTTTATTTCTCATCAATCAAGCACGATCAACTCAATTTTTTTTTTTTCAAATTCTATTTCTTCTTCTTCTTCCTTTTTTTTGAATTTTTTTTGTATTCTTCTTCTTTTTCTTCATTTTTTTTTTAGATTTCTTTTTCTTCTTTTTTTTTTCTAGGTTTTTTTTTTGTTGTTCTTCTTCTTTCTTCTTTCTTCTTCTTCTTCTTCTTCTTCTTTTCTCTTTCTTCTTTTTTTTAGATTTTTTTTTGTTCTTCTTCTTTTCTCTTTTTTTTTTTTCAAATTTTTTTTATTTTTCTTCTTCTTCTTCTTCTTCTTCTTTTTCTCTCTTTCTTCTTTTTTTTTCCAAATTTTTTTTGTTCTTCTTCTTTCTTCTTCTTTTCTCTTTCTTCTTTTTTTTTTCAGATTTTTTTTGTTCTTCTTCTTCTCCTCTTTTTTTTCACATTTTTTGTTTTTGTTTTTCTTCTTCTTTCTTCTTCTTCTTCGTTTTTTTTTTCAATATTTTTTATTTTTTTAATTGTTGAATATAAGGTGTAAAGACGATTTTACCCTCCCCCCTTAATAACCACCATTACTTAAACGATTTTCAATAGTTGATCAATGGGTCAAAGGAGGGTTTGTGTTATTATCATATAATTTTAGATTTTTGTACAATTTCACTTATATATACGGTCGTTATTGTAATTCCCCCTACTTTTAATTATAATCACTTTAATATATTTTAAATACATCTGTTTTTTCTCCCTCATTTACTTTATTCTCTCCCCTCTCTTATAATTAATAAAATATTTAATAATTATTTCTCCTTTTTGTCTCCCATTTTTAACATTCCTCTCATATTTTTATACTCTCATCCTATTTTCTTACCAACTTATAATTTGGTTAAATAAAATAAAACTATAAAAGCATCATTTTAATTAAAATCAGTGCTAAGCTAAGCCTATTTTTTAATTTTAAAAAGCAAGAACTTTCCTACACATACAAGCTAGTAATGAATTTTTCTCTTTTAAAAAAGAAAAAAAAAATTTATCTATTTTTATTTCTATAAAATTATAATTTAAATTTTAAAAATGAAACATTGTATGTTTTTATTAAGGTACGATGATTGCTCTTCTAACAAGTTATGATGAATATTTGAATAAAAAAAGAGTTGACTGAGGATGATTTTACTCTAAATAGAAGTAAGAAAAATAAGAATGGAAAAAAAAAAAAATACTACCTGGAAGAGAAAAGAAAGAAAAATGAATTTATGAATATAAATTCATATAATGTGATAAATATGAGAGAGAATAGTAATTATAGAGAGAAAAGAGAGAGAAATAATTACTAAATGGTTTATTAATTACAAGAGATGAGAGATAACACATTTATTTTAAGTGTACTAACGTGATTGCAATTAAAAGTATGAATGCATCTCAACTATTCAATTCATTGTAATTTAAAGATCAATAAATTATGTAACAATTTATGTAATTTTTAGGGGCTGTCGATCCTGGCCCATATATATATATATATATATATATATATATATATATATATTCTGTGAGCAGAAATTAAGGAAATCCTGTTAGCTTTGGTCGTTTGTTTTGTTCGAGATCGTTGGGGATCTCTCGGTGTTCGTTAATCATCGGATAAAACCCACATGCGAGTCTCGATTCTTGTCGGGTCGACTTGTTTGGAGCGCGTGAATAGTGCGCGTCGGCCTGTTGTTGGTGGAGAGGAATTGATTTGTGAAAGCAAGTGGCGTTTATTTTGTCACGGTGTGGTTACTGTAACATGGGGCGTTCTTGTGTCTGTCCAAAAAACAAACTCGCGGTCTACCTGTGGGGACCCCAACCACTAGCCGGATGGGTCCCAGCGTTTTTCTCCTTTGTCTTGGTCAGCGCCTGTTTTATCGCTATCATTATTGTAACACCCTTGAATAAAATTTTCAATCCAAATTCAAGCTCCTATCATTCTCATATAATTTTTTTATTTTTTTATTTTTTATTGCATTCCACCAACAGTAATGATAACTCAAACGTTAGATATTATTAAACTAACTGAGCACTTTTAACACTTAATTATATTGAGTGGTGACCAAATATTTTATTCAGATAATACGGTATTGCGTCATAAATTAAACTAATTTGAGGTGCAGCAGCAGATGGAGGGACGGAGGAGATAGGGTGTGCTAGACACCACTTCCCACCAACAAAATTTAAAAAGTTTTCTTAAAATATTACAAATTTATTAAATTTTGTACCTTTCGCATTTTGAATCCTTTTAATTTTTTTTTAATGGTTCCTCCAAATAAAATTTTTTCACTCCGCCTCTCATTTTTTTAAAAATATTTTGAGCCTTAGATTTGCTTTCTTAAAGTCACTAGTTCGAACCCCAGTATAGTTAGGTCACAAGGAATTTTAATATAAATTCTCTAGTTCTAGCATGAATGGCCTGCCTTTAACCGAATCGAAAAAGATGAATTAGTTTAAAGTGCGGTAAGCTGATACGAGACATCACCTGACCGCAATATAAAAAAAATAAAAATTTGTATTGTCTAATGTTCAGCATTAATTGTCCATTCTCATTGTTCAAAAAAAAAAAAAATTTCCATTCTCATGTGAATCTACAGTTACCTTAATAGTTAAATTAAAGATATAATTTACATAATTTTTTTAAAAAAATTGTGGGCCCCCTGAGGCCTAAATTGGCTTCACCCATCGAGTATGATTCTCATATATAAAAATTCCTAATTTAATACAGTTGATTCTCCATATAACCAATGTAAAAGGTCACATGTTGAATTATAATATATATATATATATATATATATATATATAATAAATAAAAAACTTCAAATACTTGGAAAACAAAATAAATTTTAAATAAAAGACCATTCTACAAATTCTTTTACACATATTAAAAATCTTTTTGATTTTATAGTAATAATAATAATAATAAAAGACTTACGAGTTATGAATGTAGATGGTAAAATGGTATAATATTACTTTAAAAATAAAATAAAAAATTGAAGACTTAATAAAAGGTGCTTCTATTCTTCTCAATTAAGTGCATTGTATCCTTTTCAAAAAAAAAATTAAGTGCATTGTATCAAAATATATAGATGCTTTTGTAGTTTTGGAGTCAATGTCGTTTTGAAATTTGAATAATCCCATGTGTTCCTTTTTTATTTTTTATTTTTATTAAAAACTAATCATTAAAGAGAATTAGTGGTTATGAATTAAATTTCACTATATTTATGAGTATAAGAGCCTATGGAGATAATTTTCTCTTATTATATTAGAATAGGTGTTTTCTGTTTAAATAAGTAAATTTTCAATATACTCGATAAATCATGTAGACCTCTAAACTATTTAGTATTAATTTTAAAATTAATTATAAAGGTTTAAATCACACTATACTTTATTATATTAAAGTAGATCGCATCGTGTATTCGATTGGTCGTAATTTTTTAATTTATCTAGTATTAAGTTTATTTTATAAAAAAAAAAAATTAGCTTGACAATTGGCACTTGTGGTCCCCAGCACCCCATCAGGCCCCACCAGTCTCTTATATCAACATGCGTCGTTACAACAAGATTTTACTTGTGAATCATCTGATCATAAATGGGTCTGATTGATCAGATGGTTGTAGATAGGCAGGGCCAGCATGCCTTTATTGTTTAGGTCAAAATAAGATTGTGATGGTGATTTAAGGGAGCTGTGAGCCACTAATTTTGTGATGATGATTTGCAATCATGTCATAAATATAATATTTTTTAAAAATATTATCAGTAAACTTTATATATTTATAGAGAAGAAAAAAAAAGAAATCGTGTTATTACCAGAAGTGCTACTACTTAAGTCCACGTGGATCAAAGCGCGTCCTTATCACTCACAAGTAAAAACAATTTTTTTTAAAAAATTACTTGATTAAAATTAACAATTTGTATTATTTTAAATGAATAAATTAAATCTGTGATATAATTAAATTAATTTTTTAAAATATATGCAAATTTAATGGGACTAAAGGGAAGCTAAAAGAAAGTCGAAGCTTTATTATGAAAGAACTTTTTTATTAATGAACTAAAAGATAACTATCGAATAGATCATTAATGGTTTAGAAAGAAAAATTAAATCTGTGTCCACGAGTATTTAAAAATTATAAATTGACTAAAATTCTAAAATATATTTTCTAATTAAATTAAAATAATATAAAAAATTATTTAAAATTAAAATTCATAATAAAAAACTGTATAAGATACAAAACTACAGAAAATAGTTTTATTTTTTAAAGAAAAACTGTGCCTTGTTATGACTAAACCCTTGATATTACTTGTAGATCTCTTAGATACGGTTCAAGTGATATATTATGGGCACAAAACAGAGATCGTTTACCCCTTTAATGAAGCCCTGCAAAATTGGTGCACACATGTATCTTACATCATAACTTTTAAAAAAAATTAAACTAAAAGGCTTTTATTAGAGAATGAATCTAATATTTAATTTTAATAATTAAAATTCAAAGTATTTAATTTTAATAATTAATTCATTATTTTCAATTATAAATTTTACTTTGCCTTATTTAATTTTAAGTATTAATCAACATCATTTTAAGTGAAAGGATTTTGATTAAGTAATGTAAATAAAAACAATTCAATTTAAAATATTATTTTAGAAAATAATTGGAAGATATAGAAAATAATGATGATGATGATTATTATTATTATTTTGATATCTAACACAATTAGGTCAAAAATATAGCAAGATATGATGAGAATTAATGCTATAAGCTCGTCCGAAATCTTAACCTAACCATATATTTTGTTATTGACAAACAAAATTTTCTTAAAATGTATATATCAAATTTTGAGAAAAATAGAAAAAAAAAACTTACATTCCGTATAAATAGAAAAAATGTCAACCTGTCAAACAAAGGCAATTAGGCGCGTGGTTCTGTTAATTCCGTTGGTTTCCATCAATATCACTTCTGGTTTTTGCTTCTCTCTTTTTTTTTCTTTCAACTTTTTTAGATTCTCAAAACAGAAAAACAAAACCCACAAATGTTTTTAAAAAACACAATTCAAGCAAAACGTTGTCATCATCACTGCCTTTACAAAAATCTCTTGTTTTTATTGGTTTAATATTTGCTTTTTGTAGGCTTTGATATTTAGATATAAAAGTTTTATATTGTTGGATACATGTGCGTTTTATGTTTTTCAGCCCATTAATCTTCTTCTTCTTCTTCCTCTGTTTTTTTTCATCCAAAAATGGAGTGCAAAAAAGTTGCTTTGATTTTTTTTGTTCCCAGAATCCATTAAAGGTGGTTCTGTTTGTTTACAGTTCCTGGATATTAAATGGGTTCTTTTGTATTTGATGGAGGAGAGCAAAAGTCGCTCCTTCCTTCAACTCCAGGTAAAATTTGATCTCATATATTTTTTCTATTTGGTTTTTGCTTCCTTATTCAATCTTCTTCTTCTTCAAAACAAAAGCTATTTCATTGATCATAATGGAGAAAAATGTTGGATTTTTCATGAGAATTAATGTATATTAGAAATGTTAAAAAGAAAAAAAAAATTTAAAACAGGTTTTTTTTTTTTTCTGTGAACAGGCCAATGATTTGGGATTCAAGAGAAAAAAAACAGAGGAATTGGAGGTGGAAATCAAGCTACATAGTATTTGCTTCTTGATAAACAGCAATATATATTAATTAAGAAGCGATTTTTCATCTGGGGTTTTGATGGGAAGATAGACAACAGAATTGAGAATTTTTTTTTTTTTTTTTGGATTACAATGGAGGAATCACAAAGTGGGCAGACAAGTGCTATGTCTGCCAGAAAAAAGATGACAAAACAGTTAACAGGAAAACGTGACGATACAGCATTGCATGCCTCCGTGAGAGCAGGAAATCTAGCAGCGGTGACTGAGATTTTAACGGGGACTGAAGAGAATGAATTGAAAGAATTGTTGGCAAAGCAGAACCAATCTGGTGAAACAGCCCTGTATGTTGCTGCTGAGTATGGTTACGTCGATTTGATTAGGGAGATGATCAATTACTATGATCTTGCTGATGCTGGCATCAAAGCTAGAAACGGTTTCGATGCATTCCACATCGCTGCCAAACAAGGAGATTTGGGTATGTATGTGTGTATGTATGTTTTTCTTATAGAAGATTTCTTTGTCACGTTTTTTTTGTTTTGTTTGGTGATTAATGTTTGAGTTTTGTGTTTGATATTTTTTGAAGAGGTATTGAAAGTTCTAATGGAGGTGCATCCTGAGTTGTCCATGACTGTTGATTTGACAAACACCACTGCTTTGCACACAGCTGCAATGCAAGGGCATATAGAGGTGGTTGATTTCTTGTTGGACGCGGGAAGTAGTCTGGCAACCATAGGTAGAAGTAACGGAAAAACAGCCCTACATTCTGCGGCAAGGAATGGGCACGTGGAGGTGGTGAAGTCCCTTTTATCTGCAGATCCGACCAGTGCAACGAGGACCGATAAAAAGGGGCAGACGGCACTTCACATGGCGGTGAAGGGACTCAACTTTGAGCTGGTGGAGGAGTTGATTAGGGCAGAGCCCTCAACTATAAAAATGGTTGATAGTAAGGGCAATGCAGCATTGCATATAGCATCCAGAAAGGGTAGAGCTCAGGTAAATTTGTCACATTTTTTCGTTACCTTATTTTTGATCAATCAGATGTCATTTGCTCTGAAGATAGAGATCCAATTATCTGAATCGTATTAGTATAACGTTGTAGATAGAAGTTTCTTGCAATTGATTTCAGATTCAAACTAATTGAACTAACGTAAGAAAAGAGAATCAGATTTCTTAAACCTTTGAAATGTTATGAATATGAATTGGTTCAATGGTGAAAGTGTTCCAGATATAGGCTGCGTGAATTGGTATTGAATTCTCCCGCTGTTGAATGAATTTAACGTCCATTCTATTGGTTGGTTTGGAAGAACGATTAGTAGTAGCTGATGATAATACTTTCGTAGAAAATATCAGTAGAGAGGAAAAACTAACAATACTGTGATGTGTTTGTGCAGATTGTTAAGTTGCTACTGGCAAACAGTGAAACTGATACGAAAGCAATTAACAGGACGGGGGAAACTGCCCTAGATACTGCTGAGAAGACTGGACAGCCTGAGGTTGCGGCCATTCTGCGAGATCACGGGGTTGAGAGAGCCAGAGCCACCAAACCTCATGTAGCGAACCCTGCTCGCGAATTGAAGCAAACTGTGAGTGATATAAAGCATGAAGTCCATTACCAGCTAGAACACACCCGCCAAACAAGAAGGCGAGTGCAAGGCATTGCAAAACATATCAGAAAGATGCAGGTTGAAGGTCTCAACAATGCAGTTAACTCCACCACTGTCGTGGCTGTCCTCATAGCCACAGTCGCGTTTGCAGCCATTTTCACTATTCCTGGCCAATATGTTGATAGCCAAGAAAAGGTGAAACCCGGCATGACACTTGGGCAGGCAAACATTGCTCGAAAAGCTGCATTTTTAATCTTCTTCATCTTCGATTCTGTCGCCCTCTTCATCTCTCTGGCGGTCGTGGTGGTGCAAACCTCGGTTGTAGTAATAGAAAGCAAGGCAAAGAAACAAATGATGGGGTACATTAACAAGTTGATGTGGTTGGCTTGTGTGCTTGTTTCGGTGGCATACTTGTCAATCTCATTTATTGTGATAGGTAGTCATCAGAAATGGCTGGCAGTTGGAGTTACAATAATTGGAGCAGTTATAATGGCTGCTACTTTGGGTACTATGTCTTATTGGGTAATTAAGCATCGGATTGAGGACTCGAACCTGAGGAGCATCCGGAAATCATCCATGGGCAGCAGGTCACGATCGTGGTCAGTGTCAGTGCTTTCAGATACTGATATCATGAACAATGAATACAAGAAAATGTACGCACTTTAAAGATTTACCCAACCAAGGCAGAACCTTTTTCAACATCCGGCATATAACGCGTATATTCCATTTTCGCTACCATAATTTAACTTGCTAAAATGTATATTCCATACAGAGTTTGTTCACAGGTTTTTGACTTCCAAAGAATTTTGGTTACTTATCACATCTTAGGTGATATGAATCAAGTCTACACTTCAATTCCTATGCATCGTTAAACAACACCAGAAGCAAATCCAATCGTAGAAATAGAAGTTACTCTTAATACTGTTGATGAGATTCATGTTCAATGGAGATCATTGTGATTCCATTAAAGTTCCTGAGGTGATTTGCAGCAAAATGGACTCACTGTTGTCTTTTTTCCACAATTGAGCAAAAAATTTGCCCCAATTCAGATGTTTGTTTCAGCCTACAAACTATTATGCTAAATCAAGAATTGAACTAGGAGACAACAAAGCATTGATGGCATGGACTTGGTGGCCCATTGAGCAGATAAATTTTTAAAGAAACAATCAACACAATTGAGCAATCTGACAACCCTTTTGGAGAAATCATGCATGGGGATTGCCTGTGTATTGGGGTACACACACAAATGGCAGAAATTACAATCATTGAAAAGTGCTTCCATCTGTGCCAAAGCTTTTAGAAACAAAAGGCAAAAAATCCAAGTGGAGCCTGTGCTTTCTAGGTACAATAAAAAGCTTGGGTGCATCCCACACACTCTGTACTCCTATTTGAGCAGCACCTCAGATTTTGAACTATAATTTTGTATAAAATTTGAGCCAGTTTGTGATGGACTTAGAAAAGGCCCAATTTGGCCCAAAATTCGTGGGTTGGTCTTTTTTTTGTTGGGCCAATTCCAGAGTGGACTTGTCTATACTGGGTTGGCAGTCAACCGAACTTTATCTTATTTTGTATGTAATCATATTAAGGGGGTGCATTCAATTTTGACTTTTAATGACTTTTACAGATTTTTTTTAAGTGATAGATTTTTATAGACTTTATCGACTTTTATTGACTTTTATAGAGTTTACAGAATTCTAACAAACTTTTATAGACTTTTATAAACTTTCATTTTAAAATATTTTTATTGACATTAATAGATTTTTATTGACTTTAGTAGAGTTAGAAAGAAATTCTATAAATGACTTTTATAGACTTTTATAGACTTTCATTTTAAAACAAGTGCATATTATATCAAAATTTGTTGGATGGTATATTAAAATCAAGTACATAATGTAAAAAAATATGATACATTCTTTAGATAAATAATGCATACCCGTTGATGACTTGATAACCAAAATAATAAGTTTTTAAAATAATTTAATTATTCATTAATATAATATCTTTAATCTAAAATAAAACAAATACCGCAATGAGAATTAAAACCTAAAAAACCCTAACAATTTCAAGTTTCATGAACCATATTTCTCCAAACCCAAATGATAAACAACGAGAAAAAAAATTCAATAAAAAGAAAACAATTAAGAAAAGAATAAAGTGAAATGAGAGATATATCCCTCTTTGTATTTATTATTTTTGTGGAATTGCACTAAATTTTGAGTAACAATAAGATATGATCTTTTGATTTTATTCTATCATGGTGATTTTTTTTTCTTTTTAATAAGCATGTATTTCGATGTCATATGGACATAAAATTCTTTACTTTTTTAATTTTGTTTTTCTTCTGTTACTAATTGTTTGCATAAGTTCATATTATTCTGATTACGCATGTCAATGATATATTGATTGTCTAAATTATATTTATTTTCTAACTCATTTATTGTAAATTTATTATATCAATTGTTGCATTCTCCTTACTATAATTTATAATAAAAAGCTTCAATGAGATTTTACAAAAAAAAAAAAAAAAAAACATAATTTGTATATCGAGTCCAACCAAGTCGATTCTTTTAAGAAAAACTATTACTATGTGGTCTAACAATTCGAAATTGAAATATTGTCAGGTCGAATGAGTGTCATTTTCTATCTAGGCTGTTTCTTGATCCTTATATTTTCAAATCACTTAAGTTAATTTGTTTTTAGACTAGCTGATAATAATAAACATATAAATTTAGGCAAATTGAAATATTGTCAGGTTGAATAAGTGTCATTTTCTATGTAAGCTGTTTCTTGATCCTTATATTTTCAAATCACTCAAGTTAATTTGTTTTTAGACTAGCTGATAATAAAAAACATATAAATTTAGGCAAATTGAGGTAAAAATAGTGGAGGAGAAGGAGATACGAATTAAAACTTTTTTCCTACGCATGTTTTCAATGCATCTAAATGGAATATAAACCAATGTGCAAATATTGATAACCACATTTAAACTTATGTCCTACCTACATTGTTAATTTTTTATTTAAAACAAAAAAATCAAAATCAACAAAAGAAGAGAGCAATATGAATAAGCTATAAGATCAAAATTAACAAATCAAGAACAACTATTTAAAAAAAAAAATAATAATATAAAAATAAGAAAAACGATTTGCCTACCTAGAACTTAAACCGTAGGGGGGTCTATAAAAATCTATCAAGGGGGTCTATAAAAATCTATCACTTAAAAAAAGTCTGTAAAAGTCATTAAAAGTCAAAATTGAATATACCCCTCGTAAGTTGTTACTTCTCAAATTGAAAGTCTACAAAAGTTTGTGGGGTGAATGGTGGAGAAATTGTGAGATTAAAGTATTTATAGTTTACAACAAAAGTCTACAAAAGTCTATATTTTTTATAAGTCCATAAAAGTTATGAACTTTTTGAATACCACCTAACTTTTTTATACTTCATAAAAGTCTATATTCAATACCCCATAACTTTTATGGACTTTAAAAAAGTCCATATTGAATACCTCAAAACTTTTGTAGACTTTTAAAAAGTATATAAAAATCCATATTAAATACTTATTGACTTATATAGAGTCTTTAAAAGTTCATATTGAATACACCTAAACTTTTAAAATATACATAAGTCATTAAAAGTTATTAAAAGTTGATATTGAATACACCCCCCTAAATTCGTTGTTTTCTTTAAACCTAACCTTTAGGCTTACGGAATTAATTGTCAAGCCCTGTCCACTCGACTATAGTACTTGGAATGCAGGCTAGGCCTTCAATTTATTTGACACCTCTAAGGCTCACTTGATTCAGTGGTTGGAGGAGCCTCACACGCTCCTTCAAGTCACTAAAGTTTAAAATATAAATGTGTATATATTTATCCCACTATTATATATAAAAACGTAATTAGTATAGATAGACATCTTCCGTATTAGGAGTAGAAGGTTCCCGTATTGGGAGTAGACGGTTCTCGCTATAGAAGTAGATGTTTAATCTCGGTAGGTTCCGATAGCCTTCTGGCCCGCAAGTTATAAGATATCAAAAGAGAAAAAAAAAAAAATATAGTTTAGGAGAGTGATCAATTATTATAATTTTTAATTTTTTTAATTTTTTTAATTTTTGTGGAAATATAAATAAAAGGTGGGTGCATTTATAAATAAGCAAATTGAAAAAAATGAAAAATAAAAAAATAGAAGCCACCTGACGTCCTGTTTTACCATTTTGTTTCACAATCAGAGTCACAGTTTTATAGTTTCCGTGATCGAAACGAAGAAAGAAACATGGACGAAGAATTGCTGGAGCTGCAGAGGCAATTCGAATTCGCACAAGAAGCGAAATCGAGCATACGATTATCGGACCGCAATGTCGTCGAATTGGTCCAAAAGCTTCAGGAGCTTCAAATCCTCGATTTCGACCTTCTCCACACCGTCTCTGGCAAAGAATACATCACTCCTGTACACTCTTCTTCTTCTTCTCTCTTTAATTTTCTGTTTGTTTCGCGAGAAAATTATACGAACGAGTAAAAAAATAAAAAAGAAACTAATTTAAATTGGCTGAGCCAAATAGCTGAAATTATTTGTTCATTTTAAAGTAGGTTTTATTATTTGGAAAGTAATATTGTTAGTTCATTCTCTTTCTCTATCGTGAATTTGTATTTATTTTTGTTTTTTTCATATGATATTTCTTCTTATGATTGTGATGATATCATATGATTTTAATCGTATCTACTTTGTACAACAGTTTCTTGTGATCGAACAGTGTAAAGATTAATAATTTTGAAGTAAAATATTTACTTGTGATATATAAGGATTAATTGGTACTTTTGTATAGTTGTTGCTTGGAATAATTCTGTGTGAAAATATAATATGGTATGGTAGGATCAACTGAGACATGAGATATTGACCGAGGTTAAGAAAAGAGGGCGTGTTTCTCTGATTGATCTTGCGGACATTACGGGTGTTGATTTGTACCATGTTGAGAAGCAAGCACAGCAGTTGGTTCCTGATGATTCAGAGCTCATGCTAATTCAAGGGGAAATAATATCTCAATCTTACTGGGACTCTGTCGCTGAAGAAATTAATGAGAGGCTTCAAGAGTGTAGTCAAATTGCTTTGGCAGAAATGGCTGCACAGTTACATGTTAGCTCTGAGTTGGTGTCATCCATGTTGGAGCCTCGTCTTGGGACAGTGGTAACGTATTTTCTTAGGTTCATGTTATTTTGGACTAACAAATGCAAAATTGTGATTTTTTTTTAATTTTTATTTTTTGTAGGTGAAAGGTAGGCTTGAAGGTGGGCAACTGTATACACCAGCATATGTGGAACGTATTCGTGCCATGGTTCGTGGTGCTGCTAGGGGTATCACAGTCCCAACAAATCTGTCTGCATTATGGAGCACTTTACAGAAGCTTTTGCAAGAGGTCGATGGAGCAACTGGTGTGGCTGTTGAAGGCTCATTTTTCCAATCCCAGTTCAATGGACTGCTCAAGGAAGGCGAGGTCCTTGGATCACTTCGTGCAGGAACTCATTGGACTCCAAGTGTAGGTGACATAATTTTGAAATCAATTCGATTGGTTGTCTGTAGGTTTACCCATGGAAAGATTTAGTTCTTATGGCCATTATACTACTTTTTGATTGTAATTAATTGCTTGATTGAGGTTTTAGATTTGAATATGAGAAGTAACTTTCACTCTGTATTGCAATTCAATTTAACCTTTTAAACTCTGCTTTACTTAAAATTATGGTTTTGCTTCTTTCTTGCTTCAGTATGCAGTTTAGGGCATGTTTGAATTTTCTTTAGAGTAGTATTTTTCAAGTTCCTAGAAACTTTTTGAGTGTACACTTGCATGTGGCGAAGCACAATAATTCTTTCTAGAAGAGGACGGAGAAGAAAGAATATAATAACCATTCTATTTTCTTTTGTATTTAGATCTGTCCTTGATATGCAATTTATGTTTTTGTATCTGCCATCTTTAATATCTCTAGCAGGAGGTTCTCACTATTTGCTCCCCAAATGCATGCCCATTATTTTTGTTCAAATTATTTTGATTGGGAGTTTCAAAGTGCTAGGTGACCTAGGGGTAGGAATAGGCAGAAGGGGAAGAGGATTCGGTTTTGATGTTCTTGTGAAGTGCATTAGTTAGCAACTGATATTAACATTGAGGGCAATTTTGTGACAGGTCTTTGCTATTGCTCAAAGGGATTGTGTGGATTCTTTCTTTTCACAGGTTTGGAGATTAGATTCCCCTGCTCTTTGTAACTTTTTGATGTTCAGCTGCATAGTTTTAAAATTTATATTGCATGTAAATTCAGTTCTGTGATTTAACAAATTTATGGGGTGCCTATGTTCAATTTTTTTTACCTTTCTTTCCATGTTTTACTAATCTATTCTGCTTTTTATTTATTTATTTATCTTTATGTTTCTCTTGGGAAAGAAATTCCCAAATGATTAGTATGTTATCTGTTTATTTCCTTTATTTGCTGCAGAATTCTTTCATCACCTATGATGCTCTGAACAAACTTGGAATCTCCCAGCCTGTTCAGTTCTTGCAGGTATTTATTGCTTTTATGGTGATGTAGCATTGCTGGAAATTGCAATGAACTTCTTTGAATAGGTTCTCTGGTATTTATCTAATTGAAATTGTTGCCATGCTCACCAATTTAGTCCAGATATCCGGAAGGTATGCCTTTAGTTACTTCATTTGTTCACCCCTCAATGATTGAGATGTTGGATACTGCTATTGAGGATGCTGTTGAGCGTGGTAGCTGGTAAAGCCTGACATAAAGTTTTACTTCTTTACTTTTCCTTAGGTTTCTCTTCTTTGGCTATAAATCAACATATCCATATAGTAGCACAGTTGAGCAAATTTTATATGAGCTTAAGCATTTCAGTTATTTTGTTTTATGCATTGCTGTTTTGTCGTATAATCTAATTGGATGGATCTATGTAGGATCGATTCTCTTTCTGTATTACCTTCATCCTTCGGACTCCAAGATGCATCTAAGATTTTGTCACTTTGTCCATCTGTTCAGTTGGCCCTCAAGGTTAAAATTAGTTACCGTATCAAAATTTACTTATGCATTTAATCTGGTTCTTTATTGATCATTAATTTTTTATGTTAAATTTCAGGATAATAAAGCGCTCATACTGGGTGAATCCTATGTATTTAGCAATGATTTTGTCAAGGTATACTTAAATGAAGAAGCTCATTTGTGTTTTTTGTTTTAGAAACTTAATGTTGTTCATGTAGCACCCAATTTCGCATTTTGATATTGAATGATGTGAGGAATGTGTGTGTGCATGTGTGCTTATCTTCTATTTTTTCAACATGCTAGCAATGCTCAAATGGACAATGTTAGCTTGTTGGGTTCATTTGTGGGCCTGTTTCTGTTGGCTGGTGTTATAAGTGAATAAACAAGAAGACAGTTATTATTATTTTTTTTCTGTGTTTATTAACTTGTAATGCCAAACCACCTAGGTTTATAGCACTTTAAGCAAAATACAGTAACTTTGAAGAAAATTAATAGAACTTTTACTAGTTGCTTAATTTTATGGAAAAAAATCAGAAGAATGATGTGACATGCAGGTGGTCTATGGAAGCAATGTTGATTTCCTAAGCTTTTTGGATCCCTTTCTTCTCATTATATCTGTAAATCGCCTTTGTTTTCCCTAGTTTTGTGTTGTCTTCATTGTACATGAAAAACTCAAAAAAACTTAAAAAGCACGTCATACCGTCTCTTGCCTTTTGTGTCTATTTGTGTCTGCCGATATTCACTAAAAAAGAGTCTGGTATCATTTCTTTTGAACTTTACCGTAGTTTTATATTCTCTTTTTTAACTCTTTGAAGAGCCAGCTACCATGAAAACCCAGGTCGGTCGGTCCTCCATTCATCCGACCGGAGGTGTGGATAACGAGGCCATCTTCACATCCTCCAGTATATTGTTATGGAAATTATGGATTTGGATTCTTAGTATTTTGATGGAGCCCAGTCTGACCTATTCTCTATCCGTTTAGTCTGTCATTGAAATTCTGATGGCTTCACCCTTTTGTCTCCTCAATGATTAGGATGTTTATGATCGTGTGGAAAAAGAGATGGAAGCTTTTAGTCTCTCAGGGTCCTCAGATAGTATACCGAGTGTTGATTTACTCTTGGTCAAGGAAGCCAAAGTTGGACATGATTCAAGCAGGTCTACTGAATCAAATGAAACTGGTAGTGAAAGTGCTCACAAAAATGCTATGGAGAAAGGATCAAAGAAGAAAAAGGGGAAATCTGCTGGCAATGCAAAATCAGCTGCAGCTGAGAGTGCTGCAGATGACCAGGAATACATTCCTATAAAATCTAAGAAAAACCAGAGGAGAGGCAAGGATACATCTTCTCACCAAATCTCAGATTCCAAACCAGGAGCTAAGAAAGACTCAGCTAAAGGGCAAGAGGACAATCTTAGAGTTCCTTCAGAAGAGTGGGTGATGCAAAAGATTATGATGCTCAATCCTGATTTTGAAGAACAAGGTTTGTTATTTATTTTTTATGTTTTGTTATTTGTTCAGCCAATCGGGTGTCAGTCCTTATAAGCAGTTTTGATCAATGAATTATTCTGATTTGGTAGGTATTGATGACCCCCAAGCAATTCTTAGGCCTTTAGCACACTATATGAGACCTAGGCTAATCAACTGTCTCAAGGAGAGAAAAAAGGCGTTGTTTACAGACAATGCAGAGAGAATGAAATGCCTGCTTGATAATTTGCAAAAGAAAGTTGATGAGGTTAAACTATGAAGTTTATTTTCTTTGCATTTGGTATTTGGCTCTGTTAATGTGTTTTTTTTTTTGTATGTTAATTTTAATGTTTACTGTATCTTTTTTCCCTTTTGGCAGTCTTTCTTAAATATGCAGTTGTACGAAAAAGCATTAAATTTGTTCGAAGATGACCAATCAACTTCAGTTAGTTCTTCCTACATTCAATTGATATATTCTGTGACTACAATGGTGATGAAAGTGGGTAAAAGAGGTTTCTCTTTGATTTACAGGTTATATTGCATAGGCACTTGTTGAGAACAACAGCTGCTGCTATTGTGGATAACCTCTTTTTTAACTTGGTAGTTCTGATGCACTGTTCTTCTTTCTAGTTCGAGTTTGTTGTTGGCTTACAGGTTAAGATATATGATGATTTGAAGTTGGACCTAATACTGGGAATTTTTTTCTATGTAGGATATGCACAACAAATTAAAGAATGGTATTGAAGTCGATGAATCACAAAACACAGAATCTATTTCACTAAGTTCGGGAGAAAGAACTGTTCTTGTATGAAATACACTTCCCAATCCATCCTTGATATATACAAAAGTGATGATGATTTAAAAAGGTCTCAGCGGTGATCAAATCTTTTCTTACGATCCCTTGTGCTTGTGCAGGCCAAGAGTTTTCCAGGATTACTTTCAAAGAAGGCTCTTGCTGTAGTTGAAGCTTTGGAAGGGAAGGTTAGTAGCTTTTTCAGAAGCACAATGTCTTCATCGTTGAGAATTCTAGTCAAAGAAATAGTTGTTCTTAAAAACTTTGCTAAGACTTCAAGCTCTGAAATTTTCCCTGTGACAGCAAGTGGAAACATTCATGACCAATCTGAGAGAGATGGTGGAGGAAAGGTAGTATGCAATTTTTGAATTATTTTGTGGCTTTCATGTGAACCTTGTATCTTTATGTGATACTTAGCTTTTGCATTGTGGATTCCATTTTTCCAGTGGGTTACACTTGAAAAAGCTTGATAAGAAATTGGAGAGAACTCTCTTGCATTCATATCGCAAGGTGACATTCCTATGTCTAGTCTATTGTGTTCTTGAAATACATTTGACTTGTAATTTATGAAGTATGAAAAATTTATTCAATCTTTAATGTGTTGATGAAACTGGTCTTGCCATTACTTGCCGTGTTGGTGCATAATTTATTGTTGATAATAGGAACTACTATATATGACTCTGCATGAGATTAATTTCAGCTTTTGCTAGTCCATTGTGCTCTGGGTATCCCGGAAATAAAAAGTTAGCCCCTTGTGTGATAAATCTTGTTTTTTGTTATTTTAGAATAATTTTCATGGTCTTTGTTTCCTATAAGACTGAGGTATGGATTGACATGATAGAGAAACAATTCTTTTCTTTGTATTTGATGAGTAAATAGATGGTTGGACAAGTCAGGTTCAATTTATGACCTATTTCACTTGTCTTATCCCTCTCTTATCATTTAATTGTTAGGATTTGACATCTCAAGTGTCTGCTGAAACTGACCCGATTGCTCTTCTGCCGAAAGTTGTGTCCCTATTTTATATACAGGTGAGTTAATACAAATTCAATTGTTTGTATTTTACATATTCGTATGTATCTTCTTTTGTTTGGTGCAATTTTGAGCACTAGTTTCCTGTTTGCAGATTCATAATAAAGCTCTTCAAGCCCCTGGAAGAGCCATTTCAGTTGCTGTTTCTCGATTGAAGGTCGGACTGTACTTAATTGTTATTTGAAGTGAAAAACATGTTTTTGCCGACATTCATATTCTACTTTTCTCTTAGGCGGCAAGAACCCATAGTTTTCTCTCTCTATCACTCTTAATTTAGGCATGCCTGGCAGTACGTGAAGTAGTTTGTATGATTTATTCTCTCTATATGGTTGTTTTTGTTTTCAATCTGTATTCTGAGCTTGTGTACCAATATCCAGGATAAACTAGATGATTCAGCATATAAGATTTTGACAGATTACCAAATGGCAACAGTGACCCTTTTAGCACTTATGTCAGCAGCAACTGGAGATGTGAGTAAACTCTCTGCTACATTCTTGATTTAGCTAACACGATGACCGGCATTGTTATCTTTTTTTTTTTTTTTTTTTTTTTTCATTTTCAGGCTCATGTAAATATTAACCGTTATTTTAGTCATATTTTAGAAACTGCCAAGTGAATAGGAAACATCTTATAAGCCTTTAGTCCTGTTTGATCAGGAGTTGATGAATATAATCTAGGAAGATTATGTATGGCTTTTTTTTTTTTTTTTTAATGCTACTAGAATAATATTGGTCTGTTACTGATCAATATATGTATTTTTTGTCTTGGTCAGGAACAAGATTGTTCATCTGATAGAATTTTGAGTAAAAGAGAGCTTCTGGAGAACCTAATGCCGGCACTGAAAGGCCTTGTTCTGGGCACCACACAATCTCGAGTTTGAGTCAAAGTCAAATCTTCAAATTGCCTAAAATGACAAACGAAGAAAACTCCTCTAGGGAAGTCTAGCCATATCATATTCTTCTCGATGTTTATAGCCTGTAACTCATCTTTTATAATCTAGGAAGATGAACTAGATATCGTCAAAGACGGAGAATTTTACGAACTATAAATTTCCGTTTTTGCTTCAACTTGCTTTGTAGTATAGAATAATGGTACACGGTTGATAAAAAATTAGAAATTTGATGGATGAAATGAATTTTACATCAAACTTTGTTGCATATTATAATCTAAGTCTTTAATCTTTTCATTATTTTTTCACGGTAATGTGATCCATACAAAAACTATCCTTTGTATCGTATTGGAAGTGTCCTTTTTTGCTCTAATTAATACAAACTCTATTTTTGAAAATGCTTGACCTCGCATTTCATCAGCCATGCAAAGGATCATGTTAAAAGATGAAAGAAATTGAACAACCTCGGGTTTAGGTTAAACATCGCCCGACTGAACTGGATTTGTGAAAATAGTCTATCGAAGGGTGGATTGCGGGTATGGTGCCCATTTTGAAGATGGATCTTTTATGGTTAAACTTGGGTTTCGGTTACAAATGGTGCCATTTGGAAGATGAACCTTTTAGAGTGCATTAGGTATGTCGTACTGGATTGAATTTGTATTGTATTAAATTAGATTAGATTAATACAAGGTCACTTGTCTTGGTGGTTGGAGGCCTGAAAATCCTCCAAGTTACCAAGGTTCAAATCCTTGTGTGTACATGTAAATATATTTTCCTACTATTGCCCATAAAAATATAATTGTGTGGGTAGACCTTTTCCCCGTGCTGGGAATAGACCCCTCCCGTTGTTAGGGAGTAGTTTTCCGGGCCGTTGGTCTCGGTAGTTATCATCTCCCGTTACTAGGAATAGTTTTCTGGGCCATACTTGTATGATTTAAATCTCAGTTGGTCTCGGTAGTCCTTTGACCAGTAAATATGTTAAATTTAAAAAAAAAAAAGATTAGATTAGATTAGAAAGAATATAATAATAAAATTTAAAATTAAATATAAAATATTTTAACAAAATATAATTATTTTAAATGACTTTTAGATAATACATTAATATTTTAAAGAAGAGAGAGAAGAAGAGAGAATTAATCCACCCATAACTCATGGTGAGGATGGGTTTCACAAATCCCACAAGCAAGGGTTTTGAAAGTTACTGTTCATATTGGAAGAAAGCCAATACGGTTGGCACCAAATATGAGATTCAAATTTTGAGTCCATGTTATCTCCAATCTTTTACCATAACCAGTCATCCAAAAATACCCTTATAGTTAAACCCGGGTTCGATTACAAACTGAAGCAACGTTTGAAATAGGACTTTTTATGGTTAAACCTGGATTTCGATTTAGGGTTGTCAAAATCCCCATGGGCCCCTGCCCCCTTGGGGCCATTCTCATTTGGAGGAAAATAGCGGTGAATGTAACATCCCTAATTTCGCATAAATATGAAAAGTATAGTTTAACTAATATGGAGTATGTGAATGTGATATTTATGATTTGAAAGGGTGAAAAATGTAATTAAATGTGGACTAATTGGAACGGTCAAAAACAATTCGTGAAGAGGAGGGAGAAAAATTGGACAGTGAGCACCGCGACCAGAGCTAGCGGTAGCTGCTTGCGATAAAGGTGACAAAATTCCACCAGTGAGTATCGCGACCTAGCGACGCGACGACCGCTAGCGATACGTGGTCGCGATGGCCCAAAATAATAAAAAAAAATAGAGCACTGAGTGATTGAAGCGGTGCCACTTCAAATAGAAAACAAAACTAGAACGTGAGCAGAAGCTCACAAGCAGAGCAAAGAATTGAGAGCTCGAAGAAAAGAGAAAAGAGGAGAGAGAAATGAAAGAAGAGAAAGAAGAAGAAGAAGAAGAAAAGAGAAGGAAAAGAGGAAAAGGAAAGGGTATCCAAGTTCAGTGTACACTAGTTTTCGAATTTTTAGTTTTCCAGAATATTTCGAATTGATTGAGTTTTATTAATATTAAGTTATTTGAATTATATTGATTATAGTTTATAGTTTGAAATTGATTTTGGAATGATTTGAATTATGTATTCTTAAAATATAATTTATATATGAAATATTGATTGTAAATAATATTATGAATTGATTTTAATACGTTTTGATTTTAATATTGTTATCAGAAATATAGTTGAAGGTGATTTTGATTATATAATATTTGTGAAATGTATCGAAAAATGATTTTAGGGCATATTGATTTAATATTGGTTTGTGAAATATATTCGAATATGATTTTGAATTGATTTGATGTGAATATTGGTTTCAGAAATATATTTGAATATATTTTTGAATTGATTTGATGTGATTATTGATTTGAGAAATATACTTGTATATGATTTTGTATATTTCTTTTATATGATTATTAATGAAATTTGGATTTCAAAAATATATTTATTGATTTGAAATATTTGAAAGTTAAATTTGAATATAAGAAAATGATTTGTGAAATTGTATTTCGGAACTGAAATTTCAATATTGAATCGGAATGATTTGAAATCTGAATGTGATGATTTTAAAAGAAATGAAAACAGTTGACATTGGATTTGAGAAAACGTTTTGCGAAATGGCTCTGATGTGTATAAACATAGATATGGACATATGAGGTTGACATGTCAATTGGGTTTTTCTGAACAGTACTGTACCGATATACTCTGATGCACCACTCTATAGATAGTGTAGGCCCCACGTGCCGGTCCTAGGGTAGGGAGCTTTGATCTGAATGTACCACCCTTTAGATAGTACAGGCCCTAAGTGCCGGTCTTAGGGTTGAAAATCTGATATGAGACATTTACAGCGGGTAACCCCGTTGGTGTCCAACTCTGATCTGTTGTTCGGCGGGTAGCCCCGTTGATGTCCGATGCCGAACAACCCGTAATCCAGTCCGAAAAATTATGTTATTTATGTTAGGAGCCCAGTATGAAAACTGATTTGTTATATGAAAGCATTTGAGAAATTATGAAGATTTTGTTTGTTGATTGATTTTGAATACTGTATTTGTTGAGTATATGATTTGATTTGTCATGAGCCCCATATATGATTTATATATATGTTATTTATATTTTTGATAAATAGATAAAATTATTTGATCTAATATATTTAGATATACAATTTTGTGTACACCCACTAAGCAATCTGCTTAGCGTGTTGAGTTTTCTCACACGTAGGTAAAAGAGGTTCCAAGGGAGACAAAGACAAAGAAGAGTAGAGACTGCAGGAGCAGAGTCCAGAGTCACATCGTTTCTATATATATTTGGTAGTCATTTTGTAATAAGTATATATGTTTTAATACAACATGCATATACAGAAAAATGTTTGTACATACAAGAAGAAATTCCGCTGTGTAAATATTTGATTATATGTTTATGTTATTTGAATATTTATAAATTATACTATGATAAATTGATTTGGCAAGTCGCACTAAATTTGGAAGGGTGCGCAAAAGTGATTTGAGAATTTAGAAGTGTTGATTTTTATGAATTTTAATTGTAAACAGGTTTTGGAAAGTCAGAAAAATAGAGAAAACTCTGACAAGATTTTCGAAAATTTATCTGGACCATTTTAAAATGTTTTTAATATCGTTTTAAAGTATGGTTATATAAAAGTAAAATAGAGATTTCGGTATATAGTAGCGCTCTCTGATTCGGTCCGAGCGATTTGGGTCAGGGGGTGTTACAGTGAAAGATGGAGATAGGGATGAGAATAGGTGAATTTCATCCCTAAAATCTAAAAGGAGGCGGGGAAAGGTTCCCACATCCCCGTTTCACCCGCCCCAAATTATTATTAATTTATTTTTATGGATTAATATTTATTTTGTGGAATTAACATGTTGGTGGGTTTATTTTGTAGATGATGAATTATTATATATTCTTTTATTTATTTGTAATTATTTGTTTACTTTCCAGTCAAACGATGTTAAATAGAGGATAGAGAACTGGGGGAAATGGGGGAAGCATAAGAATGAGGTCAAATGAGGTCCAACAGGGGAATTGGATGAGGGCGGGGTTACCAATCTCCCCCAGGTGGGTCACTAGTGTCATCATATGGCTATGCATTTCACTTCCAACCGAATACCCAGCAAACCACCTCTTCTTTTCTTTATCTTTCACAAGGTGGGATCTTAAAGGGATTTCAAGGGAAAGGAAGCATTTAGTGATAATTGGGCTTGGCTTGGAGCGTGGAATTTCATTCGTGAAACCTTCCCCCAAGGTTTCACGAAACGGAAAAATTAGGCAAAAATTAATAGTCATATATTTCAATACATAATTCTATTTATCACAAACAATTTTGTACAGAATTACTATAAATATTTTATTCTATGTATTTATCGAATTTGAGGAATTTTCGAAACGGTCGAAAAATTAATAAGCTTTATAGTAATTAGTAAAGTAAATTTGAAAGAAAATTAAGAGTTGCATATTTAAAGGCAAAATTCGATTTCATGAGGCGGACGCAAAATTAAAATTTTTTATGGTGGTTAAGGGAAACTTGGGTAAAAATTAATAGTCACATATTTCAATGCAGAATTTGATTTCTCACAAACGTTTTTGCAAGGAACAAATAGAAATACTCTATTCTATCTATGTGTCAAATTTTGGGGTCATTCCGAGACTGTCGCAAAATTAACAATATTTTTAGTGGTTAGTAAGGGAAATGTGAGAAAAAATTAATAGTCGCATATTTAAATACATAATACGATTTCTTATGAAAATCTTTTGCACGGAACTATAAAAAATATTATGCCCTATCTTTGTATTAAATTTGAGGTTATTCCGGTATGGTCGCAAAATTAACAATTTTTATAGTGATTAGTAAGGGAAACTTGAGAAAAAAATTAATATTTGCATATTTCAAACAGAATTCGGTTTCTCATAAACCTTTTTGCCTAAACTATTAGAAATACTCGATTATATCTATATATCAAATTTGGAGTCATTCTGAGACGGTTGCAAAATTAATTTTTTTATAGTGATTAAAGGAAACTTGAGCAAAAATTTATAGTAGTATATTTCAAGGTTGAATTTGATTCCTCAAAACTTTTTTTTACAATGAACTACTAGAAATACTCTACTATATCTATATATCAAATTTAAAGTCCTTCCAAGAAGGTCGCAAAATTTATAATTTTTATAGTTAGTAAGGGAAACATGGGCAAAAATTAATAATAGCATATTTCAATACATAATTCTATTTTTCATAAACTATTTGGTACGAAACTACTAGAAATACTCTATTCTATCTACGTATCAAATTTGTGGTTATTCAGATATGGTCACAAAATTAACCCTTTTTATAGTGGTTAGAGGTAAAAATTAAGTCACTTATTTAAATGCAGAATGCGATTTTTCATGAAAATATATTGTACGAAACTACTAGAAATACTATATTCTATCTAGGTATCAAAGTTGGTGTCATTTCGAGATTGTCGCAAAATTAATGATTTTTAGGGCGAATTGCACTAAATTACCCTGCGTTTATGCATAATTACACGTATAATGCTAATTTACCATTTATTATGCTCAAATACCCTTGACCATGTTGACTTCGTTAAAATTAACTGTTGACCAACCATTTTATTAAAAATGACATAAATACTCTTATTGATAAATATTAAAATATAACATTAAAAATAATAATTAATAAAAAATAATAATAATAAAATAATAATTAAAAAATACTTAGATCTTTTTTTTTTTTTGAAAAAACAATTAAAAAAGCTCAGATCTGGAATGGAAAAAATTTCCAAATCAGGATTCCTTAACAGTTAAAAAAACAAATAAAAACAAAAATAAAAACTCAATTCCATTGTAGATGGAGGAATACTCAAATCTTTTTTTTTTTGAAAAAAAATTTAAAAAATTAAAAAAAAAAATACTCAGATCTGGAATTGGAAAAAATTTTCAGATTGGATTCCATAAGAGTTAAAAAAAAAAAAAAAACCTCAACTCCATCGCAAATGGAGTGTCTCTATATGCGATGGAGAAGACTATCTATCTTTTCCATCGCGGCGATGGAGCGGTGGCTTCATCGCTTGTGGAGCGGCCGCTCCATCTGCGCGATGGTGCACCGCTCCATCACGTAGATGTAGCACCACTCTACCTGCACATGGAGCGGCGCTCCATCTGCAGGTGGAGCGGCACTCCCTTGTCGGTGGAGCACTGCTCCAGCTGCAGGTGGAGCGGATCTGCTCCACCTTGTACTTTCTATTTTTTTTTTTGGTGATGTGGTGTTTGATTATTGGGTGAATGGTTGATGGATTAATTGTTAAAGTTGGATAAGTGGTGGTGATGAATATGAAAAGTTGAATAAAGGAGATGGTGAATTTTGAGGAAGATGATGATGGTGGAAATGGATTGGTGATGATGGTAGAGATGGTGCAAATGGTGAATGAAGGTTTTTTTTATAATTATTATTATTATTTTTATTAATTACTATTTTTAATATTATATTTTAATATTTACCAATAAGGGTATTTATGTTATTTTTAAAAAAATGGTTGGTCAACAGTTAATTTTAACGAAGTCAACATAGTCAAGGGTTTAAATATAATAAACACGGTAAACTGGCATTATGCATGTAATTATGCATAAACTCAGAGTAGTTTAGTGCAATTCGCCCTGATTTTTATAGTGAATAGTAAGGGAAACTTGGTAAAAATTAATAATCTAATATTTCAATGCAGAATTCTATTTAACGTTTTTGCACGGAACTACTGGAAATATTCTATTATATTTATGTATCAAATTTGTGGTCATTTCGAGACAGTCAGAAAATAAACAATTTTTATAGTGATTGTTAATAAAGGAAACATGGGCAAAAAAATTAATAGTTACATATTTCAATGTAGAACTCGATTTCTCAATAACTTTTTTTTACGTAACTAATGGAAATATTATGTTCTATCTATGTATAAAATTTGGGAAATTTGCAGAATGTGATTTCTTATAAAATTTTGTTGCACAAAACTACTAAAAATACTCTATTATACTTATGTATCAAATTTGAAGTCGTTCAGAGACAGTCGAAAAATTAACAATTTTTATAGAGAAAACGTTAGGAAAATGGTCAAAAATTCAGAGTTGCATATTTCAATGCAGAATACAATTTTTCGTAAACCTTTTCACACAAAATTATTAGAAACTCTATTTTACTTATGTATCAAATTTGCGGTCATTTGGGGACAGTAAAAAATTAATAATTTTTATAGGAGTTAATAAGAGAAATTTGGTAAAAATTTAGAGTCGCTTATTTCAATGCTGAATACGATTTCTCATAAAATCTTTTACACAAAACTATTACAAATAATACTCTATTGTATCTATGTACCAAAGTTGGGGTCATTCGGAGAAGGTCAAAAAATTAGCGAGAGAAATTTGGTAAAAAATTCATAGTCAAGTATTTAAATGCAAAATACGATTCTCATAAATTTTTTTATGCAAAATTATTAAAAATACTCTATTCTACCTATGTATAAAATTTGAGGTCATTCGGAGACGGTTGAAAAATTAACAATTTTTATAGGGGGTTAATAAGGGAAATTTGTCAAAAATTGAATTGCATATTACAATGCAAAATGCGATTTCTCATATTTTTTTTTTGCACAAAACTATTAGAAATAATTTATTCTACCTATGTATCAAATTTGGGGTCATTCAGAGACGGTCGAAAAATCAAAAATTGAGAGTCGGATATTTCAACACAGAGCGAATTCTCATAATTTGTTTTGTACAAAACTATTAGAAATACTATATTCTACTGTTCTACCTATGTATTATATCTGGGATTATTTGGAGATGGTCGAAAAATTAATAATTTTTTATAGAGGTAAGTGGTAAGGGAAATTTGGTCTAAAATTTAAGATTGCATATTTCAATGCAGAATACGATTTCTCATAAAAATTTTAGTACAAAACTACTAGAAACACTCTATTCTACCTATGAATAAAATTTGGGGTCATTCGGGGATGGTAAAAAATTAACAATTTTTATAGGGGGTTAGTAAGGAAAATTTGGTCAAAAATTGAGAGTCGAATATTTCAACGTAGAATGGAATTTCTCACAATGTTTTTTTTACACAAAACTATTAGATATACTCTATTCTACATATGTATATATTTGAGGTCATTCAAAGACGGTCGAAAAATTAACAATTTTTATAGAAGACTAGTAAGGGAAATTTGACAAAAATTTAGAGTGGTATATTTCAATGTAGAATACAATTTTTCATAAAATTTCTTACACAAAGCTATTAAAAATACTCTATTCTACTTGTGTATAAAATTTGGGGTCATTCGGAGACGATCGAAAAATTAAAATTTTTATAAGTGGTTAGTAAGGGAAAGTTGGTTTAAAACTGAGAGTCAGATATTTCAATGCAGGATGAGATTTCTCATAAATGTTTTTATACAAAACTATTAAATATACTCTATTCTACTATGTATATATTTGAGGCCATTCAAATACAGTTGAAAAATTAACAAATTTTATAGAGTAGTAAGAGAAATTTGGCAAAAATTTAGAGTCGCATATTTTAATATAGAATACACGATTTCTCATAAAATTTCTCGCACAAAACTATTAGAAATACTCTATTCTTCTTATGTATTAAATTTAGGGTCATTCGGAGACGATCGAAAAATTAACAATTTTTATAAGTATTAGTAACGGAAATTGGTAAAAAATTTAGAGCCGCATATTTCAAATTAGAATGTTATTTCTCATAATATTTTTTAAACAAAACTACTAAAAATACTCTATTCTACATATGTATAAAATTTGGTATTATTCGGAGACGATAAAAAAAATAACAATTTTTATAGGGGATTAATATAGGAAATTGGTCAAAAATTTCAATACAAGATACGATATCTCATAAACAATTTTAAAGAAACTATTAAAAATACTCTATTTTACCTATGCATCAAATTTCGGGTCATTTGGAGACGGTTGAAAACTTAACAATTTTTATAGGGGAAATTTGGTTAAAAATTTAGGGTTGCATATTTTAATCTAGAATACGATTTCTCATAAATTTTTTAGTACAAACTACTAGAAATACTTTATTCTACCTATGTATAAAATTTAGAGTAATTCGGAGATGGTAAAAAAGTCAACAATTTTTATAGAGGTTTAGTAAGGAAAATTTGGTCAAAAATTAAGAGTCAGATATTTCAATGTAGAATGCGATTTCTCATAAAAAGTTTTACACGAAACTATTAAATATATTCTGTTTTGCCTATGTATCATATTTGGCCATTTTTGGTCACTCAGAGATAGTCGAAAGATTAATAATTTTTATAGAAATTAGTAAGGGAACTTTGACAAAAATTTAGAGTCTCATATTTCACTTCAGAATACGATTACTCATAAAAGTTTTTTGCACAAAAGTATTAGAAATACTCTATTCTATTTATGTATCAAATTTGGGGTCATTCGGAGACAGTCGAAAGATTAACAATTTTTATAGCTGTTAGTCAAAGAAACTTATCAAAAATTCAGAGCCACATATTTTAACGTAGAATGTGATTGCTCATAATATTTTTTGCACAAAACTACTAAAAATAATCTATTCTACCTATATATAAAATTTGGGGTCATTCGGAGAAGGTCGAAAAATTAACAATTTTTATAGAGGGCTAATAAAGGAAATTTGGTCAAAAATTGAGAGTCAGATATTTTAGTGTAGAGAATGCGATGATTTCTTCTTCTTCTTCTTCTTCAATTTCCCAATTTTTCTTCTATTTCCCATTTTTTTTTTCTATTCCCAGATTTTTTTTCCATTTCCAATTTTTTTATTGATTTTTTTTCTTCTTCTTCCATTTCCAGAAAGAAGAAAAAGCATGAGGAAAAAAAAAATCTAAAAATAAAAAAATTGAGTTGATGGTATTTGGATAGTAGTTGGATTGATGATGAATTAAAAATTGAAAAAAAAAATTCTCATTTTCAGATTTGGGTGGTGGAGAGAAGAAGAAGAAGGAAAAAAAAAAAAATCTGGAAATAAAAAAGTTGTGTTGATAGTATTTGGGTGGTTGTTGGGTTGATGATGAATAAAAAATTGAAAAAAGTTGAGAGAAAAATGTAATCTCAATATTTTATTATTATTTTTCCTTATAAAAAGTGATATGTCATCAGACATGTCATTTCACCGAGATAATCATCTTTAACAAGCAAAAAGACTACTTTACCCTTATCACATGGACCTAACGTTAACTTCACTATGAGTCAACGGTTAGGTCAACGAAATCGAGGGGAGGTTTGTGCAATAAACGGAAAACTTGCCAGCGAGTGTAATAATGCCATTCATTAGGGGATGTTAGTGCAATTAACTCTTTCTATTAACATTTAAATTAAAAATACTGTTTTACCCTTTAATTTTTTAAAATAATAATTAAATATTTTCAAACCAATAAAAAACAAATCTTTATTAAAACATTTTTTTAAAAAATCTTTAAAAAATTCACTCTCTCTTCACTCTTAAAATTTTATTATTCATCATCATCTTTACCATAAAAATCTCTATTCTCCTCCATCATCATCATCTACAAGGAGTCAACAACTCAAACACAATCACCACCATTTCTTTCTATCAAATTTATTTTTCCAATTTTTTTTATTATCATCAATTCAAGCACAACCCAAATTCCACAACTCAAATACCACCAAAACACCGCCCAAGCAAATGCTAGCACCCTAATTTTTATAACTTTTCTTCAATTTTTTTTTCATCAACCACTCAAAACACAAACTTACCACCCAAACAAATCCTAGCACTGAACCTTTATTTTTTTTCTTTAAAATGTTTTCAGCAACCACTCAAACACAAACTCCATAAGCCAAACCAACACCTAAACAAACACACTACCACTTAATTAAATTTTTTTTATCAACCACTCAAAACACCCAAATAGCACCTAAAATCTACTCAACCACCACCGATCAATCTCCTCTGCTGTGCTGACCTCAAGCGTCCAACACCACCCCAAACCACTATCTAAACAAGAAGAGAGAGGCGAGGAGAAATAAAAGATACGGGGAGGAGAATAGAAGATAGAGAGGGGGAAGAGTTGGAGAGTTAGAGAGATAAAAATGTTAAGAAAGTGAGAGAGAGAGAGAGAGAGATGGAAACAAATCGGGCGGGAAGAGGAGAGAGAGAGGGAGAGAGAAAAAAAAAAGAAGAAAATGGGTGGGTGAGAGAAAAATAAAAGTTTATATTTTTTAATTTGTTTTTGAATTATTTTTTTTATTTTATATGGTTTTTCAAAATTTAAAACTGTTTATTAATTTTAATTTACTATTATGCCCTTAAAGATGTGATGGGCAGCTGATAATTTTAAACGGAATCTTAATGGGAGGGTGTAATTTGAAAATTTATATAAATTAGAGGGTGTGAAAGAGAGAAAAATAAAATTAGAAGGTGAAAAATAGAGAATACTCTAAACCATAGAGTGAGAATGTTAATAACCCAATTTTATATTTGTTAATAAGAGAAATTGGTTAAAAATTCAGAGCTGTATATAGAATGCATAAAAATAGCTTTTAATCTAAAAACTTGAAATATATACATAAAAATATATTTCTTTAACTAAATTTTATGTATAAATATTTTCTCAGTTGAATACAAACTCAAAAATTCTGAAATATAAAACACTTTAATTTAAATATATCACTGAAGCAATCAATTCTATTTTGAATTTAAAGCACATATAAATAAACAATGTATATATATATTAAGTCATAAATAATTAAATTAAATCCAAGTACATTAAAGTATATTTCAACTAAAACTATAATTTTGTTTAAAATAGTTTAACACTCACTGGTTTCTGGTTTTCTTTAGGCTTGGTGTTCTGGTTCCTTCGTCTCAATACATTTCTTGACTTTCCATAACGATTCTTTTTCTCCTATACTACGGAGATTTCTTCCTAAAGTAATATATATTTTCAAATAATTCATTAATATCAATACAACCACTAATATAAAACTCAATTAACACGTCTAACACTTTATTCTTAAATTTCTTCTATTCTCATAAAATCAATTATATTTAATTTACTGAAAATCATGTCTCTGCGATTGTATATTCCTTAAATAAATCAATTTCTCTTAAATTGAATCTCATTCAACACAATCTAATATACTTTCTTAAATTTCTATGCACCAATTTGTATCAAAATTATACAATTACATTTTCTAATACTTAATTACCCATAAATTAAAATCTCTACACGATCAACATTCGATTTCTACACAATTTCTCAGACTAATCTTCATTAATTTCACATAAATAAACTTCTTTCACTTAACAAAATCAAATTCAACTTCAAAATCATTCCAAATACAACATCACACACAAATTCATAATACAAGTTACTATTTCGATAATCATTTTGATTTCTTACTTAACGATTCTAAATTCAAGCCATCAATTAACTCAAAAACACTCAAATTACTCAATTAATAACTCAATTTAACAATTCAAATTCAAAATCATCAAATCCTCAATTCTTTACTTACTAATTTTCTTGATTTTCATTCTAATCAACTCCAATTAAATTAATTTCAATTAAAAACATCATCAAATTCAATAACCTCTACAATCAACAAAATCCATTATCAAAATCATCACCCAAACATCCAATTTCACTATATATTCAACAATCAATTTCAAACACCAATCAAAATTTAATCAATTTCTAAAATCAATTCAATTTCTTTTTATACTCCACAATCAAAACTCCAACACAATTTAATTTCATCAAATTCAAAACAAGTAAACTTCATTAAACTTATAAATCACTTACCCAAATTCCTCTTGCTATTTTTCTTCTTCTGGACCAAAATTCTTCCCCTTCTTTTTTTTTTTTTTTTTTTCTTTTCTTTTCTTTCTCCATCTCTGCTCTGTTTCTTCCTTCACCAGCTGCTCTCTCTCTCTCTCTATATCCTTCTTCTCTTCTCTCAGCTGACAGCCCTCTCTCCTTTCTGTTTCTCTTCCTTTCCTCTTCCTTCCTTCGGCTGCAGCTCTCTCCCTTCTCCTTCTTCCCTTCTTCTTTTTCTGCCGCTGCTCTGCTCTGTTTCTTCAGCTATTTTTGCTCTTCTTCTTCCTCTCCTCCTCTTCTTCTCTCCTTTAGCGGGTCTGTCCTTCTTCTTCCTCTCCTCTTCTTCTTCGGTCGGAGCTCCTCTCTTCCCTCTCTCTTTTTCTTCTTTCTTTTCTTTTCTTTCTCCACCGCCTCTATCTTCCTTTGTTTCTATTTTCATTTTTTTCTGGTTTCTTTCTTTATTTGCTGATTACATTTTATATATATATATATATTATATTATTTTATTTTATATTACTTATCTCTAATTACAATTTGCCCCTTTTCATTTTAAAATCATAATGTAACCACAAATTGAAAACTAATTGCATATACTTATCCAATGACACTTTAATTGTCAATTTAATCCATAACAATCCCTTAATTCTTTTCCACAAAAAATTATTTCAATTTACTTTTCCATCAATTAATTAAATCACAACCTCATATTGTAAAAATATATTTTAACTTCCAATAAATATTCTTCATACTACTACACTTTATGGAAATCTTCACTATATTCACAAAAACTTATAATTTAAATTTATCATATACTTATGGAACCTTATTAATCATCTGAAATCATTCCAGATATTTTTTAAGTCTCTGATACCCTTTTTCAAAAACTTTTCGAATCCATCCAATAAATTCCATTACAGTACCGTACAATCAATTCTGGAAAATATATTATAATACCTGTACGTGTACAGTACAAACTATCGGGAGGGTCTATTACAAAATGTTTTGCACAAAATTATTAGAAATACTTTATTCTACTTATGTATTAAATTTGGGGTCATTCGGAAACGGTCGAAAAATTAATAATTTTTATAGGTGTTAATAAGCAAAATTTGGCAAAAATTCAGAGCGCATATTGCAATGCAGAATGCGATTTCTCCTAAAAATAATTTGCACAAAACTATTAAAAATACTCTATTATACTTATATATCAAATTTGGGGTCACTCGGAGACAGTCAAGAAATTAATATTTTTATAAGGGTTAGTTAAGGAAATTTTGCAAAATCTAGAGTTGATGATTTCAATGTAAAATGTGATTTCTCATAAACATTTTTGCACAAAACAATTAGAAATATTATATTCTACCCGGTCATTCGGAGATAGTCGTAAAATTAACAATTTTTTTAGTGGTTT
Source organism: Xanthoceras sorbifolium (assembly GCA_003430845.1). Taxonomy (NCBI): domain Eukaryota; kingdom Viridiplantae; phylum Streptophyta; class Magnoliopsida; order Sapindales; family Sapindaceae; genus Xanthoceras; species Xanthoceras sorbifolium. The sequence continues at coordinate 9,218,177 of CM010620.1, read as the reverse complement.
ATTAAGGGAAACTAGGGTAAATATTAATAGTCGTATATTTTAATGCAGAATTTGATTTCTCATAAACATTTTTGTACGAAACTACTGAATTATTTTTATTCTATATACGTATCAAATTTGGGGTCACTTTGAGACGGTGACAAAACTTTAAAAAAAATTAATAGTCATATATTTCAATGCAGAATTCGATTTCTCATAAAAAAAAAAAAATCTATTCGGAACTACTTGAAATACTCAGTTATATCTATGTATCAAATTTGGAGTCAGACAGTCGTATAATTAACATTTTTATAGTGTTAGTAAGGGAAATTTGGACAAAAATTAATAATCGCATATTTCAATATAGAATTCGATTTCTCATCAACGTTTTTTGCATGGAGCTACTAGAAATACTCTATTATATTTATGTATCAAATTTTGGGTCATTCCGAGAATGTAACAAAATTAATAATTTTTATAGTGGTTAGTAAGGGAAAATTATGCAAAGATTAATACTCGCATATTTCAATCCTGAATTTGATTTCTCATAAACTTTTTTTCATGAGCTACTACAATTACTCAATTCTACCTATGTATCATATTCCAATGCATAATTCGCTTTCTTAGAAATTTTTTTGTATTGAACTACTAGAAAAATTATATTCTATCAATGTATCAAATTTGGAGCATTCCGAGATGGTCGCAAAATTAACAATTTTTATAGTGGTTACCAAGGGCAGCTTGGGCAAAAATTAAGGGCAATTATCAATTTGGTCCCTAACTTTTAGAGAATCATTAATTTTTTAACGCAGTTTCGTTTATTGGTATCTTTGGGCCCTAATTTTTTAAAAATGTATCAATTTGGTCATTCTATGAGTTGACCATTAGTCAAACTTTCTAAAAATGTATCAATTTCGTTTAAACCTATCAATGGGTCAACAGTAATTATTTTGATGAAATGGTATATTTCAGTGCTGAATTCTATTTCTCAAAAAAATTTGTATGGAACTACTAGAAATCCTCTATACAACCTTCTTACATTTGTGATGAACACTTAAATTTATATAATAATAAAGGTTAAAACCATTATTTTATACTATTAGTGTCATCAAATTACCTAACTTGTTTATAACTGCACTTAATTGTTAAACTTTCTATTTTGATATAGGTTCAGTGTAATGGGCATAACTTTGCACTCAAATATCCAATTACTACATTCTTGATAGTGGTGGAAAGATAACTCATAGCCCTATAAGTTTGGTTTGTAAACTCTTGTCAGATTTGGACTCCTTTGAAGTCAAAAATTGGATTATCTTGGGCTGGTTTTCATGGCCGCATAAATTGGGCAGTCTTCACTCTTTGGGCCATACCTTTCTCCAGAAAATTCCAAATATTATAAGTTTTATCATTCTAGAAAGATGAGAGAATTATCTACAACTTTTATGTTTATCACGAAACGGCGCCTAATTCGGTGGACAATTCGGTGCATGTGTGGAAGACACCAAAGTTGACAACTTTACCTTACCAAATTCAATCAACTTGCATTAATTTATTCCTACCAATTTTGACTTGTTTGCCTCTCAATGTGTCTATAAATAGAGGCCTTGTAAAAGCTTGAGGGCAGCTTGGGTTCCTTGCTAGGTTCACCTTGCATTGTTGTATTGTTGAACTTTTATGATAATCTAATTTCTCTCTTGCTCATTTTATTCCTTCTACTTGTTTTCTTTCTTCTATCATGAGTAGCTAAATTCTCTTTTGCTAAGGTGAAGGGTGAAGCTTTTAGTATGTGAATAAAGATTTATTTAACTTTTAACCTGGTCTTAAAGTTTATATTCATTTGTGTAAATTTATCTACATGTTTTATATTACTTTTTTTATTGAATTGAATTTTCATCTCTTACTCTTATGTGAAGTGGGGATCTTGACTTATTGTAGACAATTCTTGGCACAATGAATACTTGAATCCATCTAGAACCGCATGGTTATACCTGCACCTCTGACCAAGGATTCTTGATCCATTGTAGACAAACAACACCATAAATACTTGAATCCGTCTAGAACCGCATGGTTATACCTGTATCTGGTAAAGGAATCTTGATTTAAGGTAGTTGATTGGCACAATAAGTACTTGAACCCATTTAACATAAGAAGTGTAGAGTATCCATTGTAATATAACTAAAAGAAAAGAAATATAACTTGATAGGTGTGTAAAGAATTTAAATGGTCTAACTTCCTATTGGAACCTCCTTTGTGTGTGGATTCCAATTGAGTGATAAAAAGGAGTTAAACATAACTTAAACCATATACCAAGAGTGGAACCTCTAACCTTAGCATGTTGTAATTTAATTTGTTTCACCATTATACCTACCTTCATTTCATAATATTTTATTTCCTATTATATTTTCTTTGTATATTTTTGTTGGTTTTTGCAGGATCTAAATCTTCTTCCTCGTGGATTGACCCCAGTCTCACCGGGTTAATTTATTACTTCGACACTTCTACACTTGGGAGTAGAAATCCATTTTCTGGACGTGTCAATTTGATGTGTTGCCACTTAACTCTTGGAATCACCGAATACTTCTCGATTAACAAGTAATTATGTGCATGGCATTGATAGGATGTTATGTCGTTCATCCACCGAATGGTTCCTCGATTGGGTGGTAATCACTTGTCACCGCAGCATTTTTGATGACCACTAAATTATTATAAAATTATTAATTTAATTCATATTACTAAAATTTTAATGTTCGAACTTAAATAAAATTTAAAATTAACTTTCATAAAAAATTGAAGGGCAAAAATTATTTTGGTTTCTAACTTTTTTCGAAATATTACTTTTTGACTGATATTTTGTAACACCCCCTGACCCGACCCGACCCGACTGGATCGACTCAGGGAGCGCTACCGGGTTTCCAAAACTTTCTAAGTTCACTTTATATATTTCAAACCAATGAAAATCATATCAATTTGTAATTTAAAAATATGTTTCTAGTGAGCCCATCAAATTTTATTTTTAAAAATTTCGGCAGAGTTTCCTCTATTTTTCGGATTTTCCAAAAACCTGTTTTCATTAAAATAATGTAATACAATATAAATCCAACACTTCTATATCCAAGTTTTCAAATCGTTGCGCACTCTGCCGTTTAGTGCGACTTCCAATCATTTTCAAATAAAACATATATAATTAGTATTTACAGATATTTGAAAAGAATATAAATCATAAAGCATTTATTACAAAACATATAAATACATGTCAAATTACAAATTTCTGTATATGCATGCTTCTCTAAATACAATATACAAATAATATTCAATTATAACTACTCAAATGAAACTGTGACTCTGGACCTTCAATCTGCTGTTATTTCTTCTCTATCCTTTATTTCTCCCTGTGTCTCTGATACCTGCGCGTGATACAATCAACGCGCTAAGCAATAATGCCTAGTGGGTGTACACTTAACTCAAGTATTAAAATCAATAATCATTTCATAATAAAAATATTCAAATATGCTCGTATAAAAATATTTCAATCTTTAACTTTCTCACTGAAAGAAATCATATATAAACAGTTTTATAAAAACATCTAAATTCAATCAATAAAGCATACAAAGTTCAGTTTTCAATTCTTTTATAAGCATTTTTATTTAATTCTGTAACATTTTATTTATATAAACATTTTTGTTTACTTTCATTCTCTATTCTGGTCGTATACTCAGCATACATTTCAATATCTGTAACATCAGTGTGACATTCACCTCCGGGATTCGCCTAAACTGGACCAAGCCAGGTTTGCCCCGCGAGATGTAACTGTCAGGGATGTCAGTACAATATCTATCTCCGGGATTCGCCTAAACTGGATTATACCAGGTTTGCCCCGCGAGATGTAACAGTCAGGATACAGTGCCCTGGCTATCTCCGGGATTCGCCTAAACTGGACTCAGCCAGGTTTGCCCCGCGAGATGCAGCAGTCATCACTATCAGTACAATGGCTATCTCTAGGATTCGCGTAAACTGGACTATGTCAGGTTTGCCCCGCGAGATGCAACAGTCATGGATATAGTAAAATGGCTATCTCCGGGATTCGCCTAAACTGGACTATGCCAGGTTTGCCCCGCGAGATGTAACAGTCAGGATACAGTGCACTGGCTATCTCCGGGATTCGCCTAAACTGGACTATGCCAGGTTTGCCCCGCGAGATATAACAGTCATCCATTCGTTATATTCTTTTTCCATTTAAGCAACAGTTTCACATCTCAAATTAAAATCCAAGAATCAACATTTTTAAACAATATTAGTAATACATAATCCATACAGTTCATATTAAAACTTTCCATTTCTTTCGAAATCAACAATTATAACTCTCAAATCTTAATTAAATTCAACAATATAATTTCCAAACAATAATCCTAATTCAAACAATATTCTCAAACACTTTCCTTTAATATAATCATTATAAATCGAAAATCGAATTACGAGTGAAACAAAACAGTCAATTTAATAAACGGTAAACAATATATATATATATATATATATATATATATATATATCAAAATATTCAAATAAACTTAGATTCAAAACTTAGATTCAAATAAAAAACACAAAGATTTTCGAAAAGAAGTGTACACCAACTTGGATTTCGTTTTCTGCACAGTTTTTTTTTCTGGATTTCCTTTTCCCTTTTTCTTTCCTTTTTCTCTTTTCTTTTCTTCTTCTTTCTTTTCTCTTCTTCTTCTTCTTCTTCTTTTTCTTCTTCTTCTTCTTCTTCTTCTTCTTCTTCTTCTTCTTCTCTCTCTTCTTCTCCTTCTTCTTCTCCTTCTTCTTCTTCTCTCTCTTCTTCTTCTTCTTCTTTTCTTTTTCTTTCTCGGTCTCTCTCTCGGTCTCTTTTCTCTCTGTTTTTCTTCTCTTCTGTTTTTTAGAGACTTCACGTCTCTTATTTTTTTTTTATAAAATTTTGGTCGTCGCGACCTGTGGTAGCGGTGACTTGGTCGCGTTGCTCTCTAGAGCAACTCCACCGCCTTCATCGCGGTACCCTGGTCGCTGGTGGTCGCGATGCTAATTGCCAAGATTTTCACTTTTTCATCGCGAGCCAGTCATCGCGATCTGTGGTCGCGGTGCTCACTGCCAGAAAATGTCATTTTTTCCCGCGAGCAGCTCATCTCGACCTGTGGTCGCGGTACCTACTGTCTCAGTTTTTTTTCACTCTCTCTTCGTGCATCGTTTTCGACCGTTCAATTTGGTCCACCTGGAAACCATAAAATAAACCATAAAATACTTTTAATTACATTTATACCCCTCAACTCTCAAATATTTTTATCCACATATTCAAATTTAATGACTCAAAATTTGGGATGTTACATATTTTATTTTTTAGCTCGTGTGGTCCCTAACTTTTCAAAAATCAATCAATTTAGTTTTTCTGTTAGTCAACATTTAGTTAAAGTTAATGGTGTTAGGGGTATTTCACTCTTTATACACAAAAATAAAAATTAAGGTTAAAAAATAAAAATAAAATTCTAAAAAATAAAATAATAACAACTAATAAATAAATAAATAAATAATTATTTTTAATAATTTATTTTATTTTTAAAAATAATAATTAAAAATTTGAAAATTTTAAAAATAATAATGCCTCATCTCTCCTAACATTTTCAAAATATTTTTTATATTTTTTATTATTTTAATAATTTTTCATATTTTTAATTTATTATAATTTACATTTATATATATAATTTATTTTTTTATATTTTAATATTAACTTGAAGTGTTATTTTAAGTTATTGAATTTTCATAATTAATTATCATTGTACTAATTTTATTATTTTTTTAAAGGTTTTAATTTTACTGTTAATTAATTAATTAATTTATTTTTAATATTTAAGAATTTTTCTTATAAATTTTGTATATTTTATTTTTTGTTGACACATGTTACATTATTATTAGATGTATAAGTTAAGGTTAATTTATTAAATTTTAAAAAATAAAGGGTAAAATTATATTTTTAACTTAATCTTTAAAGTTAAGGGTAAAATTATCAATGTGCATATTTTTTTCATGTTTGATTGTCAAAAATTTGGTCAGAATGACTAAAATGATAGATTTTCGAAAAGTTAGGGGTCACGCGAGCTAAAAAATAAAATATCGGTTAAAAAGTAATAATTCGATAAAAAGTAGGCACTAATATGAATCTCGCCCAAAATTAAAACTAAAAGTAAGAATAAAAATTGATAATATATTTCTAAAAAATATTAGACACATGATGGATCATAGGGCTGCCACAATCTACCTAGATCAAGCTCTATAGTGCAGTCCAAATATCTTAAATCTAAATCAGAAAAAATCTACTCCCAACACCGAGAGAGGTCTCCCTATATTTATTGCGGTTTTATGGGCAATTGTTGAATAATATTTATAATATCAAGGTTTGAACATTGGTGCGATGGGGAACTTGTGAAATGAAAATTTAATATTAATTTATCAATTTAATCCATATAATCAAAATGTTAATAGTCAAACAAAAATGAAACTGAAAATTAATTGGTTTACCCATAATAGTAGGATATTAATGTTAAAAGATGTATTTTCCCTCCTACTTGTAACACATGCTATTATAATTTATATTGATAAATATATATATATATATATATATATATATTTATGTGTGTCTAATTACATATAAAAAATATAAAAATATATATTTTTACTAAAAAAAAATCATAACTAAAGGAAGCGAAGTCTTCTTGACTTCCTTTATAAAAGCCGCTAATTTTTTTTTTTTACATTTTTAATTATATAAAATAATAAATATGACAATATTTTTGATAAATTTTTTTAATTATTTTTTAATTATTTAATTTTAATTATTATCAATTTTGTAAAAGCCCTTACTTTATTAGTTAGAGCTTCATAAATTTTCTCAACCCACCAAGGTTGATACTATAAATAAAGCAAATTATAATGAAATACCCTCACGTTTAGTCATATTATAATGAAATCGCACTTTTCCTTAAACTACAACCAAGTACTTTAGAGAATTATCATTTGGGTCCTTAATGTATTTGAAAATATTACTTTTTGATCTATTTTACTTTTTTAACTCACATGGTCTCTACCTTTTTCAAAATTTATCAATTTAATCCCTATGACCAAAAAATTTACGATCAAACCTGACATTAAAGTATTCATCTTAGTTTTTCTATTAAATTATTAAATTAGAATAACGTTTTTATCCTTTAATTTTTGAACAGCTTTACTTATTTGGATAGTCCAATAAGAAATTGATATATGTTATAAAAATTTAATTTTTTAAAAATTCTTCAAAATGATTAAATAATAAAATAAATATGATAAAATTATTAAAAATAAAAAATAATAAGAATATTATAAAAAAATAGAAAAATATTAAAAGTAATATCATTTATTAAAAATAAAATAAATTCAAGATTGAATACTTATAAAACTCAAAATTTAGTAATTTAATACATATAATAAATTTATATATATATATATATATATTGCTGTTTTGTTATTATATTTTTATTTTTATAATATAATAATAATAAATGTATATATATATATTATAATTTTATTTTTATATTTTATTTTTATATGTATATATATACTCTAAAATATGCATATATAATACTTTAACATTTTATTTTTTTAACTAAATTTTGAGTTTTATAAGTATTATATATTGAATTTTATTTTTATTTTTAATAAATGATGTTATTTTTAAATTTTTATAATTATTTTTAATTTTAATGAATTTATAATATTTATTTTTTATTTATTTATTTTTAAGTGTTTTTTAAAAAATAATTTGAGTTTTTATAACATATATCAATTTTTTATTAGATTATCCAAATATGTAAAATAGTTAAAATATAAACAATTTGAGGGTAAAATCGTCTTGCTAATTTAATAAAAAAATAGTAAGATGATTTATACTTTATATCAGGTTTAACGATTAAAATTTTGGTTATATAAATTAAATTAATATATTTTGAAAAAGATGGGGACCATATAAGTTAAAAAAAAGTAAAAATAGATTAAAAAAAGTGATATTTTTCAATACATTAGGGACCAAATTGATAATTATCCGAAGTAATTGGTTGTAGTTTAAGAAAAAGTATGATTTTATTGTAATATGATCAAACGTCAATGTATTCAATTGCAATTTGTCCTTATAAATATTGTCCATAAAACAGTAATAAGTGTAGGAAGACTTCTCCGGGAGTAAACTTCTTTTGATTTAGATTTAAGATATATGAATTGCACTATATAGCTTGATCTTGATAGATCCCAACAGTCCTCTGACACATCAGGTGTCTAATATTTTTTTAGAAATATATTATTAATTTTTATTCTTATTTTTATTTTTTATTTTTATAAAAATTAATTTTAAATTTTATTTAAGTTTGAATATTTTAAATTTTAATTATATAAATTAAATTAAATAAATTTATAATAATTTAGTGATGATAAAAATTAAAAATATCAACACGAGGGACTAAAATTAAAACTTATAAAATTTGAAAAAAAAATAGAAGCTGTGAGATGTCCCTCCCTAAGTAGCGGCTGGTTAGCAACAGGTGTAGCACAGCTCATTATTCTATTGGTCGACTTAGGTCATGTTTGTCTGGTAGGATTGGAATGGGTTTGGTTAAAATTAACCCACTCCCATTTTATCCCATCACAACGGGACAAATTAAACCCATTGAACATACAGGTTAAAAAAATCTAAATCTTCCAAAAAAATCTAAGTCTTCCACTCTTCTCTCTGCTCTCTCTTAACAGCTTCTTCTTCTTCTTCTCTCGCCGTGACCCTGCTCTCTCACCTCTCTCAACACCTTCTTCTTCTCTTATCGCCGCCATCGCCGATCTTCACTATCTGCTCACCTCTCTCTCAACACCTTCTTCTTCTCTTATCGCCGCCGTTGCTGATCTTTGTGCCGCCCGCGTCCGTGACCCTGCTTACGTCTCCTCTATGTCTGCTCACCTCTCTCTCAACACCTTTTCCTCTGACCCTGCACTCCGCGCCGTCGCCATCACCGATCTTCGTGGTGCCTGCATCTGTGACCAAGCTTAGGCATTCGAATGGTGAAGGTGTTGTCCAATTTTATAACTTACCAAACACAACTATACACTATTTTTAATTTTATCCTACGTTACACCAAATATGAGATTATTATAAATTTATCCAATTCAATCTCATCTAATCCAATCATATACAATCCTATGTAAATAATTCAATTTTATCCCATACAATAAACGAGGCCTTATGGATCTTAGCAATACTTGTATTAAATGATAAATAATAAATAAATATTTTTTCATTATCTCATTTTTCATTGTCATTGTCATGTTGTTTTATGTAATCCGTACAAACCTGTCCTTTTGATGCAGTTAATACGAACTCCATTGCTTGAAAAGGCTTGACCTCTGATCAGTCATTAAATTTGACTAGCATCATATCATGTAAGGCCTGCAACCAAAAAAAAAAAAAAAAAGCATCAACTTATCGAGTTTGGTAAAAATACCATCTAAATAAAAATTTGACTAAAATATTTATCTTTGAAGTCTGAAACCAAATGAAAAAAATAAAAATTAACAGTCAAATGTTCCTGACAAAGAAAACAAAAAGTAATTAAGAAAGAGAAACAATTTAAATATTTATGAGATGATAGACTTTAAGAAAGAAAATAAAAGGCAAAAACAAAAAGTAAGTGAGGTCGATATTCGAAGTGAAGACTCAAATAACAACCGGCAACGATAATAATCTGCCGACCACGAATCGCAAGTGAAAATGACTCTCTTGACCGTGATCTAGAGATCACGGCCAAGGCACACAGATTCTTTGACCATGATCTAAATAGATTAAGGTTAAGAGAGCCATCCATTGGTTGTCATCTTATTATATTATGGGCAAAGGAAATATATCACGGTCAAAGTAAAATTAGATCACATTCAAAGAAAAATTAGATCACGACCAAAACAAAATTAGCAAAAAGAAAGAGTTACACCCTTAAAAAAAGCAATGCATGTTTACAACTCTAAAACAATGGGATTTACTTAACTAGCTCATTCAAGAACTTCTACAACACAATCCATCTAATTAGACATCTCAAATCAAAGTAGATATATTTCTATATTAAAAATTAAAATTAAAATTATCTCTCAATGACTTCCACTGGAGTCTGCGTTCCTTAATTGTATAGTGTCCACTTCATTTTTAATTTTTTTATAGAGATATAAAGAGATATTGGTGATAAACTTAGAGATAGAGGCGTGTTCGTTCAAAGTAAAGAACTTTTGAACGAGAGGTAAAAAAAAATAACTCAAAGAACTCCACTAAAAAAAATGAACATGAGGTTATAATAAATAAATTTCAATAAGATAAAAATCATTTTACAATGATAAAAATAGAGTTCTATTTAAAATGATATTATTTTTTAAATATTTAGTAACTTATTCCCTCAAAATAAGTTGATTTTGATATTATTTCTCACTAATATCTCAATAGAGTTAAAATATTAGACTGCTTAAAATTATGGGTGGCGTTAATGTTTGTCACATACTAATAATCGAAGAAATTTATGAAAAAGGAAAAAAAATCATAGTTAAATTAAACAACACATGAATGGATCAAAAGGTTATAAAGATTATAAAATTGAATATTCCCATTTTGATTCCTGAGATATTTTATGTTACCAAAGCTGTAACATTCTAGTTGTTGACCCTATCCATGTCGCATCTTCTGCTGATACAATTCTTGTTGGTTCTTCAGGCATGTCACTCATAGTATTGTGTGCACTGAAGTCAAAATTATCGTAACAAATGTTAAATTAAATATCTTCTTCAATCTAGAAATAGAGCATGGAGCGTACCGATGTTTAATTTTCACTATCAAGCTGTTATTTAGAACAGTAAGGTGAAGCATTATACACTAAATTCCTGCTCTCTATATTTTTATTCTTTTTATCACTCCCCTGAGCTGAGCGGACAGCTCGATGCCCGCAAGCTCAGCGGGGAGCTCGACCCCTATGTTGCATCTACGTAGCATAATATTACTGCCTGATCAACTCAGCGGAGAGCTCAACTACTATGTTGCGTCTACGTATGATTCAAACTTTAAAATTCAGTACTTTTCTAAAATTTGGCTAAAATATTGATGGAACCAACAAGTTTATGTGACATAATATGTAATGGTTTGCTTATATATTATCTATATTTTATGTGTGTGTGTACATAGAGGAAACTCATTGGTCGAATAAATGAAAAACGACATCGTTTTTAATAATCTGTTAACTCTTCTTCTAACTCGAGTTAGGAGCACTAACTCTTTCTCCTAGTTTGTTAACCGAGCAGGATATTTTATTCTCCTCTCTTGTTTCTAGTCAAACACATCTAGGTAACATTTTCTCTCTTCTTTTCTCTTCGTTTTCTCTGGCTCTCAGTTCTCACTTTCTTCTTCTTTCTTTATCTAACAGAAACTTAATGGAGCTTTTGAGAATAGCTCTTCAGATAAGAAGGAGAGATTACACGCATAAGAAACCTCCATGGTTACAAGTAACAAAGCTCTCTTTTATTTACGTTTTTGGGTTTTCTCAACTTACAGAAACTGAGAGACTAGTTCTCTATTTATACACATAAATTCAGCTAACATATTTGTAACTAATTAGTTACAGATATGTTACAAATCTGTTAATTTGTTAGGAATATACACTAGGGTTACCTACTATTATCTGTGACTTCTATTTTCCAATAATCATGTGCTTTGATGATGCTGTGAGTTTTGATGCTGTGACGTTTGCACACGGTTTGTTGAGTGTGTTTGCTGTTGACTTGTTTGCTGACTATTATCAATATATATCTTCACATCCCCCCTCAAACTTAACTGAGGAGAATCAACTAAGTTAAGTTTGGAATATAGAAACTGAAACCGTAGTGTAGACAACCCTTTAGTAAGAACATCAGCCACCTAAAACTCTGTAGGAACATACCGAGGCTCAATCTCCTTAGAAGCAACTTTTTCACGAATAAAATGAACATCGATCTCCACATGTTTTGTGCGAGAGTGATAAATTGGATTGAGAGCCAAGGCATTATTGCCCATATTATCACACCAAAATACAGCAGGAGAATAAGTAGGAAACCCTAACTCAGCCAAAAGAGGTGTAATACCCCTGACCCGATCCGACTGGATCGATCCAGGGAGCGCTACTCAGGTTTTCAAATACTTTCTAAATTCACTTTATACATTTCAAACCATTAAAATCGTATCAATTTGTAATTAAAAATATTTTTCTAGTGAGCCCATCAAAATTTCAATTTTAAAAATTTCGGCAGAGTTCTCTCCGTTTTTTCTGATTTCCTAAAACCTGTTTCAAATCAAACTCAATTCAAATATAATTCACAACACTTCAAATATCATTTCATCCAAACGCGCACTCTGCCGTTTAGTGCGACTTCCCAAAAGTTTTTAAAATAAACTAATTCAGAATTTAATAATTACAAACCTTTATAAAAATGAAAAACAGAAATCATAAAGTATTTACAAAACATATATAAAATCATTGAATTACAGACTTTTGTATATATATGCTTACAAAATATATCATACAAAAACTATATGACTACCCAATAAATGCAGTGACTCTGAACTCCAAGCTGCAGGAACCTCCTCTCTACTCCTTAACTGCCTCGGTATCCCTGTGACCTACGCGCAATAAAAACCGACGCGCTAAGCATATAGCTTAGTAGGTGTACACTAAACTCATGTATTAAAATCATAATATAATTTACATACTCTAAATCGCAATGTAATTAAAGAAAACAATACCATATTCAATTCAATTATAAATTTAAATCATATGAAATCTATATAATAAGAACAACTAACTTATTTTCTTTTACAATTATGAAAACTTTCTGTTACAATCAATTTCACTTACTATAGTAAACATATAAATAACATTAACTTCTAACTTCACTTCTAAACATATTATTCAATTCATTTCAATTTTGGGCCCTCTAGAATACTCAACATAAACCAGGACTGGAATATAGGTCGTTCGACCACAGTGACTGTCTGTCGAACATAACTCCCACCCTAGGACGAATCCTAAGAGTGGTACGTATCTCCCTACCCTAGGACCGAGGGTTCGGACCCTAGAGAGGTACATATCTCCCTATCCCAGTAACGAATCCTTAGGAAGGTACGTGTCTCCCTACCCTATGACGAATCCATGAGGAGGTACGTGTCTCCCTACCCCTGGACTAATCCATGAGGAGGTACATAATAAATCATCAATAGCAATGTCAATGTCGGTGCAGTACTGCTCACTGAACCCAGCTGGTATACCAACCTCCTATTCCATTTCTATGTCTATGTATCCTAGGGCCGTTTCAATAAAACATTTTCAAATATTCACAGTAAGTTACAAATCAACGGTTACTCAATAAATATACAATTCAAACAATATTCTTCAAATATACATTAGGTTTTCATGGAAAATAAGCAATATTCATACAAAAGTCTAAATCAAGTATTTTTAACGAAATCATAATAATCGAAATACGATCAAAAATAAAATCATTCCAAGAAAATTAATATAAACACATAATAACGAAATTCTTCAAATAAAGCGCAGATTCAGACTAAAAATACTTAATATGTTTTGTAAAAGTTTCGAAAACGGATGTACACCAATCTGGGTACCATTTCCTTTCGACAAATCGCGTTTCTAGATTTTTTTTTTCCTCTCCTTTCTCTTTCTCTTTTCCTTTTTCTTTTCTTTCCTTCTCTCTTTCATTCCTCTTTTTCTTTTTCTTCTTCTTCTTCCTCTTTTTCTTTTTCTTCTTCTTTTTCTTTCTCTCTCTCTCCGCTCTCGTCTCTCCGTCTCTCTTTTCCTCCCTTTCTGTTTCTATGGGAATTTCAGCGAAAACTATTTTTTTTATAATCTTTCGGTCATCTTGCCGTCGTCACGACCTGTGGTCGCGCCACCAGGTCGCGTGCTCCCTAGAGCAAACTCCCCGTCTTATCGCGATCACACATCGCGGGTATCCTGGTCGCGATGCTCACTGGCCAGGATTTCACTTTTTCGTCGCGAGCCCAGTCAAGCGCGATCTGGTCGCGGTGACCAGGTCACGGTGCTCACTAGGCCCGAAAATGCCCATTTTCGCCGCGAGCAGCTCATTGCGATCATAAACTTTATATCCACCTATTCAATAATAAATTATTCGACAATCGGGAATGTTACAAGAGACCTTCCAACTAAATAACATCAGTAACTACTTGAGACAGAAGAGCGATATTCAGCCTTTATGCTTGATCTAACAACAACATGTTGCTTTTTGAAACTCCAACATATTAAATTTCCACCAATAAACAAGCAATTACCACTTATAGACCGTCTATCATCAAGACAACTCGCCCAATCAGCATCGGTGTAAGCTTCAATATTAAGAGAAGCTGCACCTTGCTTAAACCATGGCCATTTAGTAATTGTCCCTTTTAGATACCGCAATACCCTTTTGCAAGCTAGCCAATGTATTTGAGTAGGAGCTACAAGGAATTGACTAAGTTTATTCACAACAAAAGTAATGTCTGGCCGAGTGTGAGAGAGATATTGGATAGCACCAATGACAGTCCTATTGTAACATCCCGGAATTTCAAAAAATTAATTTTATATATGTGAATATAAATTTTATAATTGGAGGGGGTATAAATTTTCAGGTGGACCAGATGGAACGGTCCAAAAATGATGCAAGAAAAAAAGAAAACCGAGGCAGTGAGCATCGCGATCTGATCACCGCGACCACAGATCGCGATGACCTGCTCGCGGTGAAAAATGTGATTTCTGGCAGTGAGCATCGCGACCAGTCACCACGACCACAGATCGCGATGAACTGCTCGCGATGAAAATGTCAAATTCTGGCAGTGACCAGCGCGACCATGGTACCGCGAGGTGTGCTCGCGATGAAGGCGGTGGAAACGCTCCAGTGAGTACCGCGACCTGCTGGCGCGACCACAGGTCGCGACGACGGTCGTGACGACCGAAAAATATAAAAAAAAATTTGGCTTCCGCGAGAAGCCACAAAACAGACAGAGAAGAGAAAAGAGAGGGTAAGGCCAAGAAAGAAAGAAAGAAAGAAGAAGAAAAAAAGAGAAAGAAGAAGAAAGAAAGAAGAGAAAGAAGAAGAAGAGAAAGAAGAAGAAGAGGAAGAAGATGAAGAAGAAAAGAGGAAGGAAAGAGAAAAAAAAAAGTGTAGGAGAAAGAGAAAGGGAAAGGAAAAGAAACCTAGAACCGCGATAGTCGAAAGAAAAACGGTATCCAGGTTAGTGTACCTTCGTTTTCGAAATCTTTACGAAAAGTATTAAGTATTTTAGTTTGAATCTGAGATTTGTTATAAGACTTTTATTTTTATGTGTTGATTTTATTTTTGTGGAATGATTTTATTATTGATCGTATTTTTATTACTTCGATTTCGTGAAAATTACTTGTTTTCGGTTATCATATGAATATTGTTTATTTTCCATGAAAAATCTATGTTATTGAAATTGAATGTTTCCATTGTTTGGTAAATACAGTGAACGTTTGAAAATAGTTTATCGAAACGGCCCTAGGATACTTAGACATAGAAATGGATATAGGAGGTTGGTATACCAGCTGGGTTCAGTGAGCAGTACTGCACCGATATTGATATGCTATTGATGATTATTATGTACCTCCTCATGGATTCGTCCAGGAGCAGAGAGACACGTACCTCCTCACGGATTCGTCCTGGGGTAGGGAGACACGTACCTTCCTAAGGATTCGTTCCTGGGATAGGGAGTACCTCTCTAGGTTCCGTACCCTCGGTCCTAG